>CM052885.1:58038656-58148554 GCA_028534135.1 Potos flavus
TGCTGTTGATATGGTTCCTAGTGAAAGCGTTCTTCCTGGCTTGCAGATGGCTTTCTTCTTGCTGTGTCCTTACGTGACAGAGAGAGAGAGAGAGAGATTATAACTCCATCCATTGTGGCTCCTTCTCCTCGGCCACCCAGGGGCATTGGTGTAGGATTGTGGTGATCGCAGGAGAATGGACTCTTATGGTTTTTCCATGTCCCTCTCATATTCCTTAAAAAAAAAAATGAAAGCAAGATTTTTTTTCCCTTTATAATTGCTTCCCCAACTCTTTTTCTCCTTAGATAAAGCAAACCATGCAGACCACAGACACATATCTAAATGAAATTGATTTTCTCCTTGGCAGATCTTACAGAGGAGTTAGTTGAAGGCCCCTCAGACTGTCTTTGTCTGGAATCTGGGGAGGGAAGAATTGGCCACATTGACTCTTTTATCCTTTTCCTCTTACTAGTTTTTCTTTCCCTCCTTCCCTTCTTTGTCTTTGACTCTCTCCCAATCCGCCTGGT
Source organism: Potos flavus (assembly GCA_028534135.1). Taxonomy (NCBI): domain Eukaryota; kingdom Metazoa; phylum Chordata; class Mammalia; order Carnivora; family Procyonidae; genus Potos; species Potos flavus. The sequence continues at coordinate 58,039,163 of CM052885.1, forward strand.
CTGGTGTGGGGAGAGCCGTGGGTGTCCTGGTTCCTCCAGATCCCAGGGGAGATGCAGGACATGACTTGGGGCTTTACTCCAAGAGAAATGGCATCTCTACCTCTGCTGGGGGATTGCTTTGGGGTTATGAGAGCCAGCACCTCCCTCAAACACAATAGGCACCTTTCTGGCATAACAGGAGAATGACACTCTCTTGGGGCCCAGGGAGGTTATTGCTTCATTCATTCAACACACATTTGTGTGCGGGTATAAGTATATACACGTGCAGAAGTACACATTCACACGTAAATAAAACAACAAACATGGACACGCATTTTGGACCATTTTGACTTCAATGACATTTCGATTGTATTTCTGAGCAGTTCAACTACAGAATCTATTGAACTAAGTATTTTTTTTTTTAAATTCTTATTTATTGATTTGAGAGAGAGCATGAGCTGGGGAGTGGCTGGTGGGGAGAGAATCCCAAGCAGACTCCTTCCTGAGTGCAGGGCCGGCCCCAGCCCTGGATCCCAGGACCCTAAGATCACCACCTGAGCCAAAGTCAGACACTTAACTGACCCAGCCACCCTGGAGCCCCTAAACTAAGTATTTACAGATATTTACTAAGAACAAATACAAATTCTGTTTATGTTAAAAAAAAAAAGTGCAACATTCCTTTACTACGAGAGCTGTTACAGCAACTTGCAGGCTCATGAAATGCATCCCAGACTGTCAGAGCCCGGTTTCAGTCAACCAGAGTGAGGCAAGGCCCTCATCCTCTGCTGTTTAGACACACGTGCACGCGCGCACACACATACAGACACACACAGAGACACACACACACGCTTATTTAAGTCAGTTACCAGACCCAGTGAGCAACATTGAATTGATAACTGAAAAAGTAAATTTTGTCATCACTACCTGTGGTTTGTGACTAAAGTTCACGCAGAAAGGTTTTTAGCCTTTGGAAAATATCTGAAGAGAAAAGAAAAATAGCAAGAGTGGAACATTTCAGAGAGGTTTCGAGGAGGGACAGAACTGGATCCAACTGGACCCTTGGAAAGAGCAGAACTTCCATCTTGTGTGACTCCCCAGGGCCTCAGCCGGCTCTACCGCAGTCTCTGCCTTTCCTGGGGGAGCCTTTCTCGGCACCTACAGGTGTGGGTGGCCCCGTTTACCTGACTTAGGGGGAGCCGTCAAATGCCCAAACTCTGATGCCTGAGGATTGAACCGGATGCTGCAGTTTGGGATGGCCTTTGGGAGAGAGAAAAAGAAGGAGACAAGTGAAACTCAGCTGCGTTCATTCCACGGGTTCTACGGAGCACTGTTCTGGGCCAGCGACTGTTCTAGGAGTGACAGGTAAGAGTCTCTCCCTTCATGAAGCTCCCATTGTAATGGGGAGAGAAAGATGAAAAATGCCAATCCAACCACAAATAAGAGTTACTAGGAATAAGACAAAGTAAAGGCTAGAGAGTGGCTGGGAGGCAGAAGTTTGGGGATTGCGGCAGCTTGGCAGGAATTTAGGGGGGAAAGCACTCTAGGCAGAAGAGTAGCAAGTATGAACGCTCTGAAACACGAAGGGGCATCGTGTGTGTGTGTGTGTGTGTGTGTGTGTGTGTGTGTGTGTGTGTATAGAAAGAGGCAGTGTTCGTGATGCCCCCTGAATGCAGAGAGTGTGGAAGGAAATGAGGTCAGGGAGGTGAGCAGAGCCAGGTCACTTGGGGCTTCAGAGACCATGTGGGTGGGGAGGGGAGTTTGAATCACAGTGGGAGGCCGTGAAGGATCGTAAAGAGTAAGTGATTGGTTCTGACTTGGACACGCACACATTCTTGTCTGTCTGCTACTGCTATGTAGAAAAAAGGGCACTGGGACCAAAGGGAGACAGGATGACTAGCAAGGAGGTTCTTGTACTAGTTCAGTTGAGGAATGGTGGCTGATACTTAGGTGGGAGCAGTGGAAACAGTAACCAGCACTGGGAAGACAGTGGGGACAAGCATCTTGGAAACTGTCTCCAACGTCCTGAAAATACTTCCAGGTTTCTATAAGGAAAATGTGGGATGGAGGCCAGTGGGGGCATGCACGTGGACAGTAAAGGTCAGGTTTATCGTTATCTTGGAATCAATCACAGGTGGAGGCTTGCTGGCTCAGGGCCGTCCTTATTTCTTGAGGGGGTGCTTTGGCCTCAGGGTCTTTTGTCGGAGTTAAGAGATAAGCTGGAAAGAAGAACTTAATAGAGTAGAAAATTTCAGGTCAGAATGGAGGTAGCAGAAATCTTACAGAATGTCCGGACTTGGGCTAGGTCTTGAGGCGGGGCTGGTGGCGCCTGCCGCTGTGGAGAATGGGAGAAAGAGAATTCCAGGATGCCTTGTAGTTTGGGGCTTGAGCAGCTGCGTGGGTGTGGGGCTGACCACTGAGAGGAGGAAGATGAAGGGAAGAGCGAGTTTGGAGACGGAGTCAGGTTTGGTTTGGGGTCGTTTTTAAGTCGAGTTATCTGTTAGACATGGAAGAGGAGAAATTGAGGAGGCGATTGGCTCCAAGGTCAGGGCTGGAGAAGGGTCTTTGGGAATCATTAGCTGCAACCTCCTTGCCCCTTGGAATGGGCTCAAAGCCCTTCCCCACATTTCATGGAACTCAAAAGCCCTCAAGATGATTTGGGGGAATCAACTTGGTAGACAGGCAGGAAGAGGGGCTTCATTCCTTATCACTTCTGGCTCCAGCTTCTGCTTCTTTTGAATCAGTACAGTTTATGGACTATCTCTTCTTCCTCTGCAATACTCTTCCCTCCCAGAAGGAATTCTGCTACTTTCTTGATTTCCATATTCAGTCAAGCTGTGGAGTGTGTAGGAAACTGCATTAAAGATTTGCTGGAGACAGAGATGAGTGCACATGTTTGGGGAGAGCGTGGAGTCATACTATAATAACATGAATAATATTTGTTTAATAACATAAATAATATTAAATGGAATACTAGTCTTCCCCGTTTTCAAAATGTCTTGGATTGGTGTATGTGAGGTATATTTCAGGATATTTCTTTTTTTAAAAAAAAGATTTTATTTATTTATTTGAGAGAGAGAGATAGAGCACAAGCATGGGGAGAGAGGCAGAAGCAGACTCCCCACTGAGCAGGGAGCCTGATGTGGGGCTCGATCCCAGGACCCCAGGATCATGACCTGAGCGGAAGGCAGACACTTAGCCAACTGAGCAACCTGGGCGCCCCTTTTCTCTCTCTCTTTTTTTTAAGGATACTTCTATGGGCCTATTACATCTCCCACTCCCAACTTGTGGCCTTTTCCAGGCAGAGGAACTAACCGACCTCTGCCCATGCTCCACTCTCCCCCCAAGGCAGCTCCAGATCCATTTTTGTATATTCGAATCAGACTATACTGAGAAAAAACTGAGAGAACTTAGAAAAAAGAGACTTTCATTAAGCAAATCTCTCTTTAGAAAACATTAGCTATTTACAAAAAGTAAGCCTCTCTCAACTATAACAATCCCTGAAGCCTCCTTGACCCCTTGTTGCCTATTCTGACATCGGACAGCTTCTCAGGTAGGGAGGAGGGGAGGGGGTTCAGTCTAGGTGCCCTTCCCCAACCACGGATCACAGTAATGGGGAAAATAGTCATGTTCCAGGTGTCCCAGCAGGCATCTTCTTATCACAAACCTGGACTAAGGCTCCCTGGCCCTGGGGCTACAGGGCTTTGCAGAAGAGCAGGGGCCAGCAGAAGGCATTTGGCTCTAGAAAAGCCTTGTGCCTCAAGTGCTTCTGCATTTCGTGGATTTAGGAACTGACAACTAAAAACAGAAATAGCCGAAGCACCAGACATGCAGCTGATACCGTTTGCTTAGTTGGAGGGGAACATCTCTGTTGTTTCAACACTGAATTTTAAATGCATCTAGACAAGGAGACAGATATGCAATTGATATGTCCACTAATGCAGCTAGGGCAGGAAAGTGGCTGGGTTTATCCACATGGGATGTGACCAGAAAGAACTGGAGAAGCAGAAAAGTCACACTACAGGTCCTGTGACTTCAGTGCCAAAGCAGAGCTCCCCCCCCACCCCCCCGGAGTGTGGGGCTTCACAGCACGGGCCTGGAAGGGGTGGGTAATGAGATACCCTACTAGTTCAGTACCAGGTTTTAGTATTCCTACGGATACTTAATGATAGATAACGTGCTATGCGTTCAGATTTTCTAAACCCTTTTGTTTTCGATAAAAGAACTCTAAAGATAACCTTGTTCTGTGCTATGGTCTTGTCGGAGGATGGGACACCAGATAAGGTTTTATGGCTTCCCCTTAGAACAATGTTGTCTAATGAGGATCCTTTCCCGATGTTGCCTAATGAAGTCCTGCTGTTGTCTATCTCTACCTTTTCAGCTGTCTCTCTCCTTTTCCCTGTTCCTCCCTCTGTCTCTGTCTCTGTTCTTCTGCTTTCAGGAGAGTCTTTTCTTTCTCACTTTCACCAAATCCAATAGTCTTTTTTTAACCTACTTTGCCTCCCAGGCGTTTTGGGAGGTATGGGCCCTCACCTAAGGAAAATGTCAATACAGGGGCATACACTGTCAGGGCCGCTAAGATCTATCCATGGACCCCGTGTCGAGGACCCTGCCCTGAAGGACTACACAGTGGTTGCAGGAGGTGAGGAGGGGGTTAGAAGCTCTGCATTATGGTCATGCACGAGTGCTCCTTTGATGGAGCAAAGATGCTGCCGTGGGAAGATGTGATCTGGCTTCCCTGTGGGGCCCTGGCAAGTCTGCTTCCTGCTTCATCATCTTTACAGATGCTTTACTCGGCAAGTCTTCCTGTTCCCTTGTCTGTAAAATGAAGTGTTTGCATTCTAACTAGGATTCCTTGTTTGTCCTTCCTGCTCAATCCTGTATCACGTACTGCTGATTATTAGCTCCAGGGAATGCCCTGCCGTGAACGTATTCCATATATAGTTCTCCTGAGAGAACATGTGAGAAAATCATATAAAACAGGCTTTTGCTAGGGCAGCAGTTAGTCCAAGTCAAACACTATTTACAGAATATTGTCAAATTACCTAATAGCTCATCCGAAAGGATGCACGTGGGGTTTGCGTTTTTAAATAGACAAACTTCATGCAGACCAAGCAGGGAAAAATCGTCATTCCCACTTTCCCTTCCTTCCCTCTGTCCCGGAATACTCACCGAGTTCCCTCTGGGGGTGTGCCTAGAGTCCGGTCTCTGCCCCCAGCCTCTCGTATCCTGGCTGGGAGAGGGAAGCTTCAAGCACCAAGTGCCCTTGAGAGAATGGCTCCAGCTGTGTGTACAAGGCGTTGGGCACCATCCCCAACACATCATCTTCAACCGTAACACATAGTCGAGCAGCTTCCTGGGCTGCTTCTGTGAAAAGCTCTAACATTCTAGAACCATGGCTCTGTAGGAGGAGAGAAGGGGAGTGAAGCTGTCTTCCTCCTTGTAAACACAAGCGTGTATATTTATAAATTATTTGGAAAACCTCAGAGAGTTAAGAATTTTACACACCCAGCTGCTTGGTGAACACTTTAAAAATCTCAACAATACAAATTATTGGCAAGAAGCCAGAGCAAAGGATAACCTTGGAAGCTGCTTGTAGCAGTAGGAGGTGGCGTAACCAATTTGGAAAGCAATTTCAGCAATATCTAGGATAACTGAGGCTCTACGTATACGAGCATTCAGCCATTGCCTTCTACAGAAATCATCACACATAGGTGCAGAGATACGCAAACAACAGTCTTTGCATCATTGTTTTTAATTGTGAAAAAGTGGAAACAACCTAAACACCCATCAGCCGGATTCAGATTTGAAGAATGGGGATGTTATACAGCATAAAAGAGACTAAGTTGGACTCTATGTATAAATAGAAATAAATCTCAAAAACAAACTGTAGACTAGTTTCAGCATGATACCGTATAAATGACGTTTAAAAAAATGCAAACCTATGTATATGTTGTTTTGGAGAGATCCATATGTCCTAAAGCGTATCCATAACGCTGAAAAGATAACAATTGCTAATGGTGTGTGGAAACTCTGGAAATCTCGTCAACGGCTAGTGGAGTGTACATCAGTACAACCACTCGGGAAGCTTTTTGGCGCTTTTCAGTAAAATTGAATTTCTGCAGATGTGCGACCCAGAGATTGCACTTCTAGGTGTATACCAAACAAAATACGCATGTAGATGGACTGAGACTCACATACAAGCACATTCATAGCAGCCCTGTTCTCAGTATCCCCGAGCTGGAAACAACCCAAAATGTTACCTGGATGAGTGGATACACAAATGGTATCCCTTTTGATACAGTTGGATGCTACACACCAGCGACATAGCTGAACAAAGGAGTGGATTAATCTCCCAGATCTGTTGTAGAACAGAGGAGGCCAGATGCAAAAAGGCACATACAATAGAATTCCATTTACGTAAACTGGAAAACCGGGCAAAATCGGTGGGTGGCAATAGACTTCCCAATGGTGGTAACCTTTATGGGGAAGGTGTTGTCTGGGAAGGTGTCTCCAAGAGGCTTCTGAGATTCTAGTCAGGTTCCAGGTCTTGCTCTTGGTAGTGGGGACATGGGGGTATTCATTTTGTGAAAATGTATTGAGCTGTAAATGTCTAATCTGAGGAGCATACTGTACTTTGGTCAAAGTTAAAAAAGCCAAACAAACCCAACACTTACTTGTGGACAGTGATTTGTTCCGAAACTTGTTACACAGCTTTATTTTCCTGGGCAATAAGCCAGGCACCGTATTCTTTATGTGTTTTCAATGTAGATTAACTGGGAAATTAAATTAAATTAAATCAAAATAGCTGCTATCTTGAGGACCTGTGGCACTTCTGTCCATGATACATGTTTGATACAAGGGGCTTGATTTCAGAAGACCTGACTTTTCTTGGCTCTGTTGTCTATTAACTCTATAATCTTGGACATGTCATGAAAATTCTCTAGCCTTGGAGCACCTCAGTCAGTTAAGCATCTGACTTGGTTTTGGCTCAGGTCATGATCTCGGGGTTGTGAGATGGAGCCCTGCATCCAGCTCTGTACTCAGTGGGGAGTCTGAGATTCTCACCTTCTCTCCCTCTACCCTTTCCCCATTCTCTCTCTCAAATAAATAAATAAATGAAATCTTTAAAAAAATAAAATAAAAGGAATTTTCTAGCCTTGATTTTGGCCATTTGAGAACTACAAGAATGGATTGTCGTGAAGATCACATAAGATGTATCCATAACTTATTTTATAAACCTTAAGGAGCCACAAATTCAATTAATTATGATCCAACAAATGTATAGCAAGATGATAATATTCATGTCTCATAATGTCTATTGTTCGGGGCTGGGGCCTTTACTAATATGCATCAAAGGATGGAATGAGTTTGGACAGGCTCTGAAATGGAAATTCCTTTTTTTCTGTGTAGATTGGAGAAGGATTTCACGACAGTTAACTTTATGTGTCAACTTGGTTGATGCTGATGCCTAATTGTCCCATCAACTACGTTTAGATGTTGCTGGTAAGTATTTTTTTAGATACGATTAACATTTAAATCAGTAGACTTTGAGTAAAGCAGAATACCCTTGCTGTGAGTGGACATGATCTAATCAGTTAAAAGCCTTAGGAGGAAATACTGAGATCCCGCTCAAGAAAGAAATTCTGCCTCTAGACTGCCTTTGACTCAAGACGGCAGCGTCCACTCTTCCCTGGGTCTCAAGCCTGCCACTGTCTCTGCAGATTTCAGACTCCCCAGCCCCTTCAACTGCACGAGTCCTCTCCTGACCATCAGTCTATATCTCTCTCTGTACGTCCTATTGATTCTATCTCTGTGGAGAACCTGACTCCCAGTTTAGGTAAAGGGAAGAGGAGAGGAAGGGGAGGAAATTTTGTATGGCTATTAGAAAAGAGGATCCAGTGCCCTTTTTTTTTTTTTTTAAAGTGAATTCTGCAGGCTTTGGGGAGCTGCTTTATCTGGATTACATACGGAAGCACAACTTCTCCTCTTAGAATTCCCCTTAATTTTGTATTATTTAAGTGAAGGTATAGGTTTGCCTATTTTAAAAAAACAACTGGTATTTTTCCTGTGTGTGTGTGTGTATCTATTTTAAACATACTTTAGATCATTCTGCATGTAGAGATTCACATCCTGCTTTTGTTATTATATTCACATGCAAGCATTTTTCTGTGTTGTGACACGTTGTCTCAGACACCACCTTTAATGGCTGCATACCCAACCTATTGATATTAATTTATTTACTCATCTCTTTATTGTTTACCTTTGGTGGTTATTGATATGTTGATTGTTGTTACTGTTGTTCTAAAATTATAATGCAAAAGTGTAGTTGGTAAATCACCAAATTTGGAGACCTCCAGACCTGGGTTTGAATTTCAGAAATGCTGCTTAGCTGTATGACTTAGGAAAGTTACTCGACCACATTAGTGTGAGACTTGGGTGGTACTACTTTACTTTACAGGTTATAATGATTGAGAAAACATAAAAATGCCAAGTAGAGTAACTGGCACATGGTAGGCATTCAGTAAATGATAAAAACACATTTCCAGTCAACCGCGAAGTCCCCAAGGGCAAGCCATGATTTTCTTATTTCCAACATCTAACCTGGTTTATGATGTGTAGTGCTCAGTACAGTACGTATTTGACTGCTTCACTGAGCTTTGCCAAAACTGAGGATTATTTTCTTAAGTGGAATTACTGGGTCAAAGGATAGAGACAGGCAAGGCTCTTGCAACATGTTACAGATTGGCTCCTAAAAGGATTGTGTCAATGTGAGTGGTCATTATGCCAACAGGGAGTCCATTTATGCATGAAAGTGGACCTCATCTGCCATGAATCCTGACCGTTGTCATAACCGGTGGGTTTGGCTTTGAGTCCTGCTGGCACCAAAGCAGTCCCGTCCCATAGTGAGGGGAACAGACACCTAGCCAGGAGTGGGTGAAATGGGGCTAGTCGCCAAGCCTGGGCTTGCTAAGGCAGCCCGCCAGAGGACTGACTGTTTTAGGACCTTACTTGGGAGTGTGGTGGTTGTTTTTGGTGGTTGCTCCTAATTTGGCTTTTCCTGAGTCCCTAACTTTGAGGGGGGATACATGTATCTCCAATAACATTTTAGTTGCGATGTAACTTCCGAGAGTGTAGAAAACAGTTACAGGGGTGATTATTTACTCGTGCTTTTATGGAAAGCCAGTGGAGACCAAGGCACCAAGCAAGTAACACTTCTTGGTTCCTATATTAACAATATATACATCTCCATCAGCCTAAACCGGGAAATGGTAGAGCCAATGAGAAATAATCTTCATAGTTTCAGAGATTACAGATACAATCATAACAGACATACATTTTTGCACATTTATGCTTAGTGATCATGTCAAAGAATGATACTCAATTTTGGCCTTCTACCAAGTAACCTACCCATCTACTGGAGAATAAGATGGCTGTTGTATTTAAAATCAGCCTGAGGAAAAAGGCAAAATTTAAGTGTGTTGAGGTCTCCTTTCCCCCATACTTGATAAACCGAATTAGCAGTCTTGATTAGCACAAAGGCAAGGGATGTGTTCATCACTGGGATGAAACAAATAAACTCTCTGGGTTCACAATTAGTATAATAATCAGAAATGTTAACATTCAAAGTGTTGTTTGTACATTTACACAAGGCTATGTTGTATATATGCCATTTCAGTCGGACAAAGAATCATTTTGGGGTTCATTCTCTCATGTGTAGTAACTGAGAAAGGATAAAGCCAGGGCCCCTTTTGAGAGATCCTAATATAGAAGAAGAAGTACAATGTCACTTCCTTCCAAAAGAAATTGTTTTCCTTTCTAAGACCAAAGGATTGCACTGAAAGATCAGAAAATCTGGCTGCACTGCCAAGGTTCCCACTGGACCACAAACTGTTTTGATCCCCGGGCTCTTTACGCATCTAGGTTACCTGACAGACTCAGTAGATAGACTTGAAAGAACAAAGGTTGCTTACCTCTCCTCTGGGGCAAGGCAGGCTAGCCCTGCAGAACACCAAGCCCCGTCGGTCCTCCCAAGAGGTGGAAAAAGACATACTGCTCGTTCCTTCATGATGAGTCAACCACCCAGACACAATCCATTCTTGCCAGTGTAACTTCCTGTTTCCATAGAGGACAAGATTGGTCTGGGTTTCCCCATCATCTCCCCAGGCACTGAGATTTGCAGCCTTAACGACCTTTTGGGGTCTTCTCTTGTTCTTTGCCTGATAGATCAATCAGCTGCCAAACCTAGATTCTCCCAGCAGAGCTCTTGTGCCCAGAACCTTCTCTGTGTTCCCCACGCCCACCTCCATGATGCTACCTGAACACAGACTTTCCTCACCTCTTGCCTGGACCATCCTGATCTGTGACATCTTACCAGGTCTACTGGCTCCAGTTGATCTTTTTACCTTATTTTCCATTTCCTGTGTCCCATCCTTATCCCCATGCTTATGTAGAAATCACTCTCTTTTTCCCCGTACCTGCCTGCCCTGGCTTTTTCTACTTCTATCATCATTCTACTCTCTCAATCTAAAATTCCTTCCCACTCTTCCCACTTATTTGAATTATACCTCTCTTTCAGTAGCCTTAAATTTCACTTTCTCCCTGAATCTTTCTCGCTGGAAGTAATTCCCCCCTCCTTTAAATTCCCACAGCACTTTGCATGTATCTCCTTTTAAAGTACTTACCCGCTTCCCTCTGTTTATAAATAGTGTCCCTACTGGATGGTAAATCTTTGGAAAGTAGAGTTCATTTTTTTTTAATGCCCCCTTTGTGTGCCCATAACTCTCAAAATGGTATCTTGCAAGTATTTTTGAGCAGGTTTCTGATATTTGTTAAAGGAAGAAAGGAAGACAGGAAGGCAGGCTAAAATCTTCTACAAAGCACACATATATTTAGTAATGGAAAACTGATTATTTTTTTGGTTACTGCTTCCTCACCTCTGTAACGTAGAAGAACTGGAATATCATTTCTAAAATGATTTTATCCCACTGAGAAATACAGGGCAAACATATGTCTACATTGCTGTTTCCTTATTTGATGCTATTCGTCTATGGGCTGGCTCGAGAGTCACTAACTGCCGCCAACAACCTGCAAAGCAGGTGAGTTCCGGAAGCATATCACATACGAGAGTGTGAGCGCCTGAGAGGCAGGACTTGAAACTGAGGCGAAGGATAGATTGTACTTGCTAGTTGCCACCTAATTTCATCGATCGAGTAGGCGTGTGAATTGCTTTGGGGACGTGCTGTGTCTTTGGCCTAACCTGTGCTGTGACTGGGTGGGGGGACCCTCAGGGGTGTGGTAATGTGGCTGGTACACGACATCTCACGTCGGAGACTGAGGCTCAGGTCCTGACGCTGTCACTTACTGGTGAGTGAGCCGGACACGTTTATCAGTCTCTTTGTTTGTAAGTGAAGAAAATTGTTCCTCACTTCTAACGTTCTCTTTGGTTCTCAACACTTGTGAGTCAGGCCGGTAGATGATAATTTTCAGTGTATTCAGTGTAGCGAATGACCCCATAAAGCCATTGATGTGACTAGTCTGAAGACAAATGGGAATTCTGGAGATTGTATTTCCAAGTGGCACCTAAGAGATTCCCTGGTATTTTTGCATATTACCATAGTGATGGAGCCTCATACAAATGTCACATGTTAGCATTCTGTCGTCCTTCTCAGAATTCTTCCCAGAAGATATCGGGGCAGTCTTCAGCCGTTCCCTTAAGTGTATCAACTTGCTTCCGAAGCCCCCCTTTTCCTTTTGCTCTCAGCCTATGGACAACACAAGAAAACTGAGTTACTGCTATAGTTTCTTGTAATAGTCACAACCAAATGTTACACTGTTGCATATTTATGTTTCCTATAAAGCTATTTGTAGACACTACTGTAAATAGTTTCATATGATAAGATGCACATTGGAATATGGACTTAATGCTCTTGGCTGTTAGATATTTATGGAAAGAAATACATAATGAGACCTAAAGGTTTTCCCTGGCTGGAAATAAAAAGCTCATCAGAGTTTACATGTGGCAATAAACTCCATTTAAAAAATGGTTTCTATAGAAAAGATGGCGTTAGAATGGTCTTGTTTTGTTTGCATGGCACATATAGTAAAACTTTGGTTTATTATTAATTTAAAAATATGTAAAATCCAGCCTAGCCTCTTGATAGAATTGCCTCATAAAGTTGCAGAAATAAATAATTATATGGGGGAGGGGGTGGAAATTAGAAGAGGTAATTAAAGAAGATGACAGACTGAGGAGGCCCAGCAACTGGCCAAGCTTGTTTGGGGTGGGGGGGAGGTAGGTAGAGTTACAGAAAGAACACTTGAATAATTTCTCTTTTGATTATTTGAAATAAATATGGCACGTTTAAAGAAGCATAAAGCACAAATGGTAACCCTGAAAAAGAAAAAGAATGATTATAATTGTGATCTTTGTATTTAGGGATTTTCCAAATTCGAAGATCATGTAAGCATTCCTTTGGATAATTTCAAAATTAGAATGTGTATCAAGTATCATTAGGCATGTGCTCAAGTGCTAAGTGGTAAAGATATATCTAGAACAGCAAGATGGCACCCTGATAACTGAAGAGAAGGAATCCTCAAAAAACTTACCAAAAATGAAATATTTTTTTTAAAGAAATCTTTAAAAATGTGCCCCTCATCCAGAAACTCCATAGCATCTAAGGAAACATATATGTACCTATAACAATTTGTCGATGGTGTTTATTGTTTTATTTATAATAAGAAAGACAGAGAAAAAGAAGCAAAGGAAGAAAGCGGAAAGAGAAAAGCTAGACACAACACATTTCCAACAAAGAAATATTTACATAAGCTGCGCACGCCCAGTAAGCTGCGCACACCCATACAAAGGAAGAATATTTTAATGCTATGGAGTAGTGATGAGAACCATTGAGGGCAGGAAGCAGGGGGAGGAAGAGGAAGAGGGTGAACATTTCTACTTTCTTGTATTCTGGAAAGTTCTCAAGTAAATGCAGTTTATCTTAGCAATCTCCTGTCTTTCCTTTCTGCTCTTCCTGAAATTCTCAAGCTAACTCAGTCACTACAACACCTCTATGTCACAAAGTTATTTGGAGTCATCTCTCCTAAACTATTTCTGGCTTTTACAATTTTTTTCCCTGCTTTCACTAAGAAATCCGCAGAATCTCTCAAAAGATGCTGGGTGTGTTTGGTTTTTTTCTTCCCCGTTACAACCACAGCCTGGGCAGCAGTGCCAGGACCTCGGTGAAGGGTTTGGGCTACCATTTGCTAGGCAGAGCTGATCTACAGACGCAGTGTTGGAAGTCGGTGACTGCCTGCAGTAACTTTTCATAGAATCAGGTCACATTTGTTCTCTGACTAGAGTAGCAAGTCAGCGACTGGTATTTTGGTGGCAAAGGGGTCCCAGTCCTGTGCCAGCCAGGCAAATCATGAGGAGTTAAAAAGTGGGAAAGGGCATCAAACACTTTTAAGTCGGTTGTTAATGGGTTTCCGTTTTGAAGTTAATTATGTCTGATTATATTTTCTCCTAACTTTTCAAAGCACTTTGGCATCTCCTTTTATTGTGGCCTTCTAATTACCTGTCAGAAGATAGGTGAGGCGTTATCATACCCCTTTGAGAAGGGATGAAAGTGAGGCCCAAGGAGTTAATTGTAGAGCTGTAGTAGGACCCAGGATGGCCGACTCTCGGCTAGACCCTTTATCTTGTAGATCACAAGTGGGAGCCCCCTGGTAGCTACTCCATTAGGACTGTAGAAGCTAAGGCAGAATTTGAAACTACTCCCAAGAACTCAGCCTGAGCTTAGAGATTTGAAGTCACATTAAAAAAAAAAAAAATCAGAGCAGCTGTTTCTCCTTGAAAGGAATGGAGAGTTTTATATGCTGAGATAATAAGACATCGGGACCAGTGGTCTTTAAGAAGGGGGAATTTTGCTGCCTCACCTCACCGCTCTCCTCAAGGACGTCTGGCATTGCTGGGAGACATTTTTGGTTGTCCCAGGTTGGCAGGGGCATTACTGGCATCCGGCGGGTAGCAGCCAGGGATCCTGCTAAATATTGTACAGGGCGCACAGGATAGCCAGCCCCCACAGAAAAGAATTACCTGGTTTGTAATGTCAGTAGTGCCAAGACTCGAGGAGCCCGACTCTGCGTGTTTCTCTGCCTTGGTTAATGGTGGTTGCCACGCTCTCGATTGGTCACATGTACAGTCGCCGCTATCAGAATTACATAAACTAACTGGCAAAAATTTAAATTAGGGATGCTTGGGTGGCTCAGTCGGTTAGGCGTCTGCCTTCTGCTCAAGTCATGATCCCGGGGTCCTGGGATCAAGTCCCGCATTGGGCTTCCTGCTCAGCAGGGAGCCTGCTTCTCTCTCTCCCTCTGCCTGCTGCTCCCCCTGCTTGTGCTCACTCTCTCTCTGTCTAATAACTAAATAAAATCTTAAAAAAAAAACCCAAAACTTTTATTTTTTATTTTTTTTTTAAGATTTAATTATTTATTTGACAGAGAGAGAGAGATCACAAGTAGGCAGAGAGGCAGGCAGAGAGAGAGGGGGAAGCAGGCTCTCTGCTGAGCAGAGAGCCCGATGCGGGGCTCGATCCCAGGACCCTGAGATCATGCCCTGAGCCGAAGGCAGAGGCTTTAACCCACTGAGCCACCCAGGCGCCCCAACCCAAAACTTTTAAATTAAAGAGAGTTTGCTCAGGTGTTCCTTCTACCCCATATTTGGTACTTCCTCTTCATTCTTCATCCCTTCTTAGTCCTTGCTCCCTAGTTGTCATCCTCCCTGTCTCCTTGGCTTAATTCATATTCCTGTGTCTTCCTCCAACCTCATCCACTTTGCCAGCACACCGACGTGGTTCCGTTCCACTCCGGTCCCCTTTATCTTGCTCTGTAAGCAGGCACTGCGTCCGGGCGAGACTGGCTGCTGGGTGGGGCTGCAGGCCTTGGAGGCCCCACCAGGAATGTTGGTTGGGCCTCTCTTGGGGACGGCCTATCTTAAAAGTTCAACTATTATTTTTGGAAGAATGGTTGGGTGGAGGAAGCAGAAGTCTGCCCTGAGTGCCTTAAAACCCACAGGCTAATTTTTCTAGAGGTAAAGTAAACTTCTACTCTTCTCCTGGCAGGGGGGGTTAACAATGGCACCCCACACTCCCCTGTGCGTTGCAACTCTGTCTGCTTAATAATCATCCACGATGCATAGGTAGTCTCTGGCCATGCAGCCATTTTCAGCTAGCTCTTAGAGAATGGCAGAATTGAATGTACTTATTAAGGGGAGCACTTAAAGTATTACCGGGACTTGCTGATTTTTTGTGAGGAAGGAGGTGCCCAGGGCCAACTAATGTTAATTTTAATTTTCCAGAAGAATGCTGATAGGGATGAGAAACATTCTTGGCATCTCAAGAATAAAGATTAGAACTACATATCTCAGTAATTGATTTTTTGAACATGATTGGGGAAATCATAACTATTATAATCAGCCTCGTTAGGGTCGGCTGTGAGCTAGGTAAGATGCATCCGTCGTTTTCAGTGGGACTACAGTCTTAGCTCAGCAGTTGTCAGAGTCAGCCCCCCATCCCCCCGCCGGACTCTGGATGCTCCTGAGATTCTTTCAGAAGGTCTGAAAGGTCCAAATTTTTTTCCTAATGCTATTAAGATGTTATTTGCTTTTCTTTTGTCTGTGCCATTCTCCTCACTAGTTGTGCACTGATGACGCACGCGTAATGAGAACTGCGGGTGCGCGGGTGAAACCTTAGGCGGTGGCTCTAAAGTGTCCTGGGTGTCATTGTATTCTTCGCCTCCATGCTCTCACATTAAAAAAAAAAAAAAAAAAAAAAAGTCACTTAAGAAGGTCCTTGTTAAAGTAGTAAAAATTATTATATTTTGTTAAATCTTGACCCTTGAAAATTTGTATTTTTAGTAATCTGGGTGACAGTGGGAAGTGCCGGTAAAGCGCTGTGGCCGCATACCGAAGTACGAAAGTGCAACGATTGTCTTGCAGAAAAGCACTGGGCAGTTGTTTGAGTGCAAACTGAACGAGCTACCTTGTTTCTATGGAACATCATGTTTACTTGAAAGAATCACTGAAATACAAACTATTTATGAAACTTGGGTGTTGGGCAGAAGTTTTCAGAAAAGCAAATAAAGTGAGCCTGTCATTTTGTTTTTAAAGGTTTATTTATTTGAGAGAGCACGCGCGCGCGCACACACACACACACACACACACACACACACACACACACACACGTGTGCTAGAGAAGGGGTGGGGCAGAGGGAGAGGGCGGGGCCGAATGTCCTGCAGGCCCCCTGCTGAGCGTGGAGCCAGGCGCTGGGCTCCATCTCACCACCCTGAGAGCTTGACCTGAGCTGAAACCAGGAGTTGAGAGCTTAACTGAGCCACCTAGGCGCCTCTCACATGAAGGGAGAAAAAATCTTACTACAGTATTTTCTAAAGTTAAAATTTGAGATTTTAAGCAAAAAATCAGAGTTTTGGTAAACTTGTATCTACCACGGTGATATACAACCATACATATGTTTATTAAAACACAAACACACACTCACAGACACATGCAAGTGGGATCATTCTACACAAACTACTGTGCCAATTGCTTTTTTTTGCTTAATATGTTTGGATATCATCCCATTCAACTCATATCGTTCTATTCCTTTTTTAAAGTTCTATTAGTCTATTGGAAGATGTACTATAATTTACTACTGAGTTAAAAAAATTATTGAGATACATATCCATATAGTAAAATGCGCTAATCTTAAAGTTTATTTTCTACATGTATGTATACATATGCATGCACATGTATGTATGTGTATGTGTAACTGTATACTACCAGCTAGATCAAAGTAAAGAACATTTCCAGCATCCCAGAAGGCCCCACTGGGTTGCTTCCCAGCCAATAACATGTCCCCAAGCCAGCAACCGTTGTTCTGGTTTTTTAATACATAGATTAGTTTTGTGTTTTCTTAAACTTCATAGAAATGGAATTATACTATATTACTGTATTTCAGTATGTCTGTGCCTGGTTTCTTTTGCTCAGCAGCAGTTCTCTGAGATTGACTCATAACGTGTGTAACGGTAGTTGTTCTTTTTACTTGCTATATAGTGTTCCATTGTATGAATTTATCCATTGTACTCTTAATGGATATTAGATTTTTTATTTTTATTTTTTTAAAGATTTCATTTATTTATTTGACAGAAAGAGAGAGCATAAGCAGGGGGAGTGGCAGGGAGAGGGAGAAGCAGGCTCCCCACAGAGCAAGGGGAGACCGATGTGGGGCTCGATCCCAGGCCCCTGGGATCATGACCCGAGCTGAAGGCAGTCACTTAACCAACTGAGCCACCCAGGCACCCAGATTTTTTATTTTTAAAGTTTTAGAGATGAGTAAAACTTTAATGAATGTTCTTTACATGTCTTTTGGTGGACACATCTGTTCATTTTCTTTGGTATAGTCTTACCTGATTTCATTTTGGTTTAAATGTCTGAAAATGCCTGTAAAGGCAGTGCTTTATAGAGGAAGTACAACACACTCATCACACTAGCAAATAGTGGTAGAAGGCAGATGGGTGAAATACAGAAAATTTTTTTTTTTAATTTTTTAAATTTTTTAATTTTTTATGAGTGAGATTTAAGAAAACCTTTTAGTTACAGAAATGTAAAGAAAATGTGGTGTAAATAAAAATAAATGTTTTAGTAAAATATGTATGCACTGGATGTGTGATGGTGGATTCTGGTATGAAGAAGCTCTGCCAGTAGAATGCTAGATAAAGAAGATATTCTGTAAGAGTAGGACCAGTGGCTTTTTCAGGCTAAAGATATCAGTCAGTAATATACTGACTAAACTTATATCTGTGATTTCATTTGCGTTCTTTCTGTCATATGCTTACTGGCTTATTTTGAGTGCACTGTTTAAAAACCCATAGAATATAATACATGCACTCCAAATGAAAAAACTAAAGTTTATCTGTAATAGTAATCTGATTTGAGGGCGCCTGGGTGGCTCAGTTGGTTAAGCATCTGCCTTCAACTCAGGTCATGGTCCCAGGGTTCTGGGATCAAGCCCCAGGTAGGGCTCTTTGCTCAGTGTGGAGCCTGCTTCTCCCTCTCCCTCCGCACCTCCCCCCAATTGTGCTCTCTCTCTTCCTTGCACACACACATACTCTCTCTCTCCCCCAAATAAATAAATAAAATCTTTAAAAAATATAAATAAAAACTTTTGTGTAATTATTTTTAATATTAATGATTGTTGAAAGAGTGGTATAGATGATGTCCAGCTGAGATGACTCTGGAAGTTTCTTTTGAAAATATATTTTGCTATCATGTGTTTTCTTTCCATTTGAAAGTTCTAACTGTTTAATATTTTACCGAATTCAGATCTTTTAAATCAAACATTAATATTTCATGTAGCATGTCATAAGTAAAACAGATACAACTTGAAGGTACTCTGTCACATCATTTTACCAAAATGACACCCGAAAGTAATTAGCAAATTATTTTTTGGTTTAATTTCTAAACAAACCCCAATAGAACATGTTACCATTTAGAATGTTCTGACATTATCACGTTTCCAAACATAAACAGGTTTGTTTATTCATTGCCTGAAACCATTATTAAGTTAATATTACTGGAAATAGATTTATTTGTGTGGTTTCTTTCTTTTGATTAAGTACTGAGAGACCAAAGTTGTTTTGTCTTGTTTTTTAAAGTATCAACAGTGGTAATTTGTGGATGTGGAATTTTTTAACACACTAGAAGCCACATATTACTCTGTTGCTCTGGATGTTTATTTCAAATTGCCAGCTGGACACTTTTGCTTCAACATCTTGAACTCGGCATGTTGAAAATGGAATCCTGACTCCCACCGTCTCTGCTCTGCTCCTTCCTGTTCCCCACTTCCTGCCCCTTCTTGGCCCAATCTCCTTCGCCCCCCGAAAAAGGCACACCCACCTACCCAGTTGCTTAAGCCAGAATCTCCCAGCTTTATCTCTGATTCTTCCCTCTTCCAATCCAACAGCAGGTTCAGCCCTTCCTCCCTCATATCCATCTCTCACTCATCTTTGCTCTGCGTCCCCAGTGCCACCACAGTAGCCCATCTTCTTTTGCCCAGACCGCCACAGTGGCCTGCTTTCTAGTAGCGGTACTTTCACTTTTGATCCCCGTTTGTTCTCCACATGCAGGCAGAATCATTTTTAAGAACGTTAATCCATGTTATCCTGCTTACAATTCTTAATATTACACTTGAAAAAAATTCCCGCAGTGACCGGCTCTTACCGTGACTCACTAATCCAGGATGATGTGGCATCTGCTCACCTCTCCTACCATGTCTTGTGCCATTAAGCTCTAGCCACATTGCCTGTTATTAATCCTTAACATGGCAAGCAAACCCTTTCCCACCTCATCACTTTGTGCCCCTGGTTTCCTCTGTTTAGGATATTCCCTACAACCTCACACGGTTAGCTCTTTCTCAGCATTCCACTCTTAACTGAGATGTAACCTCTTTGGAGGGGCCTTTCCTCATCACCTGATCTAAGTAGCCCACTGTTTTCTATCCCTCTATTCTATTTTTTTTTTAATAGCGTTTACCAGAATTGTAAATATACACTTGTTTTCTTGTTTATTGTCTTCTTCGTTGTATAAGTTAGGATTCGGTTCAACTGCTAAAAGCCAAAAATACAGTGGCTGGAAAAGATAGTTCACTTTTCACTCATATAAACAAAGTTTAGAGGTCGGTAGGTTAAGTTTAGTTTGATAGCTCCATGATCATAAGAGATCTAGGTTCATTGTCTCTAACTGTTCTGCCAAATTCAGCATGGCTTCCACCTCACAGTCCAAAATAGTTGCTCAAGCGCCAGCCATCATGCTTCTATCCAGCAGGAATCAGGGAGGTAAATGTGGTCTTTATTCAAGGTGGAAGAGGCTAAATACACAGTTAAAAATGGTGAGTTCCTTAACGAACTTATTGCTTGAGCACAGATTATCAGTTTGTGTTAAAACTATTAGGTGGCTCAGTTGGTTAAGTAGCTTTATAGTGGAGAAGTTTTCTGTCCTCACCTTAATCCAGTGGTCAAATATGCTATTTCCTGATGTGATATGAGGTACACAGTACCACTTGTGGTGTAATCTTGCCAAAAATGGTTGAGTCTACGGGCGCCTGGGTGGCTCAGTCAGTTAAGTGACTGACTCTTAATCAACTCAGGTCTTGATCCCAGGGTTGTGAGTTTGGGCCCTGTATTGGGCTCCATGCTAGGTGTGGAGCTTACGTAAATTGGGCCTTTTGCCATAACTTCCAGGTTTATAGGAATTACAAGGAAAGAGAAAATAATTGATATCTTGAGGAAATCACACAGATTGAGAAACTGGGACATTCTATAAGACAGTTGTTCCTGTCTGTTTCTTTAACATTTCAATCTCATGAATATAAGGGCTGATTTATTTTAAAGAGACTAAGGGGACATAACAACCAAATGTGATGTGTGCTCCTCAACTGGATTCTGGTTTGGACTAGCTAGCTAGGAAGGATATTTTGTGGACAACTGGGAAAATGTCAAAATGGGTGTTTCCTAAGATATGATAGACGATTCAATGTATAGAACTGTTGGGTCACTATATTGTACACCTGAAACTAATATAACACTGTATGTTAATTATACTTCCATTAAAAAAGGGAATTAGGGGCACCTAGGTAGTGCAGTCGTTTAAGTGCTCTACTCTTGATTTTGGCTCAGGTCATGATCTCAAGATCATGAGATCGAGCCCTGCAATGGACATGCTCAGTGCAGAGTCTGCTTGAGACTCTTTGTCCCTCTCCCTCGCTGGCCCCTCAGCTCTCTCTCTCTCAAATGCATAAATACATCTTTAAAAAAAAGGAATTATTAAGGGATTCCTAATGTCAGCTGTGATTACGTTATTTTGGCTATGTAGGAAAATGTTCTTATTTTTAAAAGATGCATATTAAAATTTAGAGGAAGAACGATGATTGCTATTAAAATTCTTCAGCATAACAAATTGGGAGGCTCTTTCTAGTGAAGAAGGGGATGATGGATATTGGGGGCCAACAAGGAGTCTTGAGCTTACTCCACCACCAGACTGAAAGCTGCATACAAGCAGGGACTATGCCTCCGTTGCTTCCCATTAGTAACCAGTGCCTAATACCGTGCCCAGCAGGGAGTAGGCACTGCATATATATTTGTTACATGAAGGAATAGATGGGGATGAGAAAAGAATGCAGAAATTACCCATGACTTCAGCTGACCTGAAAATTCAACAGACATCGCTTAAGGGATCAATTACTTAAAAAATAGATATAACGAAAATGTAGCAACCATGTAGTATAATGATAACTAAAATGGTAAGAAAAGGTATGAAACTTCAAAAAAGTAGAAAACATTAAAATGGTAAAATAATAATTATCAGGATACTATTATTAATTTTATTGCCCCATTCCCATTCCTTTTGGAGTCCCGGACATTGAACTGGCTTTTTGTAATGAAAAATAACCACATATAAAAAACTAAATTCTATGTGTTTTTCAGGAGATTGTTAGAAATTCAAAGAACTATTTTTTTCTCTTCCTCACTCCCACCTTCTTTCTTTCTCCTGCTACCAATCTGGTAAGATAGCAAGATGTCCTTCTGCTGACTACAGCTCCTTCCGGTTAGCCAACGGCATTCCAGGAGAGTTTTCCCCTTCCCTGCATCGTTAGTTGAAAAATGATAAAATTTTTAATGAATTGTTGAACATTACATCAAAAACGAATGATGTACTATATGTTGGCTAATTGAATATAATAATAAAAAAGAGAAAAAATTAAGAAAAAAGAACAATGAAAAAGTTTTTACTATGTGCATTAAGTATTTTTTTAAAGAAGAAGAAGAAAACCAATGAGGCCCAAGTCCTAGATCTCGTGCTTGGGGAGTCAGGGTCAACACAGGTAAAACAAAAGTAAAAATCCCAGCGGTACTTTATTTTTCTGCGCCGGTTTACATTTACGAACAGCTTTGACAGCAACATTTCAGTTATTCTCAAAATGATAGCTTGCTGCCGGCCGGGTTTCAAAAAAAGACTAATTGACTTGCTCAAGGTCATCTGCATAGTGAGAGATAAATCTGATATGGGCGCCCATGTTTTCTGACTTCTTGTGCCAGTTCTTACCTTCTGAAAACTTACCTTCAGCCACTATTGGCTTTTTGACTCTATAGTGTGCCAAGGACAACTCACTGAGCTATCCTGTGACTGACTGAATCTCATACACCTTGACTGTAGGGATGATTTCTAAGACTTTCATTTCTGTCCTCCCCAAACCCCCCATTCCCCCATTTTTCTTAGCAACAAGAAGCACCACTTTATTTTCCCTCTTGGTGCTGAGCTCCAGCAGCAGCAGCAGACCCACTGTGATCAGAGAGAGAGAAGGAAGACCTCCAACTACCATGAATCGTGCTTAACACAGTACGAGAATGTTTGGGATCCTACTACGAGAAGTTCACTTAAAATTTCATCTCCACGGCAGAAGCTGTGAAAAGCATAAGCAAGGCTGCAAGTGGCTGGTAGCTGGCACGTATATCATAGAAATGCTTTATGAGTGAAAAAGAATCTGTGATTTCGTGTGGTACATTTAACATTATCACCACCTACGCGTTCAGTTAAAAGCTGTTCATGGCTGAGGAGAAACCGGATTCCCTCCTGTGTCACAGCTCAGCTTCATTTTGCTGTGAGCTATGGGTGGCTTCCTTGAGAATGTTTGTACCTTTTACCCAGAACAAACGTTCCAACAGGGCAGCACTTGGGGAATCTATAAATAGGTTAATTCAGTAACATTTCATAAATACATAATAATAATACATTTAAAATATTTTCTCTGACTGTTCCCTCTCTTTTATCCCCTATATATCACTAATATACAGTTCTCTAGTCCTTTCCATTTTTTTAAGTCCCTCCAATATATCTCTTATTTCCACTCTACCACCCTAGTTTAATTTTTCAAAAGATTTTATTTATTTATTTATTTATTTATTTATTTATTTATTTATTTATTTATTTAACAGAGAGAGAGAGAGAGAGAGAGAGAGAGAAAGCGCACACACAAGCACAAGTGGAAGGAGGGGCAGAGGGAGAGGGAGAAGCAGGCTCCCCGCTGAGTAGAGAGCCCAATATGGGACTTGATCCCAGGACCCTGGGGTCATGACCTGAGGTGAAGGCGGATGCTTAACCGACTGAGCCACGCAGGAGCCCCCCTACCACCTTTATTTAAACACTAGTTACCTTTAGTCCTATAAAGCCCAATATAAAGCCCAACTACCTATTCTTCCTTCACTTTCTCCAAGTCATTCTCTATGTGTTCCAAATAGTTTGACTGAATCAAATTCTTTTCCTGCTTAAAAACATACAATGACTTGAAAAGTCTTTAAGTGCTCTGACATTCATGGTCCTCTAAAACATGGTCTCCACTTACCTATATGACCTTATCTTGCTCTTCCACTCATAATAACAACAATAATAATTATTATTAATTGGGTACCCAAGTCCCAAACTGTGAGCTAGGTGCTGTCCGTATCCAACACAAACTCCTGCTCCAGCTAGACCTGTGTCCTTACGGTTCCCATGCGTGCTTTATTCTTTTCTACACTATGCCTATTTTTCATGTCCTCTATGTCTCCAAATCCTGCTAATATTTTGAAACTGAGATAATTTCTCAGCTCCTCTAAAAATCCCCTCAAATCATTCAGATCCCTTGATCTCTTCTTTATCTGACTTGTTAATACTCTTTCTGTGCCTCACGCTACAATATTTCGTACCACTGTGTGATTATTTAGTCCTTTCAGGTATGGAAATTCACCCATTAAGTTGTCCTTTGTTGGCATCCATGGGTGGGCCTCAAAGCGTGCATGAACCATTTGGAATTGCATGTTTTCCATTTGTGTGTTTTCTCTAGGTCAGGAGTTTTCATGGCATCACAGAGAGATCCATGAAGGTTGAGTTACTCGTTAGATACCAAGTCATACTTTTAGTTCAAACCTCTTGCCTAAACACAGGTAATGTATATCTTACTGCATATCCTCTGATCCTCCATTGTAAAACTTCTAACGGGTGTGGGATTGAGTTTTAAAATTCTGACCTATTGTTTTACTCTGCAATAAACACGAGGTGTCCTGAATTTTGATGTGGAATACATACCACACTACATGCAGAACTTATTTTAACAATAATTTTTAAATTAAGTATTTTTTGAATAGGTAATACAGTTATGGAATTTGAAGGTCAAAACCATATAAAAAGGTTAACTGGAGAAATCTCACCCCCACCTGCCTTTTATAGGTGACCATCAACAAAAAGATTTTATTTATTTATTTATTTATTTATTTTAGACTTTATTTTTATTTTTAAAGATTTTATTTATTTATTTGAGAGAGAGAGAGAGCGCGTGCACGCGTTTCCCCAACAGGGGGAGGGGCATAGGGAGAGGGATAAGCAGACTCCCTGCTGAGCAGGGAGCCTGAAGTGGGGCTCAACCCTGGGATCCTGAGAGCATGACCTGAGCCAAAGGCAGATGCTTAACTGACCCACCAAGCCACCCAGGCGCTCCAAAGATTTAATTTATGTATATTATATATTATATATATATATATATTATATATAAATATATATATATATTTAAAGATTTTATTTATTTATTTGACAGAGAGAGAGATCACAAGTAGGCAGAGAGGCACGCAGAGAGAGGGGGGCCAGCCTGATATCCCCCGCATGTCTGCCAAAGCGGTTTTGCTGACCATAGAAAACCAGCTTTTAATTCTCATGGGCCTGAGGCCACTTTTGGCCCAGATAGGTTCCCCATGCTGATTATCTCTTTTCCTACTGGCAGGAAATAACTCGGGAGACCCACAGCATTTCTTAAGTAGCATACTCTCCTGGGACATGGAGGATAACTTATCCCTCTTTTTATTTAAAGTTTTTCAAGTTCCCCTGGGCCAATTCACACTGGCTGAGTTCTGCTGCCCTCATTCTAGCCGGTGCTGATGTTACCACCTCTGGTTATCTCCTGGGTATGGCCTAGTCAGGAACAAGGTGCACTGCCTAATTACTGAAAATAGTAGAGCAGAGTGATATATGGCTCCTACCAGATCCTTACAACTCTGTTTTGAAGAAGGTGTGGGTGAACGGAGCTAAGAAAAATAAATATTGCCTAAGTTACAATATCTAATTTTAATACATAAAAAATACGGCTCTAATGTATTTACATGTCTCGATGGTGCTAAATATACTTCATGGATGTTATATCTTAGCAATACTTTTCTTATCTGTGAGTTGAGAATGGTGTTAGTAGAAGTGATTTGAAAAAAGCAAAAGGGATATTATCTCTTTAATGAGATTTTTCCACACAGAACAAATATTAGCAATCCTTCCTCGCTTCCTTCCTTCTTTCCATCCATCCATCCATCCATCCATCCATCCATCCATCCATCTTTTCACCCTTTCATCCTTCCTCCCATCCATCTAAGTATAGCCATATCTTCTCAGAACTCTCCAGGACTTGTACTGTCTAAAATTCTTATTTTACTGCATGAAATATCCTCAATAATGTTTTTATAAATAAATTCAAT
Organism: Potos flavus; assembly: GCA_028534135.1. Taxonomy (NCBI): domain Eukaryota; kingdom Metazoa; phylum Chordata; class Mammalia; order Carnivora; family Procyonidae; genus Potos; species Potos flavus. The sequence continues at coordinate 58,064,739 of CM052885.1, forward strand.
TAATTCACATATGGTGTATTATTAGTTTCAGAGGTAGAGTTAAGTGATTCATCAGTCATATAATACCCATTGCTCATTATATCACATGCCCTCCTTAATGTCCATCACCCAGTAACCCCATCCCCCCACCTCCTTCCCCTTTAGCAACCCTCAGTTTGTTTCCTAGGATTAAGAGTATCTTATGGTTTGTCTCTCTCTGGTTTTATCTTGTTTTATTTTTTCCTTTCTTCCCCTATGATCTCTGTTTCATTTCTTAAATTCCCCATATAAGTGAGATCATACGATAATTGTCTTTCTCTGATTGACTTATTTCACTTAGCATAATACCCTCTAGTTCCCTCCACATCGTTGCAAATGGCAAGATATCATTTTTTGATGGCTGAGTAGTATTCCATTGTATATATGTACCAGATCTTCTTTATCCATTCATCAGTCGATGGACATCTAGGTTCTTTCCATAATTTGGTTATTGTGGACATTGCTGCTATAAACATTGGGGTGCAGGGCCCCTTCAGATCACTACATTTGTATCTTTGGGGTAAATACCCAGTAGTACAATTGCTGGGTCATAGTGTTGCTCTATTTTCAACTTTTTGAGGAAACTCAATACTTTTTTCCAGAGTGGCTGCACCAGCTTACATTCCCACCAACAGTGTAGGAGGGTTTCCCTTTCTCTGCACCCTTGCCAACATCTATCATTTCTTCACTTGTTAATTTTAGCCTTTCTGATCAGTGTAAGGTGGTATCTCATTGTGGTTTTGATTTGTATTTCTCTGATGTTGAGTGATGTTGAGCACTTTTTTCATGTGTCTACTGGCCATTTGGATGTCTTCTTTGCAAAAATATCTATTCATGTCTTCTGCCCATTTCTTGATGGGATTATTTGTTCTTTGGGTGTTAAGTTTGATACATTCTTTATAGATTTTGGATACTAGCCCTTTATCTGATATGTCATTTGCAAGTATCTTCTCCCATTCTGTTGGTTGTCTTTTGGTTTTGTCGACTGTTTCCTCTGCTGTGCAAAAGCTTTTTATCTTGATGTGGTCTCAATAGTTCATTTTTGCCCTTGCTTCCCTTGCCTTTGAGATGTGCCTAGCAAGAAGTTGTGGCCAAGGTTGAAGAGGTTGCTGCCTGTGTTCTCCTCTAGGATTTTGATGGATTCCTGACTCACTTTTAGGTCTTTCATCCATTTTGAGTCTACTTATGTATGATGTTAAGAAAATGGTCAAGTTTCATTCTTCTGCATGTGACTGTCCAATTTTCCCAACACTGTTTGTTGAAGAGCCTGTCTTGTTTCCACTGGATATTCTTTCCTGCTTTGTTGAAGATTAGTTGACCATAGCGTTGAGGGTCCATTTCTGAGTTCTCTGTTCTGTTCCATTGATCTATGTGTCTGTTTTTGTGCCAGTACCATACTGTCTTGATGATTATAGCTTTGTAATAGAGCTTGAAGTTTGGAATTGTGATGCCATGAGTTTTGGTTTTCTTTTTCAAAATTCCTTTGGCTATTTGGGGTCTTTTCTGGTTCCATACAAATTTTAGGATTATTTGTTCCAGCTCTATGAAAAAAACTGATGGTATTTTGATAGGGATTGCACTGAATGTATAGATTGTTCTAGGCAGCATAGACATTTTAACATTTGTTCTTCCAGTTCATGAGTATGGAACATTTTTCCATTTCTTTGTGTCTTTCTCAATTTTTTTCATGAGTGTTCTATAGTTTTCTGAGTACAGTTTGCCTCTTTGGTTAGGTTTATTCCTAGGTGTCTTATGGTCTTGGGTGCAATTGTAAATGGGACCAACTCCTTAAATTCTCTTTCTTCTGTTTCACTGTTAGTGTAAGAAATGCAACTGATTTCTGTGCATTAATTTTATATCCTGCCACTTTGCAGCACATGCTTAACCAACTGAGCTACCCAGGCACCCCTATTGGGAGATTTTGATTACTGCTTCAATTTCCTTGCTGGTTATGGTCTATTCAGGTTTTCTATTTCTTCCTATTTCCATTTTGTTAACTTATACATCTCTAGGAATGCATCCATTTCTTCCAGGTGGCCTAATTTGTTGGCATATAGTTGCTCATAAAATTTCATCATTATATTAGATGTTTAGAAATCAGACTTTTAGGGACGCCTGGGTGGCTCAGTTGGTTAAGCAGCTGCCTTCAGCTCAGGTCATGATCCCAGGGTCCTGGGATCGAGTCCCGCGTCGGGCTCCTTGTTCGGCAAGGAGCCTGCTTCTCCCTCTGCCTCTGCCTGCCTCTCTGCCTGCTTGTGCTCTCTCTCTGACAAATAAATAAGTAAAATCTTAAAAAAAAAAAAAAAAAGAGATTAGATTTTTAGAAATCCAGTAATTTGGTTAAAATGAGGGTTCTCTTTCTGTGTGTGTGTGTGTTTGTATGTGTGTGCATGAGCACATGTGTAACATTGGCTATATATTTGGATTACTTTCCTAGGTCTGCCATAACAAGGTACCACAAACTGGGTGGTTTAAATTTATTCTGTCACACTCACACTTTGGAAGGCCAAATGTAGGAAATCAAGCTGTTGAGAGGGCCATAGTCCCTCCAGATCTTCTAGGAGCCACTCTTGCCTCTTTCAGCTTTTGGAAGTCCCATGTGTTCTGTGGCTTGTGGCAGCCCCATGTGTTCTGTGGCTTGTGGCAACACTGTTGTAATTTCTGCCTCTGTCTTCACATGGCCTTCTTCTCTATGTCGTTTTTGTCTTCTACTCATCTTAGAAGGACACCGATCATATTGGATTAAGCCCATCCTGCTGCCACATCCAACCACATCTGCAAGGGCCCTATTTCCAAATAAGGTCATTCTGAGGTGCTGGGGATGAGGACTTCAAAATATTTTTTCAGGGGGAGATACAGTTCAACTCATAACAACACCTAATTACTTGCTAAGAGAGCCCGTGTTAGTTTTTTAGGAATATGTGCATATTCATTTAAAAATGTAACTTCGAGAAAATAAAAAATAAAAATGTAACTTTAACATTTTTGTTAAATGAAATAATATACTGTTAAAATCTGCAGGAATAAAATATTGTACATCAACTAGACCTTTATGGGAACCCTTCATGTTATTTATTTTTTTATTTATTTGACAGAGAGAGAGAGAGACACACACACACACACACACAGAGGGAACACAAGCAGGGGGAGTGGGAGAGGGAGAAGCAGACTTCCTGCGGAGCAGGGAGCATGATGTGGGGCTCGATCCTAGGACCCTGGGCTCATAACCTGGGCCAAAGGCAGCCACTTAATGACTGAGCCACCCAGGTGCCCCCATTTTTTTCCTTGAATAAAAGTTCTGCAGGCAGTATTTTTTTGTATTTTTGATTAAGAAATTTGGCTAAATCACTGACTTTGCTCTGGTTTTCTTGAGTATATTTACAAGTCTATTCAGCTTTCTGCATAATTTCATATTTGCTTCTAGAAATGAGAAAAATAAAGTTTGAGAACAGAAGCTCATCTAAGTTAAACACACTGTATGACTCTCCTCTTTCTCTTTATTTTCTTACTTTGAAATGTATAAAAGGAAACTGTCTTCTTTCAAAAAAGGCTCTAAAAGATCTCGTTACATTTATAAAGTCTTCTGAATGCTGTAATAAGCCTGCTGGCACCACTCTTGGTTTAGAGCATTGTTGAAAATGTCCTTCTGTAAAATAGATCTTTCTGAGGTGCTCACTCCAATATTTGTGTTGGTTCGAAAGAGAAATGAAAAGTTAACAATAAACAACAGTAACCACAAAATCTTGAAGGTAGATCAAAGCTAGATGGCAGCCATCTAGTTGAACTTCCTGATTTACAATGGAGATAGTGAGGCCCAGAGGTTCCTGAGGGTCATTTTGTTGAAACATGGCAGAACTGGATCTAAAATTGTGCTCTATTCAATCACACTGTCTTTTCTTTCATATCTTATTCAAAACTTGTACAAAAGGTGAACAATGGCTGACACTGAGTTGTACGCTTTTTTATTGCCGAATAGTTGACACACAATATTATATTAGGTTCAGGTGGATCCCATAGTGATTCAAAAACCGTATACATTGTATACCACAAGTGTAGCTGCCATCTGTCACTGTACAATGCTATTACAGTGCCATTGACTATATTTCCTATGCTGTACTTTTCATCCCTAGGACGTATTCATTCCACAACTGGAAGACTATACTTCCTACTACCATTCACCCATTTTGTCCATTCCCCTCACCCCTCCCCTGTGGCAACCATTAGTTTGTTCTCTGTATTTATGGGTCCGTTTCTGCTTTTGTTTGTTGGTTTTTTCATTTGTTTTGTTTTCTAGATTCCACATAAAAGTGAAATCATATGGTACCTGTCTTTCTCTGCCTGACTTATTTCACTTAGCATAATACCCTCTAAGTCCCTTCAAGTTGTTGCAAATGGTAAGACCTCATTCTTTCTTAGGGCTGAGTAATATTCTATTTTATTCTTTATCATTTTGAGGTATGTTCTCTCTATATCTACCTTGTTGAGTTTTATCATAAGTGGGTGTTGAATTTTATCAGATGCTTTTTATGTTTCTATTGAGATGATCATATGACTTTTATCCTTCATTTTATGTTAAACCATCCTTGCATCCTTGGAATAAATCCTACTTGATCACGGTATATGATCCTTTTAATGTATTGCTGACTTCAATTTGCTAATATTTTGTTGAGGATTTTGTGTCTATATTCATCAGGGATATTGGCCTATAATTTTCTTTTCTTGTGGCATCCTCATTTGCTTTAGATATCCAGGTAATGCTGGCCTCATAAAATGAGTTTGGAAGAGTTTCCTCCTCTTCTATTTTTGGAAGAGTTTGAAAAGGATTGCTATTAGTATTTCTTTGAATGTTGATAGTATTCACCAGTGAAACCATCTGGTTTTGGATTTTTGTTTTTTGGGAGGTTTTTGATTACTGATTCAATCTCCTTAGTAGTAGTTTTTCTGTTCAGATTTTCTATTTCATCATGAGTTAGTCTTAGTAAGTTGTGTTTTTAGGAATTTATCTATTTCTTCTAGGTGGTCCAATTTGTTGGTACATAATTGTCCATAGTAGTCTCTAATGATCATTTGTAGTTCTGTGGCATCAGTTGTAACACCTCCTCTTTCATCTCTGATTCTATTCATTTGAGTCCTTTTTGTTTCCTTTTTTGGTGAGTCTAGCTAAAGGTCTGTCAGTTTAGTTTATCTCTTAAAAAAACTAGCTCTTCATTTCATTGATCTTTTCTACTGTCTTTTTAGTAACTTATTTCTGCTATAAACTTCGTATTTTCTCCTGCTAACTTGGAGCTTCATTTGTTCTTCTTTTTCTAGTTCCTTGAGGTGTAAAGATGGGTTGAGACATTTTTTTCTCGAGGTAGATGTTTATTGTTATTAACTTTCCTTGTAGAAATGCTTTTGCTGCATCCTGTGATTTTTGTTATATTTGTTTTCATTTTTTCTCCAAGTATTTTTTAAATTTCTTCTTTAATTCGTTGGTTTTTCAGTAGCATGTTATTTAATCTTCACATATTTGTGAATTTTCTGACTTTCTTTTTTTAATTAATTTCTAGTTTCATACCGCTGTGGTCAGAGAAGATGCTTAGTATGGTTTCAATTCTCTTAAATTTATTAAGACTTATTTTGTGGACTAACATATGATCTGTTTTGGAAGATTTTCTTTGTGCAGTTGAGAAGATTGTGTATTCTTTTGCTTTGGGATGGGATGTTCTGCAAATATCTAAGTCCATCTCATCTAACTTATGATTTGAGGCTGATAATTCTGTATTGGATTCTATCTTGGGGATCTATCCATTGATATAAGTGGGGTACTAAAGTTCCCTCCTATTATTGTATGGCTATTTCTCCCTACAGGTATGTTAATAAAGTTTGTTTATTTATTTATATCTATTAACATTTGCTTTATATATCTAGGTACCTTATGTTGGGTATATAAATATTTGCAATTGTTATACCCTATTGTTGGATGGGCCCCTTTATCGTTATGTAATACTCTTCTTTGTCCCATTACAGTCTTTCTTTTAAAGTCTTTTTTGTCTGATGTAAGTATAGTTACTCCAGTTTTCTTTTGGTTTCCATATACGTGGAATATTTTTTCCATCCTTTCACTTTCAGTCTCTGTATGTGTCCTTACATCTAAAGTAGTTTCTTGTAGGGAGCATATAGATGGAACTTGTTTTTTTATCCATTCAATTACTCTGTCTTTCAATTAGAGAATTTAGTCCATTTACATTCAAAATAATTATTAATAGGTATGTGCTTATCGCCGTTTTGTTAATTGTTTTCTGGCTATTTTGTAATTCTCTGTTCCTTTCTTCTTCTTTTGCTCTTTTCTATTGTGGTTCGGTTATCTTTCATGGTGTGCTTATATTCCTTTCTCTTTATTGTTTGTGTATTTACTATAGATTTTTGCTTTGTGTTTACCATGTTGTTCTTACATAGAACAACTTATATCTATAACAGTCTATTTTAAGTTGATAACAACTTGAGTTTGATCTCATTCTAAAGCTCAACACTTTTACTCTCTCCCTTCGCCCCAGGTTTCATGTTTTGATGTTCTATTCTACTTCTTTTTATATTGTGTATCCCCTAATGAATTATTGTAATCACAGTCATTTTTACAATTTTGTCTTTTAACCTTCATACTAGCTTCATAACTGATCAATCCACTACCTTTACTATATAATTACCTTTCCAGTGGTAGTTTATATTATTGACTGGAAGTTTTTTCTTTTAGTACTTTAAAAATATTGTGTCAGTCTCTTCCGGTCTGCAAAATTTCTGCTGAAAAACCTGTTGATTAATTGTATGGAGGTTCCCTTGTATGACAGAAGTTGTTTTTCTGATGCTGCTTTTAATATTCTTATTAAAGTAATAAGAATATAATATAGAATAATTATATAATACTTTATAGTATAATTTCTAGAATAAATAAGAATAATATGAAAATAATATTCTTATTATATTCTTTTAATATTCTATTAAATTCTATTCAATATTATTGTTTTTAATTTTTGACATCTTAATTATATGTTTTGGTATGGGTCTCTTTGAGCATCACATTCTCTTATTTTAAACTATATCACAAAGCAATAGTAATTAAAGAAGTATGATTTTGGCATAAAAACAGACCCATAGATAAAGAGAACAGAATAGAGACACTAGAATTAAACTCACACATATATGATGAATTAATTTATGACAAAGGAGACAAGAATATACAATGAGAGAAAGGATAGTCTCTTCAATAGATGGTGTTAGAAAAACTGGACAGCCACATGCAAAAGAATGAAACTGGACTACTATTTTAACTATACATAAAATTTAACTCGAAATGGATTAACGACTTGTATGTAAAATCTGAAACCATAAAACTCCTAGAAGAAACATAGGTAGTAAGCTCCTTGACATAGGTCTTAACAATGATTTTTTGAATCTGACACAAAAGCAAAAGCAACAGAAGCAAAGTAAATAAGTGAAAAATACATTATACTATAAAGCTCTGTATAGCAAAGGAAGCCATCAAGAAAATGAAAAGATAATCCACCAGGTGGGAGAAAATATTTACAAATCATATATCTGATAAGAGGCTAATAACCAAAATATATAAAAAAACTCATACAATTCAATAGGAAAAGATAATCTGAATTAAAAATGTGCAGAAGATCTGAATAGGTATTTTTCTAAAGAACACATACAAAAGACCAACAGGCAAATGAAAAGTTGCTCAATATCATTAATCATCAGGAAAATGCTAATCAAAACCACAATGAGATCTCACCTCAAACTAGTCAGAATGTCTAGTATCAAAAAGACAAAAAATATCAAATTTCGGCAGGATGTAGAAGAAAAGGAAAAATTGGTAGGAATGCAAATTGGTGCAGCCACTGTGGAAAACAGTGTGGAGGTTCCTGAAAAAATTAAAAATAGAAATACCATCTGATCCAATAATTCCATTACAGGGTATTTACCCAAAGAAAACAAAACAATAATTAGAAAGATATATACACTCCTATGTTTAGTGCAGCATTATTTACAATAGCCAAGATATGGAAACAATCTGATGGTATGTAGAATAGATGAATAGATAAAGGAAATGTGTTGTGTGTGTGTATATGTATGTTATATATACATATGCACATATAATGGAATATTACTCAGCCATAAAAAAGGATGAGATCGTGCCTTTTGAAGAACATGGATAAACCTACAAGGTATTATGCTAAGTGAAATGAGTCAGATAGAGAAAGATAGATACCGTATGACTTCATTTATATATGAACCTATAAAACAAAACCCAAGCTTGTAGATACAGGAACAGATTGGTAGCTGCCAGAGGTAGGGGGTGAGGAGTGGGAGAAATGGGTGAACTGTTTTTGTTTTTGTTTTTGCTTTTAGTTTAAATAAACTCAGTTTGGGGGGGGGAGAGAAAAAAATAGACCTCAAAAAAAGTTGCATATTATATAGTCATCTGAAAATAGCAACCATCCCCAATTCTAAGATCTAAATAACAACTTAAGATAGGCTTGTATTTACAGCACCATCAATTTCATAGCAGTAAAGGGTGATTTAGAGAAGGGAAACTGTTTAAGAAATAGTCTTAAAACATTTCCTGACCTTCAAAAAAATCTGCACACATTTGTAAGGTTAAATTAAAATGTGAACCTAAATAATGCTCTGTCATGGAGCATGAAACACCATACTGCAAGTTCACCTTTCTAGAGGGCAAATTAGATTAATAGGAAACTTGGTGTTTTTTCTGCTCTTTCTTTGTGGATCTCTTGTTAGTGATTCATAGGCGTTCCAAACTGATCACCTAACTTTCTTATCTTTTGTCTTCTATATTATGTCTCTTTGTCTTTTTTTAAAGAAATCTATCTTTATTGAGATAAAATTCATATCCAAAAAGTTTACTCATTTTAATTGTACAGTTCAATGAGTTTTGACAATGTATATAGTTCTATAGCCTTCACACTATCACTCTAAAGAGTTCCTTCATCCCCTCTGTAGTCATCTCCCTTCCTTTCCTTCTTCCCCTGGGAGTTTTGCCCATTTTAAAATGTCACATAAACAGAATCACATAGTATATGGGCTTTTGTGTCTCATTTCTTTCACTTAACGTAATCCGTTGGAGTTTCTTTTTATTGCAGGGTAGGATTCCAAAGACACAAATTGTTGGTCCATTCACCAGTTGATGGACATATAGGTCATTTCCGATTTTCATTTCTTCTGGATAGATACCTAAGTATGGAATTTCTGGGTCATGTAATTAGGTATGTTTAGCTTCATAAGAAATTGCCAAATGGTTTTTTAAAGTGATTGTACAATTTTATACTTGCAAAAGCATTTATTGTATATCCTTGCCAAGATTTTATTCTATGTTTGCTTTGAGAAATTTTATAGTTTTATAGTTTATAGCTGTTCTATTTCGGCCCATGATTCATTTTGAGTTAATATTTTGCATATGATGTGAGATTAGAATCAAGATTCTTTTTATTGGTTGATTTGGGTTTGTTTTTTTTTTTACATATGGATGTCCATTTGTTCTAGCACCATTTGTTGAAAAGACTATCTTTTCCCTATTAGAATACCTTAGTACTTTTGTCAAAAATTAATTAGCTGTATACTGTAGGTCTGTGAGTCTATTTCTGGACTCTATTCTGTTCCATTGATCTATTTGTCTACCTTTATGCAAGTGCCGCACTGTCTTAATCATTGTAGCTTTATCATAAATCTTGAAATCAAGTTGAAGTCCTTCCAGTTCTTTAAATTTCTCTCAGCAATATTTGCAGTGTAATGGTAGTGGGCATATTTTATTTAATCCATCCTCAAATATTTCATGTTTTCCAATGCTGTTGGAAATGATACTGCTTTTTAAAAAAAAAACAAAATGTATAATTTCTACTTGTTTGTTGCTGATACATCTTTTTGTTCTTTTTTCTATTTCCTGGGAGGTTTATCAGGTTTATCTTCCAAAACTTCTTCTAATTTTTTAAAAATTGCATTTAAAAATGTTTAGTGTGATAAAATATACATGACATAAAATTTACCATTTTAACCATTTTCAAGTGCACAGTTCAGTGGCATTAAGTACATTCACATTGTACAACTACCACCACCATCCATCTCCAGAACTTTCTCATCATCCCTACTGAAACTGTCTACTCATTAAACACTAACTCCCCATTTCCCCTCCCTCTGGCCCCTGATACCCACTGTTCTGCTTCCTGCCTTTATGTATTTGACTCTTCTTGGTACCTTATTCACAAATGACTTATATTTCTACTACTACCTGAGAGGAAAAATTTCTACCCAGGACAATAAATAATACTAGGATAAAATGGAAATGCCAGATCACAGTGAGTTTGTAGCAATAAAAGGAAAGTGAGTTTCCAAAAAGACACAGGCAAGGCAATATACTGTGGCATTTCTGGTGATGAATGTATTCCTGAGTTCTCTGGAAAGTAGAAAACAAGTTGAATAATGAGCAATATATATCTGTTGATTTTTAAAAAATCCTAAACCTCATAAATACAAGTAGTATATAAAAGAATCATTTATTGTCTGATTTTTTAATTTAATGGAGCTTGCTTAATCTCTTATTGCTTTTCTTCCGACCATTTCCTTCTCTTCAGCATCTTCATTAGAGTTACACATAGAGGCAAAACTACTCCAGGGAATTCTACTCTTTGTTTTTTGGCTAAGAGGCTGGAAATACCCACTTAATGCGAGTTTAAGGATTATCTGTGGTTTAAATTATTGGTGCTGTCCATATTGTATAGATTACTTAGTGCTAAATATAATTATATTGAGTACTTACTGGAATTCTATTTTGAGCTCCAAGTTTAATATTTAAGGTGGATGAAGAAGATAAAATGATATTAAAAACTAAAGAACTAGACCTATGAAGAAAAACAAAAGGGTGTCTTTTTGTTTTGATTTGTTTTGCTTGGGGAAAGTAAAGGTTAAGTGGAAATAGCATTGTTCAAGTACATCCAGAGATATTTCATGTCGGTGTTTCTCATGGCTCCTTTCTAGGCCTTTTTCTCCAAGGATAGCACACAGTATGCATCAACCTCCTCCACCACCCCCACCTCACGATTTTCCTCCAAACTTTACCCATGAAACTTAACTTACAAGTTTAAGTACCTGGTCTCTCGATTAGACCTCCATCCTAAGCCCCAGCCCTGGTTTTGCAGCCCTGGTAAAATTAATTAATTAATTAATTAATTAATTAATTAATTATTTTAGAGAGAGAGTGTGAGAGAGTGATTGGGGGGAGGGGCAGAGGGGAAGGGAGAGAGAGAGAGAGAATCTGAAGCAGACTTGGCACGTAGCCCAATCTGGGGCTCGATCTCATGACTGCAGGATCATGACCTGAGCTGAAACCAAGAGTCAGAGGCTTAAACAACTGAGCTACCCAGGCACCCATTGCCCACCATTTTGCTTAAAGACTTTTAATATCTCTTTACTTAGAGAATAATGCCTTCACTTCTTAGCATGACATTCAAGACCCTTCACAGTCTGTATTTAGTTAATTTTTCCTGATTTTATTTTCAGTTACTTTCTACCTCTCTAACCATACCAGATGTCTCTCTATGCCTTGAATCTGTGCTGGAGTTTCAGCCCTCCCTGCCTCTGTAAATGCTGTTACCCCTTTCACTAGATGGCTTTCCTTCTTTCTCTGCCTTAAAAGATTAATTTCTTTTTATGAAGCCTTCCCCAAATCCTGCTAGAATATGTCTATGTTTGTGTCTGTCTGTCTCTCTCTAATATATATACATATATAGTATGAATTATGCTGTATTAATTATGAATATATAATATATTATACATTTATAGTATGAGCTAATTAATATATGTATATTCTGTATATTCACATACACATATATATATACACATATATATGAATATATTTACATTTACATTTATGTATACATATACATATATATATATATATATATATATATATATATATATACGCACACCTAAATATTCTTATGTAAACTGGACTATATGTTCCTTGATATTAAGAAGTGTGTTTTACTTATTCTATATTACCAGGACCTAGAAGGTCAATAGATTTTAGTCGAGTACATGAGTATTGCTTATTGTAAAGATAGTGACTACTTGGTTTCTATTTCCATGGAAGATAAAACAGCGGAAATTATACCTCAGTCTTTAGGTATTAGGAAGAATAGGTGAGATGCTGGAACGAGTTATTTATAACTCTAATAATTTTATGAACTCTTTTCTGTAGTACTTTTTTTTCGTGAGTCTAGATTTTTATTTGTCTAAGATGGTTTAGGAATTTCTCTGCTTGGATTTATGCTGCTAGATCAAAATTAATTTTCTTCTGAAACAAAAATAGTTTTTCTGTTAGATCACAATAAATTTCACCAGAGAAATGGTGCACACTGACTTAGCCTAAGGAAATGCAGTATTAATGCAGAGGACCCAAGAAGGTTAAAGGAGAAAGACTAGGTTCAATTTTAATTATGACTTCCACTTGCCTATTATGTGATTTCTTTTTGGAACTTAAAAAACTTGATTTTAGGTCCAACACTAATTTTCAATGCTTAACTAGCATGGCTGAAAATGTTGATCTAATAATATTTACATTTCTATTCTTATTACAGAATGAACTTAGTAGAAGTCAAGATGTTAATCAGAACCATGAGCTGCATTTCATGCAAAATGGTAGGGACAATGACATAGCAAGCTGTTAGTTTTTCCCTTAGGAGTGCCAACATGATGTTTCAGGTTTTTTTTAAATAGAAAGATTGAATGTAATTCAATGGTGCTCTTGAATATTGGCAAGTCATTTTCAGTAGACAAAAGAGTTATGCACAGCTCTTGAAATGGATTTGTCAGGAATCTACCTCTCATCTTTCTTCTGTGGTTGCTGAACTCAATCTGGAGTCCACATCCTGCAATATGTAGATAAAGAGTATTGCCATCCTATGCCTTTTAACTCTTTCCAGGGGGCAAACATGATACAAATACAATTAACCTGTTCAATGTATGCCAGATTAGGGATTAATTCAGCTTTCCACAAAAACATAGAATTCTAGAATGGGGTATTTCCTTAAGTAGTGAGTCTCTTTTTACGGAAAATGTTAAAGCACATTTATGCTGATTTGCTGTATTACAGAGTGCTTGGTGCAGAGTAAATACCCAATAAATATTTCATATACAAAAATAAAGCACAAAATAGATGATGTTTAAATTAGCTTATGCTGTGTAATGAACCATCCCCAAAAGTAATAGTTTAAAACAACGATTTATTATTTTTCATGATTTTGTGTCTTGGCTACAGAATCTGAAATGGTCTCACATTTCTGGAGACCTCAACTCTATGGCTGGGACAGCTAGGTCTCTCTCCCCGTGTGTATCTCATCTTCAGCCTCAGTGTTCTGAGAGAGTGAGAATGGAAACTGGAATGCCTCTGCTGGTTAGGCTTGCAACTCACTTCCAGGGCATTCTATTGGTCAAGAAAGTCACAAGGCCACCTCAGAAAAGATGGGAAAATTGACCCTACCCCTGGATGGGAGTTGTTGCAAAAAAATCTGTGGTCGTTTTTAATCTACCACAGATGGCCAACTTTAAAAAAAACTTCTGTAGGGAATTCTTGTAATGGGGGGTACATTGGTCCACCCAAGCTCCCAGACAGAGTCCTTCCAACTCTGAGATTCTATAATTCCATCAAGCTGAATGGATCTCTTGAAGTGTTCTAAGAAATAATTACTAACTTGTGGTATCTGGAAACTTTAACCTACTTCTGGTAAGGTAATTTCAAAAATAATTAATTGAGTAATTCTTTTTCTAATTATTATTATGATCAAGAATTTATATTCTTCCTTTAAGCATTTCAAATGCCCATCAGAATTTTCTTGTTAGAGTGATATTTACATGTAGTTACACAAATGTGTAACTAATTATGTTTAATTCTGGTGTATCAGCTTTGTTGATCATTCTGTGAACACTGGGTAAACTCTTTACTCTTAATTCTTTTTTTTTTTAAGATTTTATTTATTTATTTGACAGAGAGAGACACAGCAAGAGAGGGAACACAAGCAGGGGGTGTGGGAGAGGGAGAAGCAGGCTTCCAACTGGGCAGGGAGCCCGATGTGGGATCATGACCTGAGCCAAAGTCAGACGCTTAATGCCTGAGCCACCCAGGTGCCCCTCTTTGCTCTTAATTCGTCCATCAAATACTGACCTTTTAGAAGTCACTGAGCTCAATAATATAAAAATATAATTTTTCTTTTGCTTCAGAGGAAAGTGCTTTTGTTATTGTCTCAGTATTTATTTTTTTTAAAGGTTTTATTTATTTATTTGAGAGAGAGCGAGTGAGAACATGAGAGGGGAGAAGGTCAGAGGGAGAAGCAGACTCCCCATGGAGCTGGGAGCCCGATGCGGGACTCGATTCTGGGACTCTGGGACCATGACCTGAGCCAAAGGCAGTCACTTAACCAACTGTAACCAACTGAGCCACCCAGGTGCCCTGTCTCAGTATTTATTGCTATTTGTTATAAAAGTTGTAAATCTACCACTTTTTCTTTATCCTTTTATGATGCCTTTTACAAAGATTTTTATTTATTTATTTATTTATTTATTTATTTATTTTAGAGAGTGTGCGTGCGTACACACGCACAAGGGGAGGGGCAGAGGAAGAGGCAAAGAATCTCTAGCTGACTCTGCTAAGTGTGGAGCCTAAAGTGGGGCTCAGTCCCATGACCCTGAGACCATGACCTGAGCTGAAATCAAGAATCGGTTGCTTAACTGACTGAGCCACCCAGGCACCCCCTTCTATGACACTTTTAATAACTTAGAGATATTCTCTTGAGACTACTTTAGTGAGAGCAGGCACACAGATAATATGAATGCAAAGATCTCATATAAGCAACTTACAAATAATATATGTGAAAACTGTAAAATTATTCCATTATGGAGTGTCAGAACAATTATAATGGGAAAAGCAGTATGGGGAAGACTGAACTACTGATAGCTAAATTGTTACTTATGGTATAAAAGCATATACTATAAAATTTTGCTAGTATATTTTTGTATGTGTATGCAGTTGAAAATCATATATATTTTTGATAATTTTTTAAAAGATTTTATTTATTTATTTGACAGAGAGAGAGAGATCACAAGTAGGCAGAGAGGCAGGCAGAGAGAAAGGGGGAAGCAGGCTCCCTGTTGAGCAGAGAGCCCAATTTGGGGCTCGATCCTAGGACCCTGAGATCATGACCTGAGCCGAAGGCAGAAGCTTTTTTTACCCCACTAAGCCACCCAGGTGCTCCTATTTTTAATAATTTTTGACAAATACTTGAAACATGACTATTTTAGTTATCATTGTAGGAATATGTTTTGTTTAAAATTTTTAGTTTGGCATTAAACTTCCATCTCAAAATTCTACATTAATATTTCTCTTCCTACTCTTCAAAAATAACACAAAATAAAACCAAACAAACTCAAAGCACCTCATAACCATTTTGTAGAAATAAGACAAGTTTGTCTTCATGGAATGGACATGCCAGGTCCTGAACGTATTGTTGAGAATTTTTTTAAAGATTTTATTTATTTATTTGACAGAGAGAGAGAGAGAGCACAAGCAGGGCAGTGGCAGGCAGAGGGAGAAGCAGGCTCTCTGCTAAGCAAGGAGTCTGAGGCAGGACTTGATCCCAGGATCCTAGGATCATGCCCTGAGCTAAAGGCAGGTGCTTAACTGAGCCACCCTGGCATCACTGGATTGTTGATAATTACCCTGGTCAGGTAACGTTCCCAGGAAATCTACCTTTCCCTTTTCTAAGAATTAGTAAATTTTATTTCTTAGAGCAGTTTTAATTTTACAGAAAGATTGAACAGAAAGTACAGAGTTCTCATATATTCCCATGCCCACTCTCCAACCAGTTTTCCCTATTACTAACATATTGCATTGGTGTACATTGGCTGCAAGTGATGAATCAGTATTGATATATTATTTACATTAACTAATGTCCACAGTTTACATTAGGGTTCACTCTTTGTGATGTATAGTTTTGTGGGTTTTTGCCAAATGCATAATGTTATGTATCCACCATTATAGTATACAGAATAGTTTTGCTGCCCTAAAAATCTCCTTTTCTCCTTGTTCCACCTATTCAAGTCTCCTCCTTCCTTCCCCAACCACTTTTCTTTTTAATACCTAAATTAAGCCTAGAGTAATATTAATTAGTTTGAGCTAAGAATTTGCTTAAATAACCAATGATTCCCCATGGCAATCAAAATTTCTTAATCATTTAGACCAGCAGTGTCCAATAGAAATATGATGTGATCATATGTGTATTTAAAATATTCTAGAGCTGCATTTAAAAAGTAAAAAAAAACCCAAGTGAAAATAATTTATTATACTTATTCCAATATTTTGACAATATCAATTACAAAATGTAACCATATAAAAATTGAGGTAAGTTTTAGTTTTTCTGTACTAACACTCAAAATCTAGTGTGCATTTTTTTTTTTAAGATCGGTTTATTTATTTTGGGGGGGAAGGATGGAGGGAGAGGGTGAGAGAGAATCTCCAGTAGACTCTTCACTGAGCGAGGAGCCTGACCTAGGCCTGGATCCCATCCCCCTGAGATCATGACCTGAGCTGAAATTGAGTGGGATACTTAACTGACTGAGCCACCCAGGCCCCCCTGTAGCGTGCATTTCAAATACATTTCAGTCTAGTTACACTTAAAGTGCTCAATGGCCACAAGTGGCCTATGACTAAGATATTGGACAGTGCAGTCCTGGACTGTGAGCAATCTGAAAGCAGATTATCCTGTCTCCAAGGCTTCCGGAATAGGAATGCAGTGGATATTTTTGTAAGGTATACCAGAAACATAAAAGGGGCTCTCTAAACCTTTGCATGCTGATACTTGTATGTTCTGCGACCACTTTTCTTTAAACTTCCTTTCCAGTTTTGGAAAAAGTGGAATGGGATCACACTCATTCCAGCATATCAAACAAATGAAAACTGGCCTTCCTGACTCCCAGAAGGCCTGAATCATCTGAAATGTTGACTCACGAGCCTAAGGTGACTGAAATGTAATGTGAATCAAATTTGCCTTCCAAGGCAAATTGTTTGGGTGACTCATCTTTCTACCATGTAGGAGTCCAGCAGCAGGCTGAGCCGAAAACTCTTCTGAATGAGCTGACTTTGAAATGGCCCCAGTCCTCCAGACTGTTCTCACCCAGCTGTTTTGCCTACCTCATCCAGGGTCTGCAGTTTGGACGGAGAACGACCTTAAAGCTGCACACCCCCCTTTTTTTTTCTTTTAAGGTGGCGAAAGTAGTACTGATGAGTTGGTCTAGTAATTTAAGCTTGAAAAAAATGTAATCTTTTTATTTCAAAATCTTTTAATACTTAGTGTATACTTAGTGTATACTTAAATCCTAGGGCCTACTGCCTTTCTCCACTCTGGATTTTTCCCTTTCCTGGGAGGAAAGTTACCACCCCTAGTCCCCCAGGATAACGCCCTTCCGGGGGTGTGGGCGAGAAACCCTCAAGCCTTCCGGGTAGGCCGCCTGTCTTGCCGCAAACTTATGCAGTACTGGAGCTACAGACTGACCTCCAGCTCTGGGCAAAGCCAAGACCCCAGCCCACCCCGCGTCTACCCAAGGTGAAGGGTGGGGCTCCCAGTTCCAAACCCCTCCCATCGAACTCACCCCAGCCGGTAAGAGAGAGGAAGTGCAAAAGGCCCCACCCGCCTTTTTCTCTTTCCCTTTCCATTGGACCGGCTGGTTGCCCATCGTTTCTATCCTGTAGGCGATTGGCTTCCTCCTCCCGCGCCAGTCCCTGCCTCTCCCCGCCAGGGAGGGTAAGTCACGCCAAGCTGGGCGGAGAATCTGCTGGCCTCTCTCCTTCGCTCGTCTGGGCGGTGGTGGCAACTGGGGACGGGGCGGGTGGCGCATCACGGGCGCAGAGGCAGGAGGAGCAGTCTCATTGTTCCGGGAGCCTTCGCCACTGCAGGTCTCTGGGCTCTTTCGGCCCTGCCCCTTCAGTCCTCCCCAACCCCCACAACCGCCCGCGGCTCTGAGGAGAAGCGTCCCGTGGAGACAGCAGCTGCAGCATCATCTCCGACCCGCCAGCCATGGAAGACATGGACCAGTCGCCTCTGGTCTCCTCGTCCTCGGACAGCCCGCCCCGGCCTCAGCCCCCCTTCAAGTACCAGTTCGTGAGGGATCCCGAGGACGAGGAGGAAGACGAGGAGGAGGAAGACGAGGAGGAGGAAGACGAGGACTTGGAGGAGCTGGAGGTGCTGGAGAGGAAGCCCGCCACAGGGCTGTCGGCAGCCCCGGTGCCCACCGCCCCCGTCGCTGGCGCGCCCCTGCTGGACTTCGGCAGTGACTTCGTACCCCCGGCGCCCCGGGGGCCACTGCCGGCCGCGCCCCCCGCCGCCCCGGAGCGGCCGCTGTCTTGGGACCCGAGCCCTGCGTCGCCCGCTGTGTCCGCGCCATCCCTGCCCTCCGCTGCCGCGGCCTCGCCCTCCAAGCTCCCCGAGGACGATGAGCCTCCGGCCCGGCCTCCTCCTCCTCCCCCGGCCAGCGTGAGTCCCCAGGCCGAGCCCGCGTGGACCCCACCCGCCCCGGCCCCCGCCGCGCCCCCCTCCACCCCGGCCGCGCCCAAGCGCAGAGGCTCTTCAGGCTCAGTGGGTGAGTGCCATGCCCTCCCGCCTCGTGCAGCCCCTCGCTCCCCTCCGTCTTTTGTGTGCACCCCCAGATGCCTCGGGCGGAGCCCTCTTCGCCCCGAGGGGCTTTGTCCGCGGACCTCCGGGCGAAGGCGCCCCCCCTGGTAGGAGCCGTCAGGAGCAGGGTGGGGCGGCAGTGGAAACCCGGGCTTGTTCTTTATTGTCTGTCTCGGTATCGGGGAACACGTGCACCCCGCCTGCTCCCAGCTTCCCTCTGGTCCCTGTTCTGCGTCTCGAAGTTAGGCACCCACCCCTAATAGCTGAGTCTGTATCTAGGAACTAGGGTTGTGGATACATTGGGCTGGTTAGGCTCCCGGGTGAGGATGGAAAGGCCTTGGCGCCCTTAATCTTTTGTCTACCAGTCTGGGTTGCTCCTAGGGAAAAGGCGCAGTTTTGCTGCTAGTCTGTTTGCCAGCATTGAGCCCTGGCCCCCCTCCTCATCTTCTTCCTGGCTTGGATGGCCCCCCCAGCGCCTCATTCCCCTCCCTCTCGACTCTTGCGCTGGTGGGGGAGCTGGCCCAGTGGAAAACATCCACACTGACCCAACTGCAGTGAAGGGACAGCGCCTCCAGTGGTGTGGCGCGTGGAGAATTGGGATGGCGAGAGTTCTGGCAAAGTCCTGCCACCGCCCAGTTTATCCGGGCTGTGATGTGGCGACTCCCCGGCTGGACACAGCCAGGGTAGTGGGATCTGAGCATTTGTGGTCCGAGGGGGCGCAGTTCTACCAGGGTCTCAACTGCTGAGTGAGAGGAATTGCTGTTAGTGTGGTTTAGGCTCTTGATGCATTATAATTGAATCGGAGAGGAAAAAAGGCAAAATGGTTGACATTCTTAAAGAAGGGAAACCTGTGGTGTTTTTACCGCTAATAGGCCAATTGAATTTGTGGCATATTTGCCGCTAGACTTAATGAAATGTTTTGAGAAAGATATTTTCATGTAGTGGTTAGAAATACTGTTCCTTAGAAGTTCTATGTTTTAGGTCGACAGGGACAAATCTGTATAGTCTATAAACAGTTAACAAATCTTTTCATTTACTTTAGTACCTGAATTTATATACATATGTATTTAAAAGAACATTGTTTTATTACCTTTTTCATTTTGGGAAATTGTTTATTTTGGAAGAGAAAAAAATCAAGTTTGTTAGAGATGGAGAATCTTACTAGACAAGTAATTAACTTATTAGCATGTATCTTGTTACTTTGGGGGCCGAAAGTGTCCCACCAGCAAGCAGTAGGACCTTTATGTATAAAAGGGCCAGAATCTGGTAGTGTAACTGCCTGCTGAGAAATCTTCATTGCCTTGTAGGACTTTAGAAATGGTTCATTTTCTAGAAGAAGAAAACCAATTTGAGATCACAGAATATTTTTCAGCTCATTCCTCCACAACAGGGAAATAAGCCAGTTGTGATGTTTCTGAATAACGTTTTGATAATGACATACCCCAAAGCATTACTCAAAACACTAATCATTATACTATAGATACTAGAAGATGCGGAGTAACTCAATCTTTCCTTTTTCTGAATTAAACACATTTAAGAGAAACTAAGGGGATGTAGAAGAATAAAGAGTAATAAGAAATTTGCAAATGGGAAATCTAATGATTAACAAAGGCAATCTTGTATTCCAGTATGGGGACAAAGAGAAGAGTTCTGATCTTTGAACATTAGGGATTCAGGAGGTGACAGCATTATCTTGGAATTTTGACTTTTGGAGTACTAAGTTTGGAAAACAAAGGACCGAGAATAGTGCCTACTCAGGGACTCTTATCTTTATATAGTGCCCTAATTCTGTATTGATGATAGCTATTTGGAAACTTTAGTTCCTTTAGTAAACCACTGAATATCACGATTATAGTCATGGATAGTTAAACCAGTTCTGTGAGTCTCAGATTCTTAACAGTTTGTTTATTCATTCAACTGATGATTGATTACCTACAAGAGGGACAGGTTCTATTCTAGGCTGTGAGGGTATAGCAATAAGCAAAACACACGTGCTCCCCATGAGGGGAGTACGGTAATAAGCACATAAGTAAGGAACTCAGAATAGTGGTGTTACAAGGAAAATAGGATGATGGTATGGAAAATGATTGGGGTGTCTGTGTGTGGGGGGGCTCTTTTTAAGTAGGGTGGCATTGAGAAATGGTTTTGTGAGGAGGTGAGATTTAAGGTGCAGATAAAAATTTCCAAGCAACCCATAGGGAGACAAAAGCCTTGAGGCAGGAGTTAGCTTTGTGTGTTTGAAAGTCTAGTAAGAAGACTAATGAGAAAAACTTGGGAGATGCTGGTGTCAGGTGAGGGTGGGGAGGTGGGCTAAACATAGATCATTTGGGTCTCTAACAGGCCATGGTAAAGAGTTTCGCTTTAAAAAAAAAAAAATTCTTTATTTTAGAAATATGCTCCTTAATTATATTGTGATTTTGGAGCAAAAATATAGTTTTGAAGGTTTGGAGGAACTGGGAGGACTGATGGGAGTAAAGACAAGGTGAGAAGTGTGCAAGGCATGGTTAAAATGGTTAAAACATGGTTAAAAACAGAGCAGCCCTATGGGAAGGGGATTATATTTACTAAGTTGGGCAGATTCCTGATACTTGGACATTTACATTGTTGTTTACATTATTTTTAATAAACTCCGATTCCCATCACTAGGAAAGTAGTAATTTTGCTGTTTACTGTTGTGCTTGGAGCGTCCCCCCTGTAATGCAGTAATGAAGTGAGATGGAAGCCTCTCACCTGATGACCATTTTTCACAGAGAAAACATTTGGCTTGACTTTGAGAAGGTGGTTAGTTAAGGGGCTTTGAGGATACGTGAGGAAATGGTGGATAGAAATTGTGTTGAGGGAAACATCATTAACAATGACATTAAGCTGGTCTCTGGGCGTGTTCTAAACCAGTGTTAAGATTGAAAATGTGATAGATCTGGATTCTGAGGCATATTGAATACTACTAAATTAAGGTACTAGGGTTTTAGCATCCTGTTTTTATCCATGCTCTGCCATCCACAGTTGCTCTTGCTTTTGGTAATTTATATTATGAAACAAAAATTATTTTATATTATTAAAATTATTATTATTAAAATTATTTATATTATGAAACAAAAACGTTTGTGGTGTTGTTTCCAAAATGTAAAGTTCTTTCATTATTTTTTACTCATGTCCTGAATTACTGCTTTATGCCATGGGAGGCCATTGGAGATTATTGAACTGAGGCATGACATCATGAAAGCAGTGTTAGAAAAAAATGAATTGGTGACAGTATTCAAGATAGGTTGGAAAGAAGAACAGGGGAACTATTGAGAAAGCTTTTGCAGAAGTTCTGAAAGAGATGAGTAGAGCCTGAACTATCGACTCACTACTACTTGAGTCAGTGAAAATGGAATAGAAGGGAAGAATATAAGAAGCACGGTCTTTTGGCTGCACATCTCTATTTTTATGGTTAGGTTAAAAAAAAAGGTTTTATGAAAGAAGAATTGACAGGACTTGGAGGCAAAAGATGTAAATACAGAGAAAAGAATGTTGGTGCTTACTAAATCAATTTCAGAGACTGTCCAAATTTGTTATTTACAATGGAAATTTATATAGAATTGAATACTGGTCATAAGTATAGCTTATGGCTTGGGATTAAAAATTAGTCTTTTATAAAGTCATTCATTATATGATTAGATACAGTGGCATAAGAGCACATAATAGAAATGTTAAAAGATTTTGAGTGACGTACAGCTTAAAATCTTCAGTACCAATTCTTAATATAAAATTTGGTTCTACAGAACGAGCTATCTCACACCCTATCCATTCCCTCTCCTCTTTTGAAAATGGTAACAAGAAAAAGAACTGATGAATTTACAGATTCCGAATAATTTTTGTTCAGCCATTTCTAATTTCTGACTGGGAATAAAAATTGGGAACTGGTATGCTCCTTATGGATAAGTTGAGTTACATTGTAGGTTGGTTCCTAGCATGCTCCGTGTCAAATTTGTAGTCCTTTTTAGTAACTGGCAAGCTGCCTCAAACCTTTTTGAAATGAAGTGGTGAATATATATTGAACCGCTGATAAATACCTCATTACAAGGAATAGTATTTAAAAACATGCTACTTTAGCACTATGTCCCTGTAAACTTGGAATATTTGCTATCTTTTTTTTTTTTAAGATTTTATTTATTTATCAGAGAGTGCACAAGCAGGGGGAGTGGCAGGCAGAGGGAGAAGCAAACTCCCCTGCTGAGCAGGGAGCCCGAGGCGTAACTCGATCCTAGGACCCTGGGATCATGACCTGAGCCGAAGGCAGATGCTTAACCAACTGAGCCACCTAGGTGTCCCAAGATTTGTTATCTTTACAAAAAAAAAAATGTCTAAAAAGGAGCATATTATCTATTGTCTAATAATTGGCTCTGTTTTATGTGTAGTTATTTCATAATCTACCTTAAAGCAATTTATTTGAAACACTACTGATGCAAGGCCCCAAATTAAATGGCACATTTTAAAGGTACTGTGCTAGCCCAGGAAAAAGTACCTACTCAGTGACTATTTCTTCTTTCCTGAAACTTCTGATTAAGTAGAAGTAATGTTGTAGATATATTAGTCTTACAGTACATTCTTTGAGACTTTTGTTCCTTTTCTAAATATAGAACGTAGAAGGTCCCTCTGGGGGTGACAGCATCAGAAATGGAAACTGTAAGGGCAGAGTTAGTGTTTAAAAGGGTGAATGTGACTTTTGTGGCTGGCTCCTATGGGACATAGATATGCAAAATGGTGCCACCCAGCTTCACTGATGCTAAGGTCTTCTCAGACTGTTGACTAATGATTGTTTTTAACTCTAAAGGAGGAGTTAATAATTTTACATTTAAGCTGTTTGTTCTGTTTTTGGAATGGTGATTGTTTTTAAGTTGCTTTGCTCATGTATTCTCATAACACTCTATTCTTACCTCATTGTATATATCATACCATATATAGTAACGGTATGTTTACTCATTTCTATTCTCTGCCAGACTGTATGCTCCTTGGGGTAAGGGGCTATGTTACTTTTTTGCCTTGAGGAAAAGGACAATGTGACATATCTTTATTGCTGAGCACAGTGCCTTAGATGTGGTGTAGGCACTCAGAGATTTGTTGAATGAATATGATATAGATGAAAACTGACCTTCAGATTCTCTACAGTCCTAGAATTAAAATATTTTCTCTCACGAATTCTTATGG
Organism: Potos flavus; assembly: GCA_028534135.1. NCBI lineage: Eukaryota > Metazoa > Chordata > Mammalia > Carnivora > Procyonidae > Potos > Potos flavus. The sequence continues at coordinate 58,088,663 of CM052885.1, forward strand.
ATGAAAGCATTTATTTTTTTTACATGTACAGGGTAAATGGATGAATCGTTTTATTGATGAATCTCTTATGGGTGGTTAATTGGGTCGTTTCTCAACTTTTTCTGTTATAGATAATGTTGCTGTTAACACTTGTATATACTTCTTTGGGAATACACGTTATATGTGTTGTAGGATAAATTCATGCAAGTAGAATTACTGGTTCAAAGGGTATCTGCATTTAAAACTTTGATAGATAATGCCAAATTGTATTACAAAGAGTTATTGCAACCTCTGTTCACACCAATACTGTGTTTAGAGTACCCTTTTCCTTATGCCTTTACCAATACAGTATATTGGTAAGACTAGTAAATGGCTTAGGAAATTTTCTTTTTTAAAAAATTTACATTTCAGAGTATTTTTTTGGCTTATGTGCCAGTAAGTTTTTTCTGATCACAGCTTTTGCCTAGTCTTCCTTTGGGTTTTTGTTCTTATAGCTGTAGGAATACTTGATCTATTATAAGGAAATTAGCCTTTTGTTGTGTCCTGGAAACTTTTTTCATTATTTGTTATTTGTATTTTGACCTTTGGCATATTTTTTTGTGCAGAAATTTTATGTAGTCAGATTTATCATTTTCTTTTATGCCTTTGAGTCATAAAAATCATTGAGTTGTGTGTAATTCTTAGACCTCTAAGATTGTAAAAAATGCTCCCATGTTTCCCTTAGTATTTTTATGATTTTTATGATTTCAATTTAACATTTAATTCTTTCATTCTCTGCAGTTTATTTCATTTTAGGGAGTGAAGCAGGGATATAATTTTACCATTCAACATGATTTCTCATTTTTCTGAACACCATTTGTGTTGAATCATCCATCTTATCTTTACTCTTTTAAAATGCCACTTTTGTCATATGCTTATAGAATGGGTGAAATATTTCCTCTTCTGTTCCATGTCTTTGTCTTTTCATGTATAGCTGCCAAACTGTTTTAATTGCTGTAACTTTCAAGTGAAATGTTAGCTGATAGCGCTTTTCCAAAATTATTTTTTTTCTGGCTATCTATGCATGTATATAGTTTTCTACCTGATCTTTAAAATTTGTTTATTTAATCTCCTCTCCCTCTGTTGGAATTATAGTGCAGTTACATTAAATTTATGCATTAATTTAGGGGAGAATTGATGTATTTTTTGGATTGATATTACATATTTTTTCTACAAACCTGGTTTTTATTAAAATGTATTTTTAATTAGTTTATAATTATGTGAAATATAGGTTTTTTAAAAGCAATTATTAAGTATTCTGGCCTGCTTAGCATGAAACACTTGAAATGCTGGGTTATATAGATATTTGGCCCCCTCTTTGCAGTTGATCATGCATAGACTGGTAAAAAGAAATAATCTCAATTTTTGGTTTCTAAAAAAAAAAAACTTGAGAAGGGAAGAAACATTCTCTATACTCTTATAGTTAGAGCTGTAGCTACTAAATATCAGATTATTGTTTTAGCAGTCTTTGAATCCTTAAGTGGCCACTAGTTTTAAAAACAAAATAAAAACAAAACAGGATTTCTTTACTAGCTTGTTCTTCCCACTGATGGCATTGTTAGAATAGGTGAAGAAGGCTCATAAAGTTTTGTTGTTTAAACAGATTTAGCAGTTGTCTGGTTATATTGGTGGTCCCCTAGAAATTCAATGTTAGTTAAAAAATTAGCATACTCCTTTTCTTTTTTTTTTCTTTTCTTTTAAAGCCAGGCTTAGGGCTAAATAGGGACAAAAAGATGAGTAGAGAACTTAATGAGAACTGCATGTAGCAGATTAAGGGAAAAATACAAGGCCCTTGTTGTAAAGAATTTTCTGCTGTCTTAAAACCAGAGGAGCCTTGTGATTGTACTGTAGGGGCGAATATAAACTTACCTACTTGTCAACATCTTTTGTGAAAAGAGAAAAAAACCTTAATTGGGTTCTAGGTCAGCCTGCACATTTTTTGTCTCCAGTTTTACAGATCGACTTGTAAACTTGAGTAATTGGAAGGTGCCATTATTAGATTTATTTGTCTCAATGTTTTGACAGTGCTAGGTAAACCTGACCTGAACCATGAAAAACTTTTTTTTTTTTTTTTTAAGATTTACTTATTTATTTAGAGAGAGAGAGGGAGAGAGAAACTTAAGCAGACTCCTCACTGAACATAGAGCCTGTGCAGGGGTCGATTCCCATGAATCATGAAATCTTGACCTGAGCTAAAACCGAGAGTCAGTCGCTTAACCAACTGTATGACCCAGGTACCCCGAAAAACATGTCTTAAAGCTACTGGAGTTTTTGATCTCAAAAAAGAAGAGAATTTCCTTAAAAAAATTTTTTTCTTTAAGGAAATTATTAAATATGCCTAAACCATGTAAATCCCCTTCATAAATAGCCTTTAAAACTTCTCAGTTTCAACTAATCAACATTATTGTTAAATTATAGAAAGGTTTAATATTAAATATGTCAACTTATGTATTTTAATTTTTATGCAAAGCAACTTGATAAAAACAAAGAGAGGGGAGAGGGAGAATCTCAAGCAGACTTCCTGCTGAGCACAGAGCCCAAAGCAGGGCTCAATCAAACAATGCTGAGATCACGACCTGAGCTGAAATCAGGAGTGGAATGCCTAACTGACTGAGCCATCTGGGCGCCCTTTATTCCCCTAAACTTTCTTTTGACCCTCTTAACTAAAGTTTTGTTCATGGAACATGTTCATCAGGAGCTATGGTTAAGTTTAGCATTGATAGACTCAAACATATGTATTTTAATTGCTAAAAGAGTTGTGGGTAAAACTGGTTAAAATTGCTTCTATCTGATAGAATTTTAGTATGTTTACATTGCCTTGTCTCTTTTAGAGGGATTTAAAAAATTATACTTTTTGTTGTAGAAAATTTGAAACATAAAGACAGAATAGTGAATGAAAGTTGACTCAGCTGTCACTGAGTCCCAACAGCCATCAACCCATGGTCCATTCTGCCAATCCCACACCTTCATAAAGATTTTTGCAAACTGTAACTACTCCTTTTTGCCAAGCATAACTGAAACACTCAATAATCAAATGGTTCCCCAACATATTTTGCAAAAATTACTGTTACCAAATAACCAGTTAGTGCATATTTGTCATAAATGGTCTTTTGTTGTTTTTTTTCACAGTTTTTTAAAAAAATTAGAATTCAAAAGTCTACATATTACAATGGATTGATTTGTTTTACGTCTCATTAACTGTTCCTTGTTTGCTTGCATTCTCTCTCTGAAATTTATTTGTTGAAGAATGCTCACTTTTTTCATTTTAATCTTTGTATTAAGATATAACTTACATACAATAAAGTGCATAGATCTTAAGTTATAACAGTTTTATGTTTTGACAAGTGCATCCACTCATTAACCCACACCACTGTCAAGATAGAGAACATTTACATCGTCCCAGAAAGATCCCTTGGGCCCTTGCAGTCAATTAAATTCAATTCTTGTTCTGTCCTTCCTCCAACCCCCCAGTCCCAAGTGGCACTGTTCTGATTTCTTTCACTGCAGATTAGTTTTGCCTATTATATAGCACCATGTGAATGGAATCATACAGTATGTACTCTTATGTCTGATTACTTGTGTTCAGTATGTTTGTAAGATTTATCAATGATGTTGCAGGTATCAGTGGTTGGTTCCTTTTTACTGCTAAGTAGTATTCCGCAATAAGAATATACCATAGTTTAATTAGCCACTTGTTGATGGACTTCGATTATTTATAGCTTCTGGCTACTATGAACAAAAGAATGTTATGAACATTCTTGCCTAGGTCTTTTGTGGACATATGTTTTCATTTCTCTTGGTAAAGAGAGTAGAATTGAGTAAGAGTAACTGGTTAGAATTGCTGAGTCATGGGCTAAGTATATATTTAACTTTATAAGAAATTGCCAGACTGTTCTTCAGAGTGGTTTACTTCCATCAGCAGTATAGGAGAGTTGTGGCTTCACATTCTCGCTAACATTTGATATCAGTCTTTTTCATGTTAGCCATTTTGGTGGATGCATAATTGTTTCTCATTGTGGTGTTAATTTAGATCTCCTAATCATTAATGAATTAGAGGACTTTTACATATCTATTGGCTACCTGTATGTTTTCTCTTGTGAAGTGTCCAAATAATTTACCTGTTGTTATATTGCCTTGTATGTCTTTTTCTTACTGCTTATAGTGAGTTCTTAATATATTCTGGATAAAAGTCTTTTGTCAGATATATCCATTGTGAATATATTCTAATCTGTTTCTTGCCTGTTAATTTTACTGATGGTTTCTTTTGATGAATATGATTTTCTAATTTTGAAGAATTCTTAATTTATCAGTTTTTTCCTTTATGGTTAGTGCTTTCTGTGTGCTGTCCAAGACATCTTTGCCTGCTCCAAGGTTGTGAAGACATTCTGTGTTTTTTTTCTAGAAGCTTTATAGTTTAGCTTTTATGTTTAAATCTAAGATACATCTTGAATTAATGTTTGTCTGTGGAAGTGTTACAGATTGGGATTTATTTTTTTCATGCAGATATTTTCAGCTATCCCAGAGATGTTTTTTTGGAAAAAAATTTGTCTTGCTCTATTGCTTTGGTGCCTTTGTTGAAAATCAGTGGCCATATAAGTATGTCTGTGTATGTACATCTATTTTGTTCTGTTGATCTATTTTTTGGTATCCTTATACCAATACTAGACTGTTCTGATTGCTATAGCTTTGCAGTAGTCTTAAAATCAAGTAGTATGCCTACTCTGGGTTTTGCCCTTTTTCCCCAAAATAGTTTTGTTCTTTCTAGGTCCATTATATTTACATAACATTTTAGTATCAGCTTGTTCATGTCTAGAAAATGCTAGGAATTTGATTGGGATTGCATTCAGTCTAGAGAGCAATATATGGAGAAATGGCATTTTAGGGTTTGAAAATAGGGTTTATCCCATAACAAGCTAATAGGATAGTTTGCCATAGTTTGTTGAATGCTGGCAGAAGACACAGATGCCTGGGTCAGAGACAAAGGACTTTATTACTTATAGCAGTGATAATAGCCAGCATATCAGCATTTTCTTATACAGGTGTCCTAAGCCCCACTTCCCGTGGTGCAACACTGAGAGGGCCGAGTGACACATACACTTGCCATGCTGTATTGCAGGAGAGGAACCTTGAGCTTAGGGAAACTGAATTTATATTACATAGTAAGCATGCCTGCCTATTCTACTTACATTGCATACAGTAATTATTTGAGATTCAAAAATCAATTATTCTTTAAAGAAATTAAGAAATGAGAATAATAATGTATATCTACTCATATTTGCCACTTATCTAAGGAAATTACGAAGTGAGAATATTTTGTATTTATTCAGATGTTTAACATTTTTGTTCTTTGTTTCTGAAGATCCAGTTTATTACCTGGTATCATTTTTCTTCAGTCTGAAGAACTTCATTGAACATTTATTGTAGTACAGATCTCTTGGTGATAATTTCTTTCAGCTTTTGTTTTCATCTTTTATTATCTGATAATGTTTGTATTCATCTGTATTTTCGAAGCATATATATTTTTAAAGATTTTATTGACTTATTAGAGAGAGGGCGCACAAGCGGGGGGAAGCAGCAGGGAGATGGAGAAGCAGACTCCCTGCTGAGCAAGGAGCCCAGTGCAGGGCTCGATCCCAGGACCCTGGGATCATGACCTGAGCTGAAGGCAGACATTTAACTGACTGACACCCAGGTGTCCTTCGAAGCATATTTTTGATGAATACAGTTAATCTTGTTCATGGTAGTTAAGTTCTATAGTCATGGAACATACTGAATTAGCAAATACTAAATCATTGCCTCTAGGGAAAATACAGTGTTAGGTTCCTGTGAAACTCAAGTCATACCAATTTTGTTACCGATGAATATATAACTTTGTTTTATGTGTGTTTCTATTTAAAGATGCATTATTTAATGTAAATTGTTGATTTATTAATATTGAACTCATGGCCAACAGTACTGTAACTCATGCCTGAATGAAGCTTATCTAACACATGTGTTTTCTCTGTAAGGCATGTCATGGCCTTCTTGTGTTTAAGAACACTAGACAGTACTAAAGCACCATTCTTAGAGGACATTTTAAATAGCAAAGTCACCAAAAAATGCAAAAAATATGGCACTAAATAAACTGCAAAAAGTACACTTGTTTGGGTTATGGACACTGGGGAGGGTATGTGCTATGGTGAGTGCTATAAAATGTGTTAGCCTGATGATTCACAGACCTGTACCCCTGGGGCAAATATTATATGTTAATTAAAAAAAAAAGTACACTTGTTTTCGGTATGACAGCTGAAACAAGAAGGCGTAAGTTTGCCTTGTTTGACCTCACCTGGGAACCTATGTTGGGTTCACTGTTCTGCACACGTCCACTGCTATAAGTATTGATTTGGGGAATATCAATTTAGTGAGTAGGCAGTTGGCAAATAGGCGATCAGTGAATAATAAGAATTGACTATATATAATGATAGGTTGGTAGATTTTTCATTACATAAAGATACTGTCTTTCTCGTTCCATTGTTTCTAGTGACGGATTAGGTTATTCTTATTGTTGTTTCTGTGCCTGTTTCCTTTGTTTTTAAGATTTTCTATGTGTTTGGTTTTCAGCAATTTGATCTTGACAGTGTACTTCTTTGTGGTTTTGTGTTTATTCAATTCAGTGTTTGTTCACTGAGCTTCTTGGTTCTTTGAGTTAGTATTTTCCATCACAGTTGTCAAATTTTAGGCCATTATATATCTTTACTTATTTATTTTTCTGCTTCAGTCATTGTTGCCTTTTTGGGGACTCCAATTACATATAATTTAACTGCTTGTCTCACAGGTTGCTGAGACTTCTTTTATTCCCCATGCTGTGCTTCAGTTTGGATAGTTTCTAATTGCTCATTCTTTAAGCTTATTGATCTCTTCTTCTCCACTGCCCAATCTGCTTTTAAGCCCATCTAGTGAATTTTTCTTTCACTTAATATAGTTTTCTGTCATAGAATTTTTAGTTGGTTCTCTCTTCTGGTCTGTAGTTCTCTACAAAGATTCTCTGTTCACTCATTATGCCCATCTTTTGCTGTACATACTTAATAGCTATATTAATTTTCATTTTAATGTTTGCTAATAAAATGTTTGCATTATTTCTTTGTTTATATAAGCTGTTTTTTTCTTATTTATGGTCCTATTTTCTTGTGTCTTTTCATGTCCAGTAATATTTTTTTTTTTAAGATTTTTATTTATTTATTTGACAGAGAGAGATCACAAGTAGGCAGAGAGGCAGGCAGAGAGAGAGGGGGAAGCAGGCTCCCTGCTGAGCAGAGAGCCCGATGCGGGGCTCAATCCCAGGACCCTGGGATCATGACCTGAGCCGAAGGCAGAGGCTTTAACCCACTGAGCCACCCAGGCGCCCCTGTCCAGTAATATTTTATTCTATACTGGTTGTCATGGATGTGTTGTTAGTGTTGTTCTGGAAGTCACTTAATTTGCTGGCAAATCATCTTAATCTTGCAAGTCTTGATTTTAAAGGTAGGGTCCAGAGCAGGTGTTGGCTTTTTTTTTTTTTTTTAAGAGTAAAACAGTAAATATTTTAGGCTTGTGGATTGTACAGATTCTTTTGTAACTACTCAGGTTTGCCCTTATAATGCCAAAGTAGCCATAAACAATACATCACACAAATGGACTTGGCTGTCTTCCAATATAATTTTGGCCCACGAGCCATATTTTGCTGACTTTTGGACTAATCTAGACCAAGTAACCTAGACTAGGTAACCTTTAGGGTTAAAGTAGTCTTCCTCTAAAGGTGTGTCTTTTCTGGGGTCTCATTTTTATACTTGGGTATTCAGCAAGATCTCTCCACTCTGATTTGTCAAAAACTTCTGGTCAGGTCTTCCAGTATAGAGTCTGACCTCCAAAATATCTGTTCAGCTCACAACTCTATCATAGATTCTCTCCTTGGCCTCTGTAAGTCTTGTGCCATATATGTGCAGCATAGTTGAGCCAAAGATTTAAAAGAACCCTCTATCCAGATTTCTGGAGCTCCTTTTCTATGAAGTTTTCTTTTTTATGTTACCTTGCCCCACAAATTCCAGACAAGTTAGCAGCTTCCTCAACTCAGCAGGAATGTAGTATTCTTGGCCTCCTTTTCCATGTGCTGTAGACAAAGGGCTTTCAAGCAGAAAGCCAGAGCATCATCTGATGTGCTTCTTTCTTCTCAGGAATCACCCCCTGTACTTTCTGTTGTCCAGTGTCTCAAGATAGTTGCTTCAATATTTTGCCGTTTTATAGTTATTTATGTTAGGTTAATCTGATAGAATTATTCTCATAGCAGAAATTCTCTATGATTTTAAAATGCAGTTTGTTTCCTGAGTTTTATAAATTAGTTATGATTTTTATTGACCAGTTATACTTTCGGTTGATAAACAGGTTTTGAAATGAACATGTCAAGAAAAATATTCAGTGTAAGAGTATGTGAACATTAGTGAGATCATGATAGCATATTTTGGATTGACCAGGAATAAGTTCAAAACTGACATCCACTTTTACTTTTTAAAAAAGTGACTTAAGAAAATAAATCTCTTCAGTGAACTTTAATTTTGAAACCAATCCTTATGTGATGGAAATAGTATCCAAAGTATATACCCTGAAACAGTCTAAATTTACACTCTAGATTTGAACTTGCGTAAGGAAATGAAACTAGCATTAGGGCCAACAATAAGGAATAATCCATTTGGAAAAAGTGGTTTTATGAAGGGTATTCATCTTTCATACTGTCAAAAGTATAGTGATTCTAGTCATTTTACTGAGGGTAATAAGGAAATAAATACCTATCTGATTATAGTGGTAGTTAAAATTTTCTAGCTTTGTCATTAACCAGCTATGTGACTTTGAATAAGTTACTTAGTTCTCTGAGCTTAGATAACTGGAAATGGAGATTAGCAAAAATAAGGATGAGTATGTTTTAAAAAAAGTAAGGCTGAATATGGTGAATTTCTGTTTTCCTGGATACGAGCATTCTGATATGCAGGAGGTGGAAGGAGGGGTTTGGTTAGGAAGATTTATTTTTGGTTAACATGTTGTGTGAGAAGTCGTTGAAATAAGTTTAGATAGCTAACTTGGGGCCATATATTGCAGGGCTTTAAGAGTTCCAGGTATAATTCAGTGGATAACTAGATGCTCTTAAATGTTTTCTGCAAGAGAATATATATAATTACTTTAGGAATATTAATTTGATGGCAATAGACTTAATAGAAAATTTCTGGCTTCCCTTTTGCTTATTATTCAGTGAAAACTTGTTTATTGAAATATGCCACTGTGTTTTTACTTAGCGTGGGTATAATTAAGACCTTAATATTATTTTTTTCTGTTTATGCAGAATAGCACAAATGAAGTTGATGATTGAAGTTTCAGTTTCACCCGGTGGTTAGAATTTGACATAATCATAGAAAGAGGGGAAGTCGTTTATCTTTTTTGTAAACCTAGTAGTAGTGTATGTATATATATAACATGTCTCAGTAATGTTACACTTTTAATATAGTGTCCCTGATTATAAAATAGTTTATTATTCATTTGTGAACGTTAAAATCTTTTGCAGAAAGATCTTTTTTGCAGAAAAAGGAAGACTAATCTAAAATTAGTAATTTTTTTCAAAACAAAGTAGTTCTTTAAAGCCTTAGAATTTGGTAGCTTATGGTATGTAAGTGTCATCAATCAAAATTTTTAACATCCTTAATTTTATTTAGTAAAATTTTAAAATTCTAAATTTATAAAGTCCAGGAAAGGAGGTACTGCAGAGCGGTTAAAAAAAAGAGCATAGACCTATATACTCTCTGAATTCAAATCTCAGAGCCATCATTTTTCAGTTTTGTGACTCTAGGGTAGTTACCCATCCTTTTATGCCTGTTTCTTCATTTCTGAAATGAGGATAACAGGAGTACCTAACTTTATAGGGTGGTTTGAGCATTGAAAGGGCATCTGAAATAAATGTGCCTGGCCAGCATTACTATCTCTATAAATGTCATTATATTGTGAAGTAGAAGCAAATAACCAAATTTACCTTATTTCAGGAGATCAAACTTGAGGGGCTGATAAAGAATTTACATTGGTTGCACTTATGCATAAACTCATCCCTCTAAAAAATAAAGCACATGAACTTGAGAGATAGACATGTTCACATCCTTGCTCTCTGGCCTCCTAGCTCTGTGACTTAGGGCAAGTTGTTTCTAATCACCCCCCCCCAACATTTTGAGGTAGGTACTGTTACTATCCTTATTTTACAAATGAGGAAATGAGGCACAGAAGGAACAAGTAATAGCTTTCTCAGAGTCACACCGTTTTAAGTGATGAATCTGGGATTTGAACCCAGACAATTTGATCCCGTGATCATTTTAGGAGGAGTCAGCAACTTTTCTTGAGGGCCAGATGGTAGTGACCTCTTCTGGATTTTTTTTTTCCTAAGTGCTTTTAGAAATGCAATACTTATTTCACTGTTAATTTTGGACTGATTCTCAATTTATGATTTTTCTTTTTTCAAAATTCAGTGAATATTTGAAATACCAATTGGTAAATATTCACATTTGGCCAAGTGCCAGGAATATAGTTTTCACTATAAGAGAGAGTCTGGTATTAGATAGGAATAAGGATACATTTTAAAAAATACTTTAAATTTTTGGCACAATTTTAGTTGTAGTTTTCCCTCTAATTTTAACAGTAACATGTTTCGAGTTCACTTTCCAAGAAGACTGGCTTCTGCATTAGTGGCTTTTAATTATATTAACTAGATGAAAAAGACAGCCATTTCGTTAAGGAGTTACTACCTTTTATTTAAATGGAGCAGCTGTGTAATTATTTCGTTCTGCTCTTTGATCCCCAAATCTCAGTTTTATACAAGATTGTAATACATTATTTTAACTGAAAGGAATTCTCAAATTCCCTCATCTTACAAAAGAAACTATATCAAAGACGATCACATAGTAAGTTGTCTTTTGGAAGTGCGTACACACTGGGGTGCTTGGGTGGCTCAGTCTGTTGAGCCTCTGACTCTTGATTTTGGCTCAGGTCATGATCTTGGGGTCCTGAGATCAAGCTCCACATCAGGCTCAGAGCTCAGTGCAAAGTCTGCTTGACCCTCTCCCTCTGCTCCCCACCCCCTCCACCCACATGCTCTCTCTCTCTCTCAAATAAATAAAATTTAAAAAAAAAAGTGTGTACCCATGTATATGTTTTATAAAATCTCATAAGGTGGTTTGGCTTTTGGTTTGGATGAGTTACCCATCCAACCTATTGTTCTAGGTTATAGAAGACCTTTTTAAACGTATACCATGGATTTCCCCCTCATTACCCCATCTGAGAATCCTTTAGATATGGTATCATGCCCAATATGGATTTATCTAGAATTTATATGACATTGTGAATTTAACTCTCATTCACCAAGGGGAATAACTTTGGGAGACGTGTCCATGGTCATGATAGCCACATCTGTTTTTTTCTGTTGATCAACCTTGCCTAGCTTGTCCTTCCAGATAGAAATGTCCAGATTTATTAGGTCCTCTGCACTAAAGGAATACCTTCCTGTCATTCCTCAAGCTATTTGAAATTGTCTTTTGCTTGAGGCCTTTCTCTAGTGTAAACCACAGAAGACCTTTAGCTCAGGATCTTCCAACTGCAGATATAAAGTGACATTGTGCAAGCTTAATATGCCAATACATAGTGTATTAGTTGGCTCAGGCTGCCACACCAAAATACCATAGACTGGGTGGGTTAACCAACAGAAATTTATTTCTCATAATTCTGGAGGCTGGGAAGTCTAAGATCAAGATTTGGTCAGGGTAGGTTTCATTCTGAGGCCTCTTTTCTTGGCTTATCTCTGCCATCTCACTGTGCACTCGCATGGCTTCTTAATGTTGCTCAGAGGGAGAGGAGGAGTGGGGCAGTGGAGGAAGTATTGTCACACAGGCATGAGCAAGCTCTTTAGTGTCTTTTCTTATAAAGGCACTAACTCTATCAGACCATGGTCCTGCCGTCATGACCTCCTGTAATCCTAATGGCCTCCCAACCAGCCCCATTTCCAAATACTAATCACATTGGGGATTAAGGCTTCAACATACGAATTTGGGGGGAGGGGGGACACAAACATTCAGTTCATAACATATAGCATGTAGTGCTTAAGAAAATGAGCTCTGGAGTTGAATTGCCCGGATTCTCACTGGTTATATATTGAATGAGTTACTCCTCTGTGACTCAGTTGTTTCTTTTTTTGTTGTCGTTTTTAACCTGTAAAATGGAGGATAGTAACTCCACTTATAATAGACTTTTCCTGCATGTAAAGCACGTAAAATAACAAGTATCCCTTGGGATGCCTGGGCGGCTCAGTGGATTCAGCATTGGACTCATGATTTTGGCTCAGGTCAGGGTCTCTGGGATCTCAGGATCGTGAGATACACTTTGGGCTCTGTGCTGAGTGTGGAGCATGCTTAAGATTCTTCCTCTCCCTCTGCCTCTCTCCCCGATCATGTGTGTGCGCTCGCTCTCTCTCTCAAAAAAAAAAAAAAAAAAGAATAACAGGTATCCCTCAATGTTAATTTTAAACAAGACTGATGATAATAATTATCTTCCTAATGACAATTAGTGTTTTCTTTGCAATTTGAACAGTGGTACATAGCACTAATATCCTCACAGACTAGTGTACAGTGACTATTAGAATGTTTTTCTTCAGAGATAACAACCTGGAATATAAGAACATATGCATGATTTTCTGAAAATGGTCTTCTAAACTGAACATATGCTAATAAAAAAAGGATTAAGCAAAAGTAATTAGTAATTTTATTCAAATCCATTTTTTAAATTTTTGGCTTTGAATAGGGAAAAAATTTACCTATCTGAAAATGTGAATAAAAGTTTGGATGCCATGTATTAACTGAGAAATATAGTATCTTAAAGCCTCTTTGGTTTATGAAATTTCTTTAACATAAACATGTTATTGCCTCTTGAGAAATGATAGGTTCTATGGATATCATTTAATCATCTTTGTAATATATATGATAATTTAATATGAATTAATGGTATTACTGATAGTACTACTTTTTCTTTTCTGTCTTGGCTTTTTCTTTGTAAGTTTTGTGTTAACTCATTACAAACTGAACCCTTGCTTGCTCCTCTTACCTTTAGTCTCCTTCAAACTCTGTCTTTATTTCTGCTGAGGTTATATTCTATTTGTTTTTCAGATGAGACACTTTTTGCTCTTCCTGCTGCATCTGAGCCTGTGATACACTCCTCTGCAGGCAAGTTCTTTCTGCTAGCCTTTTATCCTCTGTGTATTCTAACTTTAACTCTTTAGTTTTATTAACTCTGTACAGAGTGGTTTGAGTTTACTAAAAATTAGCATGGTTCCAAGAATGTTTGTCTATTGAAAAAGTTGAAATTTATATGCTATGTCCAAGAGAGAAATGGTCAGAACCTGATTAATAAATTGGATATATATAAGGAATTCTTGGACCCTTGATTTACATTTATATATTGACTAGTCCTTTTTTCCAAATGCAGTTTACATATAGCTGAAAGGCTTTCATAGAAATGAATGCCACTCTTTGGCATTTAATTATTCAGTGTCTTTTCTGCACTGTCAAACTCTTCTCAAATTCTTTTGTCTTCCTCTAAAACTTGTTAGAAGTAGCTCTTCTCAATTGATTATACTTGGTTTTTTTCCCAGAGACTCGATTTATGCCTTTTCATAGCATATAATTGGCTCCATAGCCATGCATGTTTTATTGACAACAGCTTTAATTTTTTTCAGTAATGATTCAAGACTACTTGATTATTTATTGTTATTAACATTTAATTTTAGTTAACATTAACTCTTTACTAACATTATTTTGAATCTGTCATAAAACTTGCATTAACTCTGAGAACGCTGGCATTCTCTAACTTTCCTTTCTGTCCATGGTCACAGAAAAAATTATGGACTTGAAGGAGCAGCCAGGTAACACTGTTTCCACTGGTCAAGAGGATTTTCCATCTGTCCTACTTGAAACTGCTGCTTCTCTTCCTTCTCTGTCTCCCCTCTCAGCTGCTTCTTTTAAAGAACATGAATATCTTGGTAATTTACCAGTATTACGCACCGAAGGAACACTTCAAGAAACCTCAACTGAAGCTTCTAAAGAGTTCACAGAGAAGGCAAAAAATCCATTTGTAGACAGAGATTTAACAGAGTCTTCACAATTGGAATACTCAGAAATGAGATTATCATTCAGTGGCTCTCCAAAAGCAGAATCTGCCTTAATGGTAGGAAATCCTAGGGAAGAGAATAAAGATGAAAAAGAGGATTTAGTTAGTAATAACATCCTTCGTAATCAACAGGAGTTATCCATAGCCCTTACTAATAAATCAGTTAAAGAAGAGGACAAAGTTATGTCTCCAGAAAAAACAAAGGACAGTTTCATTGAAAAAGGAATTGCAGCAGAAGCTCCTATGAGGGAAGAATATGCAGACTTCAAACCATTTGAGCGAGTTTGGGATATAAAAGACACTCATAAGCAAGATAGTGATGGAGGTAATATAGAGGGCAAGTTGGAAAGTCAAGTGGATAAGAAATGTTTTGCTGATAGCCCTGAGCAAACAAATCATGAAAAAGATAGTGAAAGCAGTAATGATGATACTTCTTTTCCCAGTACACCAGAAGCTGTAAAAGATGGTTCAGGAGCATATATCACATGTGCTCCCTTTAACCCGACAGCAACTGAAAACCTTTCGACAAGCATTTTTCCTTTGTTGGAAGATCACACTTCAGAAAATAAGACAGATGAAAAAAAGATAGAAGAAAAAAAGGCCCAAATTGTAACAGAGAAGAATTTTAGTACCAAAACATCAAACCCTTTCCTTGTAGCAACAGAGGATTCTGAGGCAGATTATGTCACAACAGACAATTTGTCAAAGGTGACTGAGGAAGTAGTGGCAAACATGGCTGAAGGTCTAACCCCAGATTTAGTCCAGGAAGCATGTGAAAGTGAATTGAATGAAGCTACAGGCACAAAGATTGTGTTTGAAACAAAAATGGACTTGGTTCAAACATCAGAAGCCCTGCAGGAGTCGCTCTACCCTGTGTCTGCACAGCTTTGCCCGTCTTTTGAAGAATCTGAAGCTACTCCTTCACCAGTGTTGCCTGACATTGTTATGGAAGCACCATTAAATTCTCTAGGTCCTGGCGCTGCCGCTCCTGCAGCGCAGCCCACTTCATCACAGTTAGAAGCTCCTCCTTCAGTTAAGTATGAAAGCAAAAAACTTGAGCTGGAAAATCCCCCACCTTATGAAGAGGCCATGAATGTATCACTAAAAAATGTATCAGGAATAAAGGAAGAAATGAAAGAGCCTGAAAGTACTGATGTAGCTGTTCAGGAAACAGAAGCTCCTTATATATCTATTGCATGTGATTTAATTAAAGAAACGAAGCTCTCTACTGAACCATCTTCAGATTTCTCTGATTACTCAGAAGTAGCAAAAGTTGCACAGCCAGTGGCTGATCATTCTGAGTTAGTTGAGGATTCCTCACCTGATTCTGAACCGGTGGACTTATTTAGTGATGATTCAATACCTGAAGTTCCACAAAAACAAGATGAAGCTGTGATACTTATGAACGAAAATCTCACGGAAACTTCTCAGTCGGTGATGGAACATGAAAATAAGGAAAAACTCAGTGCTTCTCTACCACCTTATGGGGGAAAGCCATATTTGGAATCTTTTCAGCCCAATTTAGATACCACAAAAGATACCTTATCTCATGATGAAGTTTCAACATTGACCCAAAAGGAGAAAATTCCTTTGCAGACGAAGGAGCTCAGTACTGCAGTTTATTCAGATGATGGCTTATTTATTGCTAAGGAAGCAAAAGTAAGGGAGAGTGAAACATTTTCAGATTCATCTCCAATTGAGATTATAGATGAGTTCCCTACATTTGTCAGTTCTAAAACTGATTCTTCTCCTAAATTAACCGGGGAATACACTGATCTAGAAGTATCCCACAAAAATGAGATTGCTCATGTCCAGGATGAAGCTGGGTCATTACCTGGCTCAGAGTTACCTCATGACCTTTCTTTCAAGAATGTACAACCTAAAGAGGAAGATAAAGTCCATGTCCCAGATGAACTCTCCAAAGATAGGTCTGATATTTTGAAGATGCCCTTACTGCCTCCAGATGTTTCTGCTTTGGCCACTCAAACAGAAATAGGCAGTATAGTCAAACCCACAGTTCTTGTGAAAGAAGCTGAGAAAAAAACCCCTTCTGATACAGAGCAAGAGAATAGATCACCATCTGCCATATTTTCAGCAGAGCTGAGTAAAACTTCAGGTAATCAGTCCATACGTTGTTTTGTACTTTCTTGCCACCTTTTGATTTATCATGGAACATTCCACTACATTTTCTGTAGTATATTACATTTATAGTCTCTAATATATCACATTGATAAGAATTCTTTTCTACTGTCTCAGAAGTTTTAGTGCATTGTTTTTTAAACTCCTCTTGTACTCATTACTCGCCTTTGCTTGTAACTTTTTTCCACACAATTATTCGCTGCTCCTTTTTGTATTGTACTATGGAACCAGAAGATTTTATTAGAATTGGCTTCATGTCTTTCTATCTTTTCTTTTCCTTCAGTATTTCCTCATAGC
Source organism: Potos flavus (assembly GCA_028534135.1). Lineage (NCBI taxonomy): Eukaryota > Metazoa > Chordata > Mammalia > Carnivora > Procyonidae > Potos > Potos flavus. The sequence continues at coordinate 58,105,310 of CM052885.1, forward strand.
ATGAAGAGCAAGAGGTATTAAAACAAAATATTTTCAAATGTATTTACTATTGTTTTCCCAGAAATTACTTCATTTTAAGTTTTTATGAAAGCACATTTCTGTAACATGTCTCCAGTATTTCTGTAATAGGTATAGAGTTAAGCATATTGAGTAAAAGACATTTTGTTGAAAAGTATAAATTGAGGTATGCTGTTAGGAATTCTTCTGAAAAATAAGGATTGTCATTTTTTCTTTTGATGCTACATTTCCCATACACTTGATTTGTGTAGAGTGATTTGCACATGTGTTTTTTAATTAGCATTCTAATTTAGCTGTGCTTTCTATAAAAATGTGTAGTGATTACTGTTTATTGAGTATACTTATGTTTTGGAGATGGGTGGTACTAGTGGTAGAGAGACAAGTTAAGAGATTGTTGCTATAATCTAAGAAAGAAGAGATGAATATTAATGCAGTGGGAAAAGCATGGAGACATAGGACTTGATGTTTGATTGGATATGGACATGAAGGATAAGGAAAGAAGTTAAAGATGACTCCAGAAACTCTGGGTCCCTTGTGTTTTCAAATACATGTATGGCAGTATGAGAAACTGAGTTAGGGGATGTGAGAGAATAAAGTGGGTTTAAAGAGAGAAGATAAAAAATTCAGTTTTGAATATTTTGGTATTAAAGTACCTATGAGACCTCCAAGAAGTGGTGACTATTATATATATGAAGCTTTTGACAGAGACTTTGGCTGTATGTGTATATTTATCATGGGCTCAGACCCAGTAGTTAAAGCCATGGATATCAACTAGGGAGAGCCAAGAAAAGGGGAAGCTTTAAAAGTGGAAGAATTGGTCACCATTATCAAATGCAAGAGAGCTTGGTTAAGATAAGGATTGAGAATCTGTCAAAAAGTAGGGAAGGCGTTGGCATAACAATGGTAGGTGGTGTGGGTGGGTAGGGCTAGGGGTGAGGAGTGAAAGAGACTTGAGTAAATGGATACTAAATGTTGGCAATTTTTAAGAAGTTTGAGATCATGGGGTGCCTGGGTGGCTCAGTCGGTTAAGCATCCAACTCTTGATTTCATCTTGGGTCATGATCTCAGGGTCATGAGTTTGAGCCTGCTCAGTGCCTGCTTGAGAGTCTGTCTCTCTCCCCCTCTCCCCTTCCCTCTCATTTGCTCATGCTCTCTCTCTTAAAAAAAAAAACAAAAAAAGCTTAAGATCATGGAGAAAAAATGATAGCAAGAATAGGTAGAGGATAGAGTTGAGGAAGGGCCTTTTGAAAGCGAAAGTCTAAATAAAGGTGCTAGTAGAAAGTCAGGAGGGGATGGGATGGGATGAGATCCAGAATTCAGGTAGAGGAATCGGCATATAAAAAAGGAACAATTTTGGAAGACATTGATTGCAGTCAATGGAAGAGAAAGTATGGATGTTGATAGGGCTAGTTTTGTGGTTGGAAGTTGAGGGAAGTGTATGATGGTGTATGTTTATTCTTTAAAGCAGTATGTTAGGTCATTTGCTGAGAAAGAACTAGAACATGCTTGGGTGGAAGAGGTCTGACTAGGGAAACAAAGGCATTGCATGAAGAGCCTAGTAAAGGTTGAAGGGTAGTCTGTATGACAGGGTGATTAATTGTGCCTAATATCCTGGGTGTAGGTTCAGGGAAGGCAAATGCTTATATTCATTCATACTTGTGTTTTGCTAGAGGGGCCTGGCCCAGTGAAAGGACAGTGAATCAAAGGAATTGAAGATAGTAGTAGTTTGATGTGATGGACTGTGGCATCTAAGTTGAAGAATGTAAAGAAGAGAGCGGGGGAAGTTGATAGATAGTTGAATAGAAGGTCACAGACCTTGTGGTCCAAATTAGATCTAAGAACTAAGAGTAAAAAGAATAAAAATATGAACCCCAGAATGGTTGGAGGTTGTGGTCAAAGTAGGATTGTGCGTGTCTATTTGTTTTTTGGGTGTTTAATTTAGAATTCCAGATGTATCATAATGGCCAAAGTTTGGCCGTGAGGCAAGGGCTGATGTTGAGTGGAGTGAAGGTTGCTAGAGCAAAGGTCATGAACCATGAGGCTAAGAAGTTGGATGGCTCTCATAAAGTCACCCAGGATAATGGCAGGACTTGGGGTGGAGAAGATTAGAAATTAGGGACAAAGGACGGGTAAAAGGGCAAGTGGGGCAGTTGGCAGGATGGTAGATGGAGGCAGTAAGGAAAGATAGAGAATGTCATAGCCGAATAACTAGGACTTTTGCCCAAGGCCTCTGAGATAGTCTTGAAGCAGCATTGGTGAGCTAAGAAGGGTACTGACCTCCCTCTCCTCCTGTCACTCAGGAATGCAGGTATAAGAGAATAAATAACCTTCATTTAGAGTTACATGGGGAAAGCGGTATCATCAACGAAGAGCCAGGTTTTAGTGAAAGGAGGTTGTGGCAGGAATGTTCAGTAAAGAAGTTGAAGATTAGGGGAGATAGTTCACAGTGGAATGGGTTTTTTTTTAAAGACTTATTTATTTATTTTGGAGAGACAGAGGACATGGGGAGGGGCAGAGGGAGAAGGAGAGAGAGAATCTCAAGCAGATTCTGCACTGAGCGTGGAGCTGGACACGGGGCTCCATCTCACAGCCCTGAGATAACGACCTGAGCTGAAACCAAGAGTCAGATGCTCAACCAGCTGAGCCACCCAGGCACTCCTGGAATGGGTATTTTGAAACAGCACAATAAAATGGTTTAGGAGGCAATGGTAGAAGAGTGAGAATCCCAGAGCAGCATGGTAATGATATAGTGTGGGTGAAGACCATGAGGACACACTGACTGATGTGAGCAGTGGTTTATAACAGCTTGTGAAGTCCCACTTTCTCTACCTCAACATTTCTTCCCAGCACTGTTAGGAATCCCCTAGTAGATTGGAGCACTCCGGAGTCGGCAGTTCCTTGGACTGACTTTATTCAACCTAGGGATCTTGGCCTGTTCTGACTGTAGCCTAATAGTTTAGAATTAAGTAAGGGAAGAGGGCAGTGCCTTTGAAGGCTAAGTAGGGATGGTTGAAGAAGGAAGTAAAAGCCGTGGTTGAGCATTCTCTTTAGAAAATAGTTATTGAAGTTTTTTCTCTGAAAAAAAACTTATTCATGCTTCTTTTGCTCAGTCTTTTTTGTTTTTGGTTGTGTGTGTGTTTTTTTTTAACATCTTAATTTTATTTTTTCAGTGTTCCAAGATTCATTGTTTATGCACCGCACGCAGGGCTCCATGCAATACGTGCCCTCCTTAATACCCACTACCAGGCTCACCTATCCCCCCACCCCCTCCCTTCTTAAACCGTTAGTTTGTTTCTCAAAGTCCACAGTCTCTCATGCTTCGTCTCCCCCGCCAATTTCCCCCAATTCACTTTTCCTTTCCTTCTCCTAATGTCCTCCATGTTATTCCTTATGTTCCACAAGTAAGTGAAACCATATGATAATTGACTTTCTCTGCTTGACTTATTTCACTCAGCATAATCTCCTCCCGTCCTGTCAATGTTGTTACAAAAGTTGTTTGTTTTTGTTTTTGTTCTTTAAGTGTCCTAGCAGCTCACTAGTGAATAGAAAACTCTTTGGATACACCCGATATATGTATGCTATAGAGTCATGCAAAGGAGACCCATTGTGGTGTAATAAAAACACTGTGGGTGATATGAGTTGTAGTCTCAGCTGTACTACTGACCACCACTTTATCTCTCTAGAAATAAATTTCCTTCTCTGTAAAAAGAAAGGGATTGAATTAGGTCCTTGCAACTTGATGGTTTCTCTGACTTTAATTTTAATAGGCATCTGTTTTAAGCGGTGGATAGTTGCTTTAGGGTGCTTTATACCAAGCATTGTACTAGTTCTTTGGAAGAAGTGTGGAGGAAGATAACTAAGACAGTTTCTTGTCCTCAGGCAACTTTCAGTCAGCTGGTGAAAACAGATTGGCGAGGATGTAGCTAAACATAGTAACATATATTATAAGGGTACAAGTGCTTCCCCATCTTTGACAAACCATGGTTAAGTGTACCGAAGTCAAATGTACCAATGAGTATCAAGAGACTATTAAGAACATTAGAGAAGTTGTATTCTCAGATGGCTTAAAATTTTATACCATCCCTAATTGTGATACACTTAGGTGTGTTTTAAAAATTTTGGGGTCATATTACTGAACATACATTTAAATATTAAATTATTGATAAATATTAAATAAGATTAATTTCCTCAGATGATTTATTATTCAATTTATTCTCCTTGTTTTCTTAAAATGACATTTGTTGGCAGAATTCAATTTTAATTTTGGGAAGAAAGGCTAATTTGTAAGGAGGATGAGCAAGATATTATGATGTAGGCTTTGATGCCTTACTGATAGTTTTGGATAAGATTTGTTATGAAAAAAACGAATGCTAGTCGTCCTCTTCTCCCTTGATAAAGGAATTTAATCAAACTATTTTTAATAATAAAATGTAAATATTGAGTTTTCTCAGGTCATAATTAAGAACATTTATTTTTTTAACTGTATTTCATTGTTTAGAGGCAGGTTTTGATGATCTAGGCTCAGCATTTCATATATATTCTTTCTTTACTTAAAAAAAATTTGTGGCTAAAGATTTATGGTTTCTATTTTTATTTAAAATATATTATTTTTGGCACTTTAATTTTTTACTTTTCACTCATTTTAAAAATAAAACAACAGGTAGAAGATAAAATATTCTAATAATTGTGTACATTTATGCTACCGTATATAGACCAAGATAGTGAAACTTCTGAAAAAGAATAGTTAACTAACAGGCAGCACCACCACATGACAATTGAAATGCTTTTCTTAGATGATGGCATGGAAGTTTGGCATAGGAATGTCAGGTTAGAGATGTAAGTATATCATGATTGGAAGTAGAAGATCACCAACACATAGTAACGGTACAGAGAGTCTAGCTCTTCCTTGGGATATTAAGAATGGCTTTGCAGAACAGAAGATTCTAGGGAAGTTACAGATAGTAAATGTGAGTAGACTCATAGGCCTGTTCATTTATATAAAATACGATAAAAGGTTTTTGAGGTTCTGTTGTGGTATATTTGGGGCAGGTGTATGTGTATGGATGTTACGGTCGGTATGTAGAAACCTACGTACTTAATCTAAGGACATAGTGGATTTGCAGATTGGTCGTGGGTAACAAAGTGAAAAGAAACATGGATATGGATACTTAAATATATCCTTATTTTTTCTGAACCATTTGACAGAAAGTTATATACATTGTTTTATCCTTAAATTCTTCAAAAAGGGTATTTTCTTATGTAACCTCATACAGCTATTAACTTCAAAAATTTACACTGATAAAGTACTTTTTTTTTAATCTACCATCCATATTCTAATGTGACATTTAACCTAATAATGTGTCCTGTATAGTGTCCTCTACAAGATCCAATTTAGGGCCAAAATTTGCTTTTAGTTGTCATGTTGTTTTCGGCTCCTTTTATCTGTTACATTTCCAGTATTTATCTCTTATGACATTAACAGTTTTGAAGAACATAGGCCCTTCCCCTTCTTTCTTTTTAATAGAACATTCTAAATTTTACATTTGTCTGCTGTTTCTCAGTGATTAGATTGAGATTATGGATTCATGGCCAAATGAAGATGATGTAGTAAACTTTACCTCTCACATAGTATCATATCTGAAGATACCCATTATTCATAAGTCCCTCGTTAACGAAGTTAATTTTCACCATCTGGTTAAGGTGGTTCCTCATTTCTGTACTATATAATTTCTTTCTTTTTTCTTTCCTTACAGCTTATAAGCAGTCTGAGGGGTGATATTTCAAGACTATGCAAATATCCCACTCCTCATCAAAATTCCTTCTTAGATTTAGTGTCTATTGATGATTCTTACTTGAGTCAGTCTTTAACATGAAGGTTGCAAAATGATAAATTTGGAGGGAGTGTTGGAATTGAAAAATTATCAGTCGTCCATGGCACTCTGCTATTAGCAAGAGCCCTCCTTTTTCTATGATTTTAATTAGTTAATTACCAATACAGATTTATGAATTGCTCTTTTCTCCCTTATGGTTTATAATTCATTACTGTACTTAATTATTTTGGTTGTAAATTGTCCCAGATTTGGAAGGGCCTTGTTTAAGTTGGCTCAAGGATGTGCAGCTATCCTTTTTTGGGGAGGGAGAGGGAAGCATTTCTTTCTAGCATAACAAAATTTAGGCTTATCTTATGCCTACTTTGTCTTGGCCCTAAAATCAATCATTTCTTGAAGGATCCCTGATTCTTTTTAGTTGGGAGTAGTATTAGAGATCAAGAGCTGGGCCCTAGTTGTACTCCTTGCCTCCTTGAGGTCTTCCCATTTTAGCCTTTCAGTGGACAGAGGTAGGAAATGCTTATATAAAAACATAAAGTACATACAAATAAACCTAAGCACATACACATTTGTATTTGAAATCATGAGTTCATACAAGATACCTCCAATTCTGATCCATTCCCAGAGGATTATTTCTTTCTTCATTTCACATTTGTTTGCTCCTTCTGTAGTGAGAACCCTGGCTGCTAACAGTACCAATACATTTACTCATTTGCTTAATACTCTAATATTTCTAAATGGTTTTAGAATGTTTTCTGATATCATTATAGTAGACACAGTAAAATACAGGGTTATTTTGCAAATCTACCCCCCAACCCTCCAAGATTGAATGTATATAGTCAAGTACAAGCTACTTGGATTATTTTTTTTCTCTCCTCTTCCTTTTCTCTTCCCCAACCTTAGTGTTGTTGTAACACTCATTTGAAATATAGTTAGATTAATTTGTCTTAATTTACTCTCAGTTTTTGGTTTTCTTTCTCTCTGTTTTGGAGGTTTTTATTTATTTTTATTTTTATTTATTTATTTATTTTTGTTTTGGAGGTTTTTAAATTGAGACTTTTGAAAGAATGAGAAAAGAAACTGAATTCTTACCATTTTACCTGGAAATGGGAGACCGCTATTTATGGAAAATCTTCTAAACAGGAAGCAGTTTCACATATTTAGTCTCCTCCATAATCCGAATGAAGGAACCATTTTATGGATGACAATACCTAAGTTTGGGGCTTAGTCTTGAGTGCTTTTGAACTTCTGTGTTCCAGACATTGGGCTAACTTTCTTATTTATATTCTTTTTTTTTTTTTTTTTAAAGATTTTATTTATTTATTTGACATAGAGATCACAAGTAGGCAGAGAGGCAGGCAGAGAGAGAGGGGGAAGCAGGCTCCCTGCTGAACAGAGAGCCCGATGCGGGGCTCGATCCCAGGACCCTGAGATCATGACCTGAGCCGAAGGCAGAGGCTTAACCCACTGAGCCACCCAGACGCCCCTCTTATTTATATTCTTATTTAATTCCACAAGGAAGATCTTTTTCCCAATAGGTGAAGAACTGGGATTCCAACTTAGGTTTTGTCCCCTTCTCAGTTGTTTTCCATTTTGGAACACATGGTTAGGCCTAAATTTAGCAGGCAGCAAAGGTACTTTTCTTTTATTATATACCTGTTGTGTTGGGGCATTAACCAATGTAAGAAAGACATTTTTAAAAAGTCAAGAACAATTGTTTATCATGTACATTTTCTTGCATGGTTTTCCATAAGTAGGGATATCAAAATGAAGGTAACACTTTTGCTTCCATGTGGAGACTGGACAATCCTCTTGTGAACAACTGCTATCTATCTATGTCGTTGGTAAGCTATTGGTAAAGAAAGGTGCTAAAAATGTCTCATCCAAACCACTGAGGTCTTCATTTAATGATAGTGATTGCTTAAGATGTTTGTTGGTTGCTTGGTTTGCCAAAAATGCACAGAATATTTTCTTTTTGTAAATGAGTATAGATTGTGTTTTGCTGACCTGTTGGAACTATTGGTGAATGAAGTATAAACCACCACCAACTTGATTGTTCATTCATTATGGAATAACCAAGTAGTATTGCCTTTTAATGAAAGACTAACTTAAAAGGGGCCCATTTATCTAGGTAAAGAATTGAAAATTATCCTTTGCAAATTTATATATGCTTGTTATATGTGTTCATGAATAAGAGCTTTCTTTACATAGTGTTAATGACTTACAACTTTCCTTACATTAATTTAAGAATTTACTATATAGCCTTTGAAATTTCTCAGTAAAGCATTATAGATGTTAAGGTTTGGTATTTTGGTTAAAATGTATTTTTAGGGAGCATATTTAGGACACTTTTTAAAATTATTAGTTGGACTTTAATTATGACACTGAGCAGTTAATGTGATAAAAGTAAGAAATTTAAGTAGCCTGAAAAATTAAAATGCTTAATCTAACAAATTGAGTAGAAATGTCTTTAACTGGAAATCTGTTACTAAATTTACAATATAGCTAAATTACAGATGGACTGTTGTTAACGAAAGAATCTATTATATTTACTTAAACAAATGTCAAATTAGTGGGGATTTATTTACTGCTTACTCTGGGCCCAATACAGATTGAAAATAATTATGAATATGTACCATAAAAGTTAGATAAAACTGTAGTGTGGTTGAAAGAACTTCATTTTAGGCATCTTATAGAGCTGAGTTCTAATCCTGACTTTATCAGTGATTAGCTGTATGACCTTGGGTAGATGCTTTAATCTATTTGAGCTTCAGTACTTTCAGGAGTCAGAATTTGTCTGAAAGGCCTGCCATCAGTAAAGTCAGACCAACGGTACATGAACAGTCTGCAGTTAGTACATGCTCATTGTACAAATTTGAGAAGTAGAAAAAACTACTGAGATGAAAAAAATTCGTAATCATAGAGCCCAGACATAATTGTTACTATCTTAGAATATATTCTTCTAGTCTATGTTCTACGCATATGGATACTTTATGATGGAGCGAAAAAATAAGTGTCTTGCCAAATTGGGATCATGGCCTATACATTGTTTATAGCTTTAAAAAAATTAGCAGTATCTTATATAATGCTGACATTTCCATGTCATTATTCTGCTGCATGATTTTTTTAATGTTTAGTGTTCTTTGGTATTGCATATAATTTGATTAGTTTGCTCTTGTTGAATTCTTAGATGGCTTCTGACTTTTTAATTTATAAATAATACTGTTAAGACCTCTTTATATTTAAATATGTTTTATATACCTGAATTATTCTTTTCCGTAAATTACTGGAAATAAACCCTAGGTAAATGAATATGAGCATTTTTAAGAGTTTTGACAAAAATTGGCTGCCAGAAAAGTTGTACTAACTTTTCTCCCCTCTAAAGTAAGAAAACACCCATTTCTCTATTATCACCAACAATTGATATTATTTATTCTTTTGCTTATTAGGTAATATTTCCACATTATACAAAATTCAAGAGTACAATGACAGTAAGTCATCTTTCTGTCTCAACTAGTCACCTCATACTCCTTCGGAGTCCTGTAATCTGACTTATTTCTTAGGTATCCTTCTAGACATTCTGTATTTGGCACTTAAAAAACAAAAACAGAAAACCTTTACCAGTTTGATAGGATGAAGTGGTATCTTGCAGTTTTGATTTTTGATTATTAGTGAAAGTAAACATGTTCCATGTATTTATTGGCTATTTTTATGTCTTTTGTGAATTGCCTGTTCATACCCTTTGCCCATTTTTAAATTTAGATGTTTATCTGTTTCTGATTTTATGAGAGGTCTTTGGAAAGGATGAAAACTCCTGGTATGTTACAGTTTTCCAAACAATTTTTGTTTTACTCTACATTTTAGTGGACATTTTCAGTTTTCACATAGGAAAATATGTATGTATGTATTATTTTATTTTTATACCTGATTCTTAGCTATTTAAAATTGATTTTGAATTCTGGTCATAGATCACATGCTTTCTTGGTGGTGGAGTTGTTTTTCTATTGCCATCATATTCTGGTCTCTAGTTCCCTGGTATCAGGCAGAAAGTCTGAAAATTGAGAAGACAGTTTTTGTTGGATTGCATGACCAGAATTTAGACAATCTACTGGATGGGTGTTGGTGCCATCTAGTGTTGTATGTAGTAAATAGGTCTGCAGAACGCTTTATAATTGACTATATGGAATAAATTCAGATGACCAGAGAAATTTAGTGAGTTGTGGAGATTTACTTTACATTGACAAATGACTTTAAAAATAACTTTTTAAAAGGATTTCGACACATTATACTGAATCAAACAGATGCTTGAGTCATGTAATTTTAAACATGGAATGACCTTAAAGATTCCCCCAAACCTGTGTAGTTTGGAGAAAACTTGCAAGTTTTAAAAGATATGTTCAGAGCCTAGTGACTATTAACTTTTTGATTCTGAATTTTAAAATGCTTTGGATCTTTTGGAATATGTACATTTATTTTAGACTTCAATACATGAAGCCAGCATTTATTTATTTCTTACTGAGTAGTATATCACTTTCAATTTCTCTATGGATTTTAGTATTTGTTTTTAGCAACTTATATGAAATTGTTTATAGACTTTATAATACTCATTATTTTTTTGTCATTTGAACTTATATTGTCATTCATTTTCTAGACTAAAGTCTTTCTCCATGTCTTCAGATTCAATTTAGTATTTAATGTTGAAGTGCTATAATTTAGTCCATAGAGGGCATTATATTACAGCTTATGGTATTAAACAGCATTGTTTAATGAGACATGTTTAGTTTATATTTTTGTATAGCTTAGGATAATTAAATTTTGAAAAAAGTGTAAAACTCCTGTGTAACTGTAATTGTTTCTTTATTTAAAAAAATGAATCTTGTTTTCTGTTTCCAGAAAGTAGAAATATTTATTTTAGCTATCAAGAATTATATACTAGCAGTCCCCAACTTAGAGAGTATCACTTTAAATCCAAATGAGCACCTCTTTTTCATTTATTTTCCCTTGATTTCTAAACATTGTAAAGAAAACAAACAAAAACTTGAATTTTTCTAAGGTTCAGAAGTAGAGGAAGGAAAGAAATGGGAAAGGAGGAATATCTTGGGAAGGCTGACTGGAGCGGACTGGAGCTTACATATTGCTTCCTGTTCCAAAGTATAGTCTTCAGTCTGAAATCCTGCCACTTAGACACACACACACTCTCTCTCTCTCTCTCTCTCTCTCCATGAGAAGGTTATAGAGAAAATAATTTTTTTTATTCTTTAGTAGGAATTGATTTAATCATATGATTTTTGTACTACTAAGGTTAAGTGCACTACGAAAATGAGAGTTTTGATTTGAGATATGAGGAGAAGAGAAATCTAGAGAGGGTAGGTAATTTTAGAGCATGTACCCTTTGGATAGGAGTTAGAGTTATGTTTGGGGAGGTTTTCATTTGTTTTTGTCATGCTTTGCCCACCAGGGGCGTGGATGTTGAGGAGTGAGAAGTTGCCAAACATAAACTTTGGAAAATTTATTTCAAAAGTTCTGTGTAAGGCTAATTTTGCATTTTAAAAAGGGGAATGTCTCCTATCACTCCTCCCCCCCCCCACCCCAATCTTCTGTGGTCTCCTCCTTTGGAAGCTTTTACTTTTAAGGTAAAGATAGGTTCCTGTCCCAAATAATCAAAGTGCTGTTTAACAAGTTGGGATGTATGTGCTATTTGAAAATTGTCCTTGGAAGAACTCATTTTTTTAAAACAAAATATTAAGTATTTGAAGGAAAACAAAATAAATGAAAATAAGTTTTTAACAGATATATGTCCTTTGTCTGTTATGTTGGGATTTAATGTGGAGTAGGACCTATAAACTATCCATGTATAGGTTTTTCTGAGCTGGAGTATAATGGAACTGTGTAGCAAAGCACAATAACGTGTGTGTGTGGCATGCCTATATTTGTTTAGAAAGGTATTGGGTTATTACCTAGAATTGAATGGCTTCATATATGCGCTTTCTTAGGTGTGTTTTATGTACCTTATCTCCTACTAGTTTGTTATTTGTAGCATAATAATCGTGTTAAATAACTAGGACTTATATAGGGCCTACTTTTTGTCAGCGATTGTGCTAAGGTTACCGTTTGCTTACACTAATTCATTTGATCCTCACTAAAAGCATAGTTCTGTGGCTTTATGTTTTTAACCATTTTGTATCATCAGGTTTTTAAATTTCGGTACTTTTTTTGCTTAGCTAACCAAACATAAAATAACCCTTTTAAAACTTTTTAAGAAATAAATGGGCAAAATGTCAATTGATTTATAGGAGTTAGTTTTTTTTTTTGCCAACTTAATAGTTTCAATTGCCAAAACCCTAAAAATTAAAGAATTAGGTATCAGTATGTAAGATCAAACTTCAGGGCTCCTATTTTGACTTTTAAATCTGCCAGGGGAGCTTTTAAATATTTTTAATGTTTAGATGAATTGTTATTATCACACGTTCTTGCTCTCTGAGACTATTTTTAAATGTTTTGAATCAAATCAAGTACCAACAGATGTGAATAGTATAAATGATAAATATCTTTGTCTCAAGAAATCTTTTTTTTCTCTCCTATTTGTGCAGTAATCTCTGACTTAAAAGCAGTGCTTGGGCACTGTTTTTGAGTGCTTTATTCTGCTAAGGTATTTACATGTCTTCACAGTTTCAAAGGATTTATTGTTAGAGATAGTATTTTGGAAATATTCCAGACTTAACTGAATAGTTTGAGATTTCAAAGTATTGTATGGAGAAGCTAGACTTTTTTAGCCGTGGTATGACTTTGCGACAGGGTTCTCAAAGATACCACATTATACATGAGTCCAGTGAATAAAATTTTAAAGTAGATACTAATTTTCGAGCTTAGAATAGTAGACTCTCTTTAAAAATTGCTTTGCTTTATTCATGTATGGAGTTAGAAAGGCACATAAAAGAACTGAGTCATTGACCAGACCACTTCTGATTCTAAGGATTTTGCAGAATTTTACAGCAGATTCCAGAGAATATTATACCAACTTCATTGTAGCTATATCATCCTCAGAAGTATGTACTTCTGTACATAGGCCATATATCTTAATAGTACTTCATCCCATCATATACTTTAGAACATTTTAGCAGATTTGTCATTAAATATTGCCTCTATAGCTTGGTTAAATGCTAGCATCAGTTAAACTAGTTGTGGAACATTAGTAAAGACATAATATTCTGCAATGGAATGAGTGCCAGTTTTAGAAAGTTGAGCAAAAATTTTGAAAGTTCTGTACATAGATTCGTTTTTGTATTAGTAAAATTTTGGTTTGGTCTTATGTCATTTTCCCAAGGCAAATGATATAATTAGCACATGAATATTTCTCTTCAAGCTAAGAGTCTATTAATAGTACTTGAAGTAATGTTTAATAGATATTTATTGAAAGATTGAGTTGTAGCAGGTGATGATTAGGAATAAATATATATTTTTAAGTCTCTGGATTTCCATTACTGTAAAAGAAGAAATAGCATTGCATTAGAAAGATGAGACTGCTGAGATTGAATAAAACCTTTTTTTCTTTTAAAATAGCATATATGCAGTAAATATTAATAATTCGATTTTGTGATTCCCCGCTCATACCCTCATAAGGGTGCAAATGCTGAATGCTTTAAGCCTTAGTAAACTCAGAGGAGAAAGTAGGAAGAGATTAAGCATTTCCCAGGCTTGCAATTTAAGCTATTACCCTTCTTTGGATCAGTCCATTTTTATCTTATTAGGTAACTATTGATTTTATGAAACTGAAAACCAGCAGCATAATTCACCCATCTGTGAAAAGAAAAAGATTTCATATAGCTGTAAGTGCATTTCAGATATATTCAGTGGTTAACTCTGCCAAAAGAACAGCTCTCTTTTCTTTCCTTTCTTTTTGGTAGCCTGCCCCTCACCCTGGAAAAGTGTCTCCCTTTGGTATGAGCAACAAGCAGAAGACAAGAACAATAAACACATAGGAGGAAGGCGGTCGTGCCTGAGTATTAGTAGCCTAGTTACAGATTGCACTGCGTCAGACTGTTCCACACCCAGAAGACGTCAGGTGACTTCAGTCCTGCTGCAGTTGTGCAGCAGAGACTGCAGACTTCGGTTGAGGAAACGGAGATTTCATGTCTCACAGGGTAGATTTGTGCAGTTACAGCTTTTCCGTTGGTATGCATAATTGATAATTGCATCTGGAGGGCAGATCGTGACAAGAGATGGACTGTCAGAAGAAAAATTGGAAGGATAAGGGTATATGTGCTTTTTAATCTTCTATTCAGTTTTTTTATGTGACCAATAATATATTTCTATGAATAAGCTTTGCAATTTTAGATATATTTTGGATTGAAAATGGAGCCTATGAAAGCTTTAAAAGTTAAAGATTAAAACAGCTATTTCATACGTTTTTATATGTGGCTGTGTATGAGAAAATGTCATGCTGTTCTCTTTCACTGGCATTCGATTTAGGCTTTGCAATCCTATCGTTGATTAGGTTCTATTCTTTAATCCTATTCTTTAATCTTGCACATTGTAAACAGTATCATTTAAATGCATTTCATTTGTTGGTCACTTTGGTGCGGTAAATTCACATAGCTATCTTTCTATTACATAATGACATATTTTCTGTGACTAAGTATTTTTCTTTAAAGCTGATTTGGTGTAGTTGAAATTCTATCCAAGATTTTTGTAAGTAGCAGGATACTGCGTTTGCAATTAAGCTTATTTCTTCTTTGGAAATCTGACTGAACCTTTAAAGTCATTACCAGTCACATTTTAAGTAGATTATATTTGTGTATATCTTGAAATCATTAAGATGTATACACACTAGTTTTAAATGCATGTCTATATTTAAGTCTCTAACCTTTGTCCTTGTAATAACCAATCAGTGATCTTGATCCCCTTTCCTCCCCCTTGAAAGCCCAGCAGATCCTTTCAAGTCTCAGTGGGTCATTGTGTAAGAATGTAAGCCCGTAAGTGCTAAAATGTTGACTGTAATGAGTATTTTAAAAATATTTTATGTAGATGGGTAAGTGTGCCATTTTTTAAAACAAAAGAAGGTGGTAAGCTATATATCTGACCACTTGTAATAAATCGTCTTAAAATTATTAGAGCTATTTTAAGTAGTCCAAGTAGACATTATACACCAACAGTTTTTTGTTTTTTTTTTTTTTCTGGCCGCATTTAAGTTTTACAGTTTTTCAAAAATGTTATTTCCTTCTATAACAGAATTGTTCGCAGAATTGGTGATAATGTTTCTAAAAGCAATTATGTGGAGCTATTTACAGTAACATTCATAACATCCTTTTAAAAATTGGTTCAATAAAGAAATGTGGGGAAAAAGTGAGTTTGAGATTGAGTTCACATTGAGACAAAGATTTTTATAGTTAAAATTTAAAGACTAGAAAACAATACAGCTTTGGATTTTAACCTTTATGGTTTCTTTATATGTGAATTTAATGAGGAGAAGGATTTTTATTTCTTTATCTTTCTGACCTAATGAAAGGTGAATTGAAACACTAGTTTTTGATAATTAAAATTGAGAGTAATGATACTAATACAATAAAACAAGCTTTAAAAATAGGTAAAAAGTTACATCGGGGTCTACTCTGCAGATACTGAGGTTCTGTATTAATAATTTAAATTTTAGACCACTTAATAACATTTATTTGCTGAAATTTAGGGATATTTTGAGACAGGAGAAATTAAGATCCAGTATAGCCCATATTATGCCAGAAATTTATTTTGATTATTTTTAGGGACTAAATATAAAATCACATTTACTGTTGGATATCTCTGGGGAGCTTCACATTGTATGTTAAATGGAATGGCCTAATATTTTAGTGCTTGTCTTTGGTTTTTTTGCTTGGTACCCATTTTTCTGATTTATAGGTGAAGTTATAATTTAGTATTTATCAGCAGCTAATTTTAATGTTGTAGATTATAGATTACGACTTAAATGGAAATCACTGAAGAGGTGAGACTGCTGTGGAATGAGTTTTTCCTCATTTTATGAGGAAATGAGGTTTTTTAATTTTACGAGAAGTGTAGATAGAGAAGAGAAACACATCTAGGCTCTGGGTATACTTAAAAAAAATTTAGGCCCCTATTTTTTTTTTTTTTTTCTCCCTACTGTTTCCTGCTTACCTTAAGTGCCATGGTTGAAACAGTCATCTAATGATGGTGAAGTATAATAGTGTTAACAGAAGTGAGAGCTACTCTGATTTCAATGTTTTGAAAAGTTTGTTTTTCCTTGTTTTGTTGCTGATTAACTAGTATTTAAAACATTTTATCTTTCAGGCTAAAACCAGTATTAATTTGTATTCTCTTACATGTTTTTTTGGCTTTGATTTTCCATTCTTAGCAGCATAATAACAACAAATGAAATCCACATGGTACTTGATTATTGGGGTTATATGGAAAGCATTGATGAAGATTTTGAAGAGCTTATAATAGGAAGGAATGGGAAGGTTTAGAGGTTTGGGTAGGATGGGAGCATGATATAACCTCTAAACAAGGAATAATTGAGACAGTGAGTAGAGCTTTTTGGAGAGAGCAGAGTATTTATAAGACAGTAGTTGAAAGATAAGATTGATCTGGTTAAAGAATATAGAAAATTTGCAAGATCTAGGTCAGGTTTCCTCACACTTCCCTGAAGATGAGAATCACCTAGTGCTTCTTAAATATACAGATTCCCGTGATCAGACTCAGACGACCTGAATCAGAATTTAGAGCAGAAGGGCCTCGCAATCTGTATATTAAACATCTTGGTGTCATTCGCGTTATTACCAGGCGAAATTAGGAGATACTGATTTAGGTTTTTAAGTTTCCGGTTTGGTATCTTAGTTTTGGCCAGAGTAAGAAACTTAACCCTTTTTGGTCTTCATTCAGTTTGCTCATTTGTATGATTTCTAGGCTTCCAGTTTTGAGGTTCCCTGGTTTTATGAGAAGATAGTGTGGGCCAGATTGCCTAGTAAAATTCAAAAGCCAAAGTCTTTTGGATTTTACTAGGAAGGAAATAAAGAGCTTTAGGAAGTTTTAAAGTCAGGAGTGATAAAATGATAGCAGGTTTGAAAGACTGGTTTGGGGTGCTGTATAAGATAAATTCGAGGAGAACTTAGAGGCAGAAGTTAGGATGACTGTATTTGTGCCCAGATTTAAAACAAATAATGACTGAACTTGGCCTGAAATCAGAATGAAAAGGAAGTGACAGATTTGAGAAACTCATGTAAGTAATACTTGACATTTGGCATAATTTGTGCGACTAGGGTAGGGAGGGACTCAAAGGACAACATGCAGTTTCATAGTGGAACACTGGCACTGCTAGTGCTTTTTAATATCAATAGAAATAGGCAGAAATGATGCCGAATTCAGCTTTAGAAGCTTCAGATTTGGAGTGACTATAGAACTTCTGTGAAGCTCAAAGAAATGACAGGTTTAATGATAAAGAATTGGGAATTGAATAGTTAAATACTACAGAGAAGCTGTTTACTATGAAGATTGAGAAATGGTTGTGACGCTGTGGAATTTTAGAAACCTCTGCAACACTATCCATTATTTGTCGTGTTTTTTGAATTTGGCAGTGAACGTGCTGTAGGCGACCTTTGAGAGAAATTCTGTAGGACGGCTAGTGTTTCTAGCTTAAAAATTCAGTTTGATTGTGTTTTAAGACAGACTGCCTTTGGCCCATTTCTGGAGCGTACTTCTTTGCAGAGGTTCTTGTAGGGCCCCGGTCTTTACTTTTGATAAACCACTTGCAGTTTCTTTGGAGGCTTCAGGTTATTGAATATGGGTGCAGTTGTACGTGCATACTAACATTCAGGTAGAGAAGGGCAGGGGTCTTGCGTGAAATAAATGGCCTCACTTACCTCTTGAGAAAGCCAATAAATGCCTTAGGAGGGAACTTTGGCATTAATTTTGAAACCTATTTGGAGGAAGTTCTAAACTTAGTTGAAACACGGTATTTAGGCATTCATTGAGTATTTCTCTACATCTTGGTTTAGCTGCATGACAGTATATATGCATAATATTTGTTTAAACATTTGTTGTAGAAGATTTAGGTGTCTTGAAGACTAAAACTTTTGCTTCACATGGAGTGGTTTTGTTTTGGTGTGTTAATTTTAGCAGTGTGTGTGTATATGTTGGGGGTTCATATGGTATGTTTTGTTCTGTAATCTTTCTCACTAAATGGGGAAATGCCTTTAATTTAAAATATATTCTACATTGTTTTAATGGCTATAGTATTCTAAGTATGTACTATTAATCCCATCTAGTTAAATACTCAAGTTATTACTAATGTTTTTGCAAGTATAAACAGTACTAAAATGAAGATAATTGAATATAAATCTTTGTTTTTATCCGTGATTATTTCCAAATTGCTGGGTTATAGTATTTAGGCTTTTGGTTAATGGTGCAAAATTGCCCTCCAGAAAGATGATACAAATTATTATTATTGTTTTTTAAGATGGTACAAAATATTGTACAAATGTATGAAAGTGTCCTGAAACTTTGGCCAAGATTAAATATTATGTATGCATTCCTGATGGTTTTAACTCTAAAATAGTTACTTTTGTCAGTTTTAAGTAGTTAAATCACTTGAGAAGAACCAGGTATATATATATATATATATATATATATATACACACACACACACATATATATATATATATTTTAAGATTTTTATTTATTTATCTATTTATTTGACAGAGAGACACAGTGAGAGAGGGAACACAAGCAGGGGGAGAGGGAGAGGGAGAAGCAGGCTTCCTGCCAAGCAGGGAGCCTGATGCGGGGCTCGATCCCAGGACCCTGGGATCATGACCTGAGCCGAAGGCAGACGGTTAACGACTGAGCCACTCAGGTGCCCCCAGGTTTATATTTAAAAAGGGTCAGTTTGCAATGTTTTCCTTTTCAGTGGTTTAAAGTCTTGTATGGCTATGTAGTGGGAGCAATGGTAGAAATAATCTTCTCTGCTTTATTTATTTATCCAAGTCTGGGTATTCCTCATTCCTCACCAGGACTCTTCACTGGTTTTTCCACTAAATCCTATGTGTCACAGCCAAGTTAATCTTCCTAACTCTGGCTGTTATCATAGCACTTAAGAGGTTTTTCTTTACTTTCAAATTAAGTTCATACTTTGACTTTCAAAAGGCTTTCCCTGGCTTAGTTCCCACCTTTATATTCCCATCTCTCATTACTCTGTCTCCAGCCACATTGAAGGACTTGTTCCTTCAATGTTTTTTGCATTTGCTTGTGGTTTTTTTCTGTCTAGAATGCCCCTTCTTCCCATTTCATTCTCCCCAAGTCTTATTTATCAAAGGCCCAGTCTTCCTTGAGGTCTTTACTAATCCTCTCAGGTGGAGGTACTCCATTGTTCTGCAAAGTGAGTAGAATCAACGAGGAGAGGCATTGATGAAGCCACCACTCTTTCTGCCTTCCTGGAATTTAGAGGCTCGGAAAAGAGTCAGGATACCTATGTATATCTTACATAGATGTCTATAAAGATATGTAGATACTTATCTTGATATATGTGTGTATCTAGCCAGTGAATTTCATGAAGTCAGAAACAGTGGTGGCTTCATCATTGGATGTCCTCATTTGTTCTGTATACCTCAGTGAAGGGAGAGGCTGAGAACTCTGATGTTCAGTTAGGTCTACTAAATCAACCCATGTTTTTATTTTTGTTCATTTATATAGTCTGTGTCATCTTACGGAACATGGTGTGTATCTCTTTTTGTATGGTCTTTCTGTATGCAGTAAAATAGGCAGTAGTCTTTCACATTAGCAGTGAAAGAAGGTAGGTGTGGTTAGTTGTTCAGTATTGTCAAAATATTAAGCCTAGTGGGGACTCTGGGCCAGGAGAATAATTTCTCTTTGTCCTTAGGGATTGGATTACATGCTTGAATGTAGGAAGAATATTTAAGCAGTGAAAAGAATTCTTATTTTGGTCTCTAGGTATACCCTAGGTTCCCTTTTTATTTAGTCAGTTGACCTCATCTCTTTCTAGAATTTAGGCTCAACAATGTTACTAAATTTAATTTAACCAGCTCTTCTCTTTGCATCTTCAGAGCAGTATTCTGAGACCAAATTTTCTGTTACTCTGCTTCATCATGGATGATGCTAACTTTTGTTACTGGTGTGTGTGTGTGTGTGTGTGTGTGTGTGTGTGTGTGTGTGTGTAAAATGTACAAACATATGTTTTTAAATCTTCAGGGCTTTCATGTTTCAGTCCAGTCACCAGTTAGGCATTTATTGAAGGTATTGATAGACACTAAAATACTATTGTCTCTCCTCAAATACTCTATCACTACTATCAGATTTATTCTATATAGCATTTACTTGAGGACCTCAAAGCAACTTAGAGATTAAAAATTATCAAATATTACTTATAGCCCTGCAAATCCATTGTTAAGAGTTGGGCGTTGAGATGGATTTAGGAATTTCTACTCTCAGACTGCTGACTTGTTAAAATTATGATTTTCATAAGAATAAGAGGAGTTAGATGCACCTGTTTGTATACTTTTCCACTGAAATAATCTAAAATAATTTACAATAGGTTATTCTAGTCTATTTTAGTATTCTGATGTGAATACTACCTCATTTAATTGTCTATACTATCAGCTATTTATTCCAGTGAGCATTTATATTCAGTGTGAGTATGGTAGGTATAAATGCTTATAGAAGTACAGATCTTACTCAACTTTCGATGGGGTTACATCCTGATAAATGAATCATAAATGGAAAATATTGTAAGTCGAAAATACATTTAATACACTTAACCATCATAGTTTAGCCTAGCCTACTATAAACCTGCTCAGAATATTTACATTAGCCTACAATTGGGCAAAATAAAAGCCTCTTTTATAATAAAGTGTTGACTGTCTCATGTAATTTATTGGATACTATACTGAAAGTGAAAACCAAAATGGTTGTATAAGTTGTTTACACTCATGACCGGGTGGCATCATGAGAGTACCGTACCATGTGACGCTGCTGTGTGGGAAAAGATAAAAATTCAGAGTACGATATCACTAAATATGTACCGCTTCCGCACCATCCTAAAATCGAGCCATCTAAGTTAGGGGCTGTCTATATAAATATAATTAGTTTACCTCCTATTGCACTAATAATTTGCGTTGAGCCCCCTTCCTCCATTCCAGTCTATTAAACTTTTCATATTTCTAGAGTTACAGAACAGTATGTTTTCCATTTAGTTTTTATTAGGAGAAAATGGGATTTTGAGCAGTGATTTCCTATTTCTAAGGTTTGGTTCCTATTTCTTGTAATCCAATAATGCTTGGATACCGACAAGAAATAAAATTTAAACCATAGTAAATTATGAATTGAACCAATGTCTGTTCTGATTTCATGTTTAGATTCGTGTATATCTGGATCAGTTCCAGTAATTTAAAATAAATACCTGCATGCTTACCAAAACTTACCAGAACTAACAGCATTTTTATAGGAAGAGTCCTTATTTTGACATCCTTTACAACTGAAGATTATTCAAGTTTACACAGGTAGGGAGAATCATTGGCTAGGAATATGTATATATTTAAAATGTTTAAAGATTTTATTTAGCTTTACCTTAGAGAAAATGGAATTAGCTATATAAATTTCTCTGTGGAAGGAAAATTATCCTGGTTTAGAGAAATTAGAAGTGGGAAGGTAGAATTATTTTCTGCTGTATTTTTTGCCTTCTAATAAAGCTAGAAATAGAGTGTGGGATTAAAGGAAGTATTGAAAGCTACATGAACTAATTAATTGGTGAATTTAACTTAACAAATGAGGCCTGTATGAATGCTGACACACTCCTTTAAATACAAAATGCGGTATGATGGACAAAGTGAGACTTTTATGGTCGGACCTGAATTTCAGTCTGTAACCCTACATAATTTATTTAATAATACTTCTAAGTCTCAGTATGCAAAGTACTTAGGACAGTTCCTTGCTTAGATTAGGAGATTACTAAATTATTATAGAAAAGGCAAATATAGAATTTATGCTGATTTTACCTAAAATGCTCTTTCTTCAGGTATGTGGTTGTAGAAATTGGCCAATGCGCTGTAATGTTGTTGTAAGTAAAGCAGGAAAGATTTAGTGATAAAAGAGACAGGGACCCAAAATTGTGCTTGATCTTTCAGAAACTGAAGTTACGGGAAGAGGAGATGGCCAAGAGAGACACCAGTATTTTTGCCAATTGTTTGGTTGAGATACTTTGTAGCAGTAGTAGGTATCCATGTTCTGAACCTTGCTCACTGAAACCAAATGGGCAGTGCTTTCAGAGAAGGTTGAATTCACATTTCAAGAAATCTGGGCTTAGTGAAACAGTGCATTTAATATTCAATTGCCCTGTTTGACTTTGTCTCTTAAGATATTGCCTTTATTTAGTGTGTTTAGTTCACCAAGCATTTCCGTTGTGTGAAATCTCTTTTCAGCTTCAACTAACTACTTAGTTTGGTATCCATTTTCTAATTTTATACAGGGGGAAACTAGGTTAAGTGATCTAGTCTGGGTCATACTAATGGTAAATCGAAGGAAGAAATAGGGCTCATGCCCCTCTTAACTGTCTTTGCTGAAAGAGTTAAGTTCCCACTCTACACACATCTTTTTCTGGAGCTTCCGCCTGTCATTTATTAGTGTGGTGAGTGCTTCCTGGGTGGAGGTGAAAGCTTACTATGTAGGGCTAAATGATCAACTCTGAGTTCCAGTCACTTTCCCTGGCAGTTGAGAAGAATTTAAGGATTGTGACTCCTAATAAATAAGTAAATACTTATTTAAAGACTATGGTTGTGAAAAATAACATTTTATCATCATTCTAATAGATCCTTATTTATTAATTTCCCATTTAACTGCCTGCCCTTATTAAAGAAAACTTAATATTTGCTTTTGCATAGGAAGCAGTTATTGTCCTGCCAGCCATTCTCTGCCCTACTAGTATTTTTAGGACCCGCTAGTTCAACTTTTTCTCCCCTAGACAAAAGATTTTGAAACTGAAACCTGACTTCAGGCTATTCAAGGAAGAGCTTCAGTAAGAATTTGATTTGAGGCAAATTGTAACTGGATGACTTTTGCATGTAAGGCATGCATGGTAGCACTATTTTTAGTTATGACAGATGACATTTTATGATTACCAACTGTAGGCAACTCTTCTTACTCTATATTGGGCCAGAGGTTTTTATTTTGAAGAAAAGATTGTAGTGTACAGAGTTATTTTTAAATTAAAATTTTAGTTTGATAAGGATGCTACTGCTCCGAGCACTGCACAAAACACAAAGTAAAAAATTTTCAGATTTTTGTTTTGGAAATAAAAGAGGACACCACTGCAGGGAGTAAATCACTTTTTTTGAAACAACCAGAATTTATTTAAATGGATCAGCAGTATTTTAATACAGTAGTCCATAAGCATTTCCCACAGTACTGTTAAATTAACCTCAGATCTTTAAAAGGATATTTCATGAATATTTTGTAGAAGACTAAAGTTAAAAGGCTACAGTAGGTTACCTTGCATGAGTAACACTTTATTTTTCAGTATAGGAGACTTGAGGAACCATGAAACAATAAGCTTTTCTTATATAAGCCCTTTGTGTTAATTTTGGTATCTCAAGAATAGAGGCCATTAAACTCTTTATTCATAAACAGAACTAATAATTACAGAAGAATCCCAAATCAGCATTATAGTGACCCTGTATTTCTTGTTTAAAGATGTCCTTTATTTTAATTTGAAAATAGTATAGTTTTAAATTTAAATGTTTCTGTTCCTAAGAATAATCTGGCCACTGTTCAGACAATGCAGCAAATATTAATGAAGCAGGTAATGGGAGTATGAAGATGAATGGCATTCATCAGTTCTTCAGGGTGTAGTAAGAAGAGACAAAAGCCTGTAAAACAATACTTACTTTTTTATAAGTTATCTGAAACCATTGCTGTTTGTTACTGAATAAGTGTAGATACCTGAAAATAGTTTAGATAAAACTAATGTGAAATCCAAAGCATAGAAAAATTTTTTTGAATAAATTAATTAGAACTAGTACATGCCTCAAACTGGCATTCATTCTAATCAATTGGTAATATTGAAAGTTTATCTGGGGATGTGGTAAATAATAAGGCAACATGCCTCTTGTGGAGTTTACAACCTAGTAGAGAAACATGCTAAAAGAAGAATTGTTTTTAGTTTTAACTTTTTTTAGGTGTGCAATTCATTGGTTTTTATATATTCATAAAATTATGCTGCCATCATCATTATCTAATTCCAGGACATTTTTATCCATCCCCCCCAAAACCCCATACCCATTAGCAGTCACTCCTCATCTCCTCCCAGCCCCTGACAACCACTAATCTCCTTTCTGTCTCTTGTGGAGTCACCTACTCTTAGACATCACGTATAGGGAGAATCATGCAATGTGTGACCTTTTGTGTCTGGCTTCTTCTACTTAGCGTCATGTTCTCAAGGTTTATCCATGTTGTAGCATATATCAGTGGTTCATTCCTTTTTATGGACCAGTACTATTTCATTGTATGGATATACTGTATTTTGTTTATCCATTCTTCAATTTTTGAACATTTGGGTTGTTTCCTCTTTTTTGGTTGTTATGAGTAATGCTGCTATGAACATAAGTTTTCGTATGAACACAGGTTTTCTAGTCTTTTAGCTAGAAATTCCTAAAAGTAGAATTGCTGTGTTGTGTGGCAAATCTGTGTTTACTTTTTGAGGAATTGCCATACTGTTTTTCACAGTGGCTGAATTTTACATTTCCATCAGCAGTGTAAGAGGGTCTCAATCTTTTCACTTCCTGCCAACACTTGCTATTGTCTATCTTTTTAATATTAGCCATTCTAGTGGGTCTGAAGTGGTATCTGATTGTAGTTTTGGTTTACATTTCTCTAATAACTAATGATGACGAGCATCTTTTCATTGCTTATTGGCCATTTGTATACATTCTTTGGAGAAATGTCTATTCAAATCCTTTGCCCATTTTTAATTGCCTTATTTGTGTTTTTATTGTTGTCGTTAAGTGTTTTTTATATACTGTGAATACAAGTCCCTTATCAGATGTTTGATTTGTGAATATTTTCTCCCATTCTGTGGGCTGTCTTACTAATTTTTTGATAGTGTTTTTTGAAGCACAAAATTTTTCATTCTTGATGAAGTCTAATTTTTTTCTCTTATGGAATGTGCTTTTGGTATCATACCAAAGAAACTACTGCCTGATCTAAAGTCATGAAGATGTGCACCTGTTTTTTTCTTCTAAGAGTTTTATAGTTTAAGCTTTTCAGGTCTGTGATTCATTTTGAGTTAGTTTTTACGTATGGTGGAAGATAGGAGTCCAACTTTTTATTTTTATTTTTTGCAGTTGTATACCCCCTTGTCCCAGCACCATTTGTGAAAAATTTCCCCCCATTGAATTATCTTAACACCCTTGTTGAAATCAACTATGAATCTGTTTATTTCTGTACTGTTAATTTTATTCCATTGATCCATTGATCTGTAGTCCATCCTTGTGCAACTACCACACTGACTTGATTACTGTAGCTTCGTAGGAAGTTTTGGAAAAAGGAAGTGTGAATTCTCCATGTTTGTGATTCTTTTTCAAGATTGTGTTGGCTATTCTGGATACCTTGTGTTTTTCCATACAAAGTCTACAATTGGCTTGTCAATTTCTGTTAACAGCAGCTGGGGTTTTGATAGAGATTGTACTGTACATAGATCAGTTTGAGGAGTGATACCATCTTAATAATGCCTTCTAATCCATAAACATAAGATGTCTTTTCCATCTATTTAAGTCTTTAATTTCTTTCAACAATATTTTGTGGTTTTTAGTTTCTAAGTCTTGGGAGTCTTTTCACTTTGTTTTTAAGTATTCTTTTTGATGTTATTGTAAGTGAAATTATTTTCTTTTTCTGTATTTTTTTTCTTTTTTCTTTTTTCAAGATTTTATTTATTTGACAGACAGCAAGAGCAGGAACACAAGCAGGAGGAGTGGGAGAGGGAGAAGCAGGCTTCCCGTTGGGGGAAGCAGGGACCCCGATGCGGGGCTCAATCCCAGGACCCTGGGATCATGACCCGAGCCGAAGGCAGATGCTTAAAGACTGAGCCACCCAGGCGCCCCGTGAAATTATTTTCTTAATTCATTTTCAGATTGCTCATTGCTTTTATGGAAATACAATTGATTTTTATATATTAATCTTCTGTCTTGCACCCTTTCTGGACTTGTTTATTCTAGTAGCTGTTTTGTGGATTCCTTAGGATTTTATATATACAAGATCATGTTATCTGCAAATAGAGATAGTTTAATGTCTTCCTTTATAATCAAGATGTCTTTTATTTCTTTTTCTTGCCTTAATTGCTTTACCTCATACCTCCAGGACAGTGTTGATTAGTGGAAGGAGTAGGTATCTTAGTCTTGTTCCTGGTCTTAAGGGGAAAGCTTTCAGTCTTTCACTATTAAGTATGATGTTAGCCGTGAGTTTTTTGTATACCCTTCATCAGCCTGAAGACAGTTTTTCTATTACTAGTTTGTTGAGAGTTTTGATAATGAAAGGGTGTTGTATTTTTGTCAGATGCTTTTTCTGTAACTATCGTGGTGATCATGCAGTTTTTGACCTTAATTTTATTAATATGGTGTGTTATATTGAATGGTTTTCATATGTTGAGCCAACTTTGCATTTCTGAGATAAATACCACTTGGCCATGGTGTATAATGCTTTTTATGTGTTGCTGTATCCAGTTTGCTAGTATTTTGTGTCTATATTAATAAGGGGTATTGGTTTGTAGTTTTCTTGCGATGTCTTTGCCTGATTTTGGTAGCAGGATTGAACATCTACATTAATAATGGATATAAAATCTCTTGATGAATATTAGAAGCAACAGCATTTGAATATATTTCTCAGGATTTTATTAAAAGTTAATAACTACTCCCCTCTAATTGAGAATAAACAATCCTGGAATCTTCCAAAATTTCTTCATTAAAACCGATTTAAGGAATGTGAGAGACTAGGAATATTGGAGACTGTCAATTAAGGTGGCAACTCTGTTTGCTAATATTTTTATAATGTATATTTTTTCATCCTTACAGGTTCATTAACAATCTTTTAAATTTCTTTACACAAAAATGCTGAAATCCTTCTATATTTTGCACAGTGACTTTGGTAACTGTAGATTGCCTCTCAGACTTTCCTGTTCTGGCATACATTAATTTTGTCCTATGTATGACTTCCATTACCTAGTTGTCTTGTCTTTCTTGGCTCTTATTCCCTTTATTCCTCCTCAGGGCTTTAAGGTCTGTGGCTCTACCAGAGCCTTCCTATGGCTTGTTTCAACAAGGCTTTCAAGATACCTGCTTTGAGGATTCCTATATAGCTTTTGCATATGTTTATGTAATATGTATAGCTTACATTTGGGATTTTCAGAGCTCTTCCATTTATTGAAAAGATCTTATTCTTAGGAATCCTATGATAGGCAGAAATAAAGTACTAGGTTAGGGTTTACCGTATCCTCATACAGTTAAATTTATTTTGGGCTGTAATCACTGAATACTACTGGACCTTATACATGGATATTCCCATATCATCAACTGTGGGGAAATTGAGTTGGTCCAACCCAAAGCACCAGAGTTACCAACTTGGTTATATACTGCTAAAATTTTAACTGTCACCTGGATCTAAATATTTATTAAGCTAGCATACATTATATTCTCCTCCCCATAGGAAAACCTATTGGGAAAACCACATTCATGTTATAAGGTTCTTTAGCAGTATTGAACAGGAATGGAAAGCGATGAATTTTTTTAAAGTATAATAGTAATTCATGTTTGCCATGAGGAAGGGCTGGAGACAATTTCAAATGGCATAGAAAGAAATAAAGAAACAAGTTAAACTCATCTATTACCTCAATACTCAGAGGTACAAACTGTGTTTACTAGATATCCTTTCAGACTTCATGGTTATCCTAAGTTTTTAAAATTTTACTATATGAATCTTTTTGTAACATCTTGTTTTTATTTATCAATATGGACATGTTTCTTTGGTAATAGAGATCTACATCATTGTCCTTGCTGGCTACATAGTGTCCTTTTGCATGGATATATTGTCTAATTTTACTTAATTAGATTCACATGGCTTTTAAAAGTTTTTTTTCACAACCTGATTAATTATAGTTTTCAACTATGGAAAAATGTGCTATGGTAAGTGCTGTGAAATGTGCAAGCCTGATGATTCACAGACCCTGGGGCAAATAATACATTATGTGTTAATTAAAAATAAATAAATAAATAAATAAATAAATAAAATAAAACATTAAAAAAATAGCTTCAGGTATATTGGAATAGAGCTCTTTCCTCCTTTTTGGATTTAACTGTGGGTTAAGTAGTCACATTAAAATTTGTGTCTCATTCATTAACCTATCTTGTTAGTTTTACCTTGACTTTTTTGGCCTTTGTGATTCATCTTACATACGGTGATTACCTGCCGACACTCTGGCTATTCATTATGCATGCAAATGTGTGACGTTTTAAAAAACATTAATGTGCTGAACCTTAGTTTGGCATTATACATGGGGCATATGAGTTTTATCAATAGGAAGCCTGTGTCGAAATCCATGCTCTATCTATCACTTACTAAATAAGTGATCTGAGCCTAGTCATATAAGAGCTGGTTCTCACTTTCTTGTCTGAAAGTTGGCCTCTTAGGGTTTTAATAACTGAAAGAGATAATATTATGTAGTCTATAAATAGTACTTGGCACAATGTAAGTACCTGATAAATATTGACTCAGGAAATAAAGGGAGGTGTGGAGATCAGCAACCTGGAAAAGATATCTGAAACATCTGTTGGGCTTAAAAGGTGTGTAGCTTCTCAGTCTTTTTTTTTTTTTTTAAGCTTGTAGCATACTGTGGCCATAATGATATAGTTTATAATTGCTTGAAAAATTGTGGGAATATGAATTTTTGTTTCCTTAAAGTTTTAATAATGTTTGACACTTAAAAAAAGAAAGTGTTTTTTAGTAAGGTTCATTTCAAAAGACAGGTATGATTTAAGCCCTACTCTCCTCAAATAATCTAGAACTAAAAAGGAAGGAGATAATTTAAAATTTATATTTGGCGCAGATAATACAGCAATAAAATCTCATTACTACAGATCCACTGATTGGGAATTTGAATGCAGGACTGATTGTGTATCTTTGTACTGACTGTGTGTTAGTTTCTGAAGGGGAAAGAAAAATTATTTATCTAATGCCCTGGTTACTGATGATAAAACTGAGGTCCAGAGAAGTTGGAAGCCTCATCCAGAGTTGTACAGTTGCAGAGCCAGTACTAGGTTGTGGGTCTTTTGAATCCCAGCCACTGGCAATTTCTTCTACCATATCTATATAGAAGTCATAGACCAATTACAAATAATTCTATCTAGTCATTGAAACTGTCCAGACAGTAACTCTTAGGTTAGGTAATTAGGTTAGTCATTTATGTTGTACATCTCAAGTCTGAAGTCATTTCTTTTATAATCAGGTCTTATTGAATGGTTTTTAATGATGGTAAGGAATAGTGAAGATAGCTGCATTTATTTTAACTTATTACCAATAGTGATTTTGAAGGTTAATAAATGTCTTGGAGCACTTTGAAAACCATACATTTTTATAAGGCAGCATTTGTTCATGTAAAAATTTGAGGTGTACTTTACTTGCTGATTCTTCTAGGTTATCAACTTTTTGTTCCGTGTTAGTGAAATCTTAGATAAGTTTGAGAATCCTTTTCCATGTGGCTTCTAAAGTAACATGATTATAACAGCAATACAATTTATTAACTTGCAAGTTAATCATGAGGTTAAAATTTTCTTTTCTTTTTCTTTATATTTAATACCTTGATAAGAATGGTGATAGTGACTGTGGTGGTGTTCATAATAGCAACAATAAATAACAGCCTGGACATTTATTAAGAATTTATTATATGCTGTGCACTATATATTCATTATCTTATTAATGAAAAATTTTGTTAATTTTCTCACTTAATCCTCACAGTATCTCATTAGGATCATTCCTATTTGTATACACATTCTATAGATACAGAAACTGAGGTACAGAGATTTAGTGACTTGCTTGAGGTCACGTAGCTGGTAAGTTAAGGAGCCAGTTGTTGAGTGTTGGTGATCCAACACCAGAGTCTAAGTGCTTTGTTTGGGGCACAGAAGAGCCTCACAGGGAAGAATTATGTTACCAAGAGCAGTCTTTATCATTGCTTCTCCCACCCTCCTGGGTACCCTGTTTAAAAAAACAAAACTACATTAATCATGAGAACCATTGCTAGCAGAGACTTATGAGGCCTGCATCTTTACATTTTCTAGATCTACCCGTTCTTTAGGACCCAGCTCAACTTCTGTCTTTTTCACAGTCTTTAAAAGTTTCTCCCAGTTTTTTTCTTTTTCTGAATTCTCACGATGGTGCAACAGTGGTTTTATAATTTTTTTTGTCATTGTTTTTGTGTCTTACTGTCTTCCTAGAATTGTAGTGTTTTAGAAAGTTGGACAGGGCCTTAAAGAAAAGTCCATATCCCCATTTTCAGGTTTTTCATTCGTTCTACTAGGTTGAGTTTCTTGAACAGTATCAGTTCAATAATTTGAACTGATGTTTGCTGAATGTCACAAAACTATTAGCATCGCTTGCTATCTCTTTATTCAGTATGACATTATTCATGATGTCATTTTAATAGCCATAGACACACTGCTTCAAGTTCTGTTTTTTTCTCAGTTGTGCTGCTATATTTGTACAATAGCAGAAACTAGTTGAACGAAACTAAGCTCTTTTAGGCAGGGTTGGAACAAACTTGAGATGGGGGAAAATGTGGATGAAGAATTAAAATCAAAGGGTAACCACAAAGCTGTCAATCATATAAATTAGTAGCATTTAAATCAGTAGCATTTAAATCAAATCATAGAATAGAATAAGTGTTGCCTAAACATAATAAATGTTGAGCCCTGCTATGTGCAGACACTGTGGCATTTAAAATATCTTAATTAGTACTCATGATAAATACTAACAGGAATTGAGGGCTTCAAAATGACATCTAACATTTTTACATTTCACATATGTAGTTTTCCCTAGTACCCCTAACGGTAAAGGAAAATTACATACCTTAGAGAACCTCAAGACCAAAGCAGCCCCTGGAAATGTGGTTTTTCTTTGTTACTTTCTTTATCTTAAAAATTAACAGGTATTTAAGATTGTACTGAAGAATATGCCCATACTTATGTTACTTTAAGAATATTAACACCCCATCCCCCAGTTGCTCACAGTCCAGAGAGAGACAAATTATGGTTAGCCTGTGAATTCAGGAACCCTCTGACACACTGCAGAAATCTTTGTGTGTTGTACATAACCCGACCTTAAGACCGCAGGCCTATGGTTATTTGATCCCCACTGTGGCTGTGTGACCATAGGCCAAGAGCAAACTTGCTACGTGTGGCGTTGTCTGACTCCTTACTATTAATAAACATTATGTAACAGTGTAACACATTGAGTTTTTCTCTTTCTTTGACACCTCCATTCTTATGGCATTGTATTTATCTGCTCTCAAAAGAGAAGTAGCTTTTCAGGTAATCTATAGGCTGTTTTCCTTTGTCTTTGATGTTGTAGGCAGCTTTTGTTTTAATGATAGTAGCCAGGTTAGGTTACAACTTCATTATGTTTCTCAAAGAGATCTCTTAAAAGCAGAGCTGTAGAACTCCTATGTGTACTTTTTCATAGTTTTATTAACATTTTTTTGAATTAGTGATTTTTCTGCAAATATATTTTTACGTTATTGAAGTATCATTTTAGTGAGTGTGTGTTAAGATTTTTTTTCTATTATTTGTATTTATATCATGCAGTGAATGAAGTTGAAAGCCCTCAAGATGATTTTTAAGAAAACTTGTTTTGGATTAGAAGTCTGCTATACTGGGCTTGAGAGATTGAACAATCTTGTATAGTGAGAATGATTTGGGCATGAAAGAAACAGATTTGCATGAGGAAAATTTATGGTAAATAGATGGAGTTATGATTCTAATTTATAACTAAGAATGGGTTTAAAATGCAGCTTACAAAGTTAATCTTTCTGTAACACTTTAGGTTTGGGTTTTACTTTTAGAGACCTTTTTGTTTTGTAGGTGGAGCAAATATAAATGTGCCAAATCCAAATGGATAAAATAATGTTCTAATTTCAGATTTCTTCTTTTTTAATTTTTAGTTGTTGACCTCCTCTACTGGAGAGACATTAAGAAGACTGGAGTAGTGTTTGGTGCCAGCTTATTCCTGCTGCTTTCACTGACAGTATTCAGCATTGTGAGCGTAACGGCCTACATTGTGTTGGCCCTGCTCTCTGTGACTATCAGCTTTAGGATATATAAGGGTGTGATCCAAGCTATCCAGAAATCAGATGAAGGCCACCCATTCAGGTGAGATGTCTGGAAAACAAGGCACACATTGGCAACACTATAAACAGGATTAGTATTAAAACTTCATTCTATAGAGTTACAGGCATGCATTTTTTACTGCTCAAAGATTTTTGCTAAAAGGCCACACCAAAAGCATCTGCTTTGGAGATTTTTGAGATTAAAGGTCATTTCATGGGCTCATAGGAAAAATACTGGATTTGTGTGTCGTTACTACTATGCATCAGTAATATTTATTAGAACTAGGTATTGATTATCTAATTTAATGGGAACTATATCTTTTTAACATGGTTAGGATTGGTGAAAGTTCTGTTTTCCTTATTGCTTACTTTGAAATACCTTTCTTACTACTCGTATGTGCATGTTTTTCTATAATGATATTTTGTCGTGCCTGTGTGTCCTCTTGCCCTTCCTTCTCTGTCTAGTTTTCTCTGCTTGTTCCCTCAGGCATACTTTTGTATTGTCTTGTTATCCTTTGATGAGCGACTGTATGGCCACTTCTTGTCTCAAAACCATCATCTTCTGCCTTGACTTTTACGAGTACATGCTCATATCATTTATCTGATTGGTAATGGGGCATACTGCAGTTTGGGTCTTCTGCCCTAACTTCAGACTTAGCATGTATTTCCCCCATTTTAAAAAATTGAGATAAAATTCACGTATTATAAAATTCAGTGGATTTTAGTATGTTCTCAGAATTGTACAATCATGACCATCTAACTCCAGATATTCTCACATGTCTTAAAAAAAAGACATTTTCTACCCACTGGTAGTTATTTCCCACCCAACCCCTGACAACCACTAACTTATCATGTCTGTAAATGAACGTTTTTTCCTCAAATTTGTCAGTTTCTGTCAGTAACACCACTACTATCCTCATTTTCAGGCTCCTAATTTTGATGTTATCTTTGTTTCCATCTCAGGTAAAGAAGATAACAAAGTTGTGTTGTTTTCTCCTGCTTCCTCAGTGTAGACCATAACTCCATAAACTACAGTCAGGGACCAAATCCAGTCTGCTGCCTGCTTTTGTAAATAAAGTTTTTTTTAGAACACAAGCATACTCAGTCATTTAGCTGTTTTCATCATGCTGTATTAGCAGAGTTAAGTAGTTGTGACAGAGACTGTGTGAACTTCAAAGCCTAAAATACTTCCCCTTCGCCCTTTACAGAAAAAGTTTGTCTACTCTGACTGGACTTCACTTGTTACCAGTTGGGTTCTGGTTACCTTGGTTTACTTCAGCTTTTATAGGTGTTGTCAGCTTTTCCTCAGATATTACTTTAATTATATTTTTAGGCATACGGGCTTTCTGTTCACTACAAGATCAAGTCCAAATATTTTTATCTTGTCTTTCATTCACCCCTTCTAGGGTTTTATGCCCGTTCATCCTGCCTTTTTAGCTTCTCAGATGACCTAATCTGTTATACTTCTTATTTGGTTCTGTGTTTGATTTCAAGATGTAACTTTTTGAAGAAGGTTTCCCTAACACTGGCTCCAAATGGTCTGAGGATTCATTTCCTATTGCACTGAGTATGGCTTTGAAATATTCTCTAATTGTTTTGTATATAGACATTTTTTTTTCTTCTGGTAAAACGAGTATCTATGTGGGCATGAATGAGTGTGTAACTACCAAGAACATTATCTAATTGATATTAATGGGTAAATGTAAACTGATTTTCAGATTTTACAAGA
The DNA here is from genome assembly GCA_028534135.1 of Potos flavus. NCBI lineage: Eukaryota > Metazoa > Chordata > Mammalia > Carnivora > Procyonidae > Potos > Potos flavus. The sequence goes on from CM052885.1 coordinate 58,139,259, forward strand.
AGAGATCTACTAAATTATTTTGCTTATTTTGTTTTGCTCTAGCTCTCTCTTCATATTGATGAAGTAATGATGCTATATAAGTTTGGGAGAGAGACCAGCATTTGTAAATTTCTCTTATGTCCTTGGCGTTTTATGTACAGACTTAATTTTCATAACGACTCAACGAGACAGTATTATTCCACTCCACAAAGAGGGAAACATACTTGAAGTTCAGTAACTTGAAAATGCAACTTCAAAACGGCAGAGCATTTGGCATGCCAAAAATCATAGAGGAATATGATTTTTAATTAGAGATACTGAAATACATAAAAATATTGTCACGCCAAAACTTCTAAATTATCTACACTATAAATTTTAGACATCTTTTTATTTTAAAGAGGACTTTGGAAAAAAATCTAGTGATTTTCTTATTTCTTGAGGAACACTATTCTTTATTCAAAGGCCTTTTTTACAGTCATTATAAATTCAACCAACAGGCCAGTTTAATCCTGTTGAACAGTTTTTCCAGGTACCACACTAATGGTTCCATACAGTCTGTATGTAATACTACCTCTGATCACTGGAGAAGAGTGATGGCAGTGCTGCCATTGCATTAATAGCATATACATGCCAGTTGAACGAATGTAAATATCCACAGGATTTCACTGATGGAGAGTGCCAGTTTTTGCACTGCTGGCCTTGCACCTTCAGCAAGAACAAGAGCAGCGGTGCAAAGAAACAGAATACCAACTTCAAGTTATATCAGCATCTGTTCTGTGTTTCTCAAAGCTGCACAAATGAACTATTGCTGATTTAAGCGTAGATGTGAGTCTTTGATCATTTTTAACTTGATAATAACAACTTCATATGTGCTGTTTAATCCATAATAATTGAGTGCTATGCCATCATAGGAAAGATATATTCCTGGTCTTTAACAGTTTATACTGTCACAGGAGAAGTATACAAGTATATACATGTCCATATTCCAAGGCTGGATATGGTCAGTGCTATAATAATACTACAAAAGAAAGCATTAGAATTGCATAATAGGGTCTTAGGGAAGAAAGAGCGAAAGGGCTTCATGTGTGGGTGGGTTTTGAGATAGGCTCACTGAGTGGATATGCTGTTGCTAGAGGTGAGAGGAGAGCATTGTGGATTGGGAAAACAGTATGATGAACAAAGGCAGTAAGATTAAAAAAATGATGAATGGCTCATATTTGGCTGCAGCATAGTGAGTGGTGAGAAGTCAGGTTGGAAAGATTGAGTAGGGCTCTGGTTGAAAAGTTGGAACCTTAGAATCACAGAATGCTTGAGCCTCCAGAGGTTAAAGAAGGTCTGTGTCTCTAATTTTATAGAGTGGGAACCATGACCCTGAGAAGTCAAATGATTTTGCAGGATTACACAGCTAGATAGTAGCAGGTCTTCTGACTCCTACCTGAGTCCAATTCAATCTAAGTAGCGCTATTTAGGATAGGTTAAATAAAATTAATCTGGCATTGGCTGAAGGAATGGATTAGGATGCAGACAGATTAGCAATTGGTTTGGAGACAGAACGTTCCAGTTTTTAAATAATGAACACTTAAACTAGAGAGCACAGTGAGTAAAAATGAAGAGACATATTTGGGACATATTACAGAAGTAAACTATAGGACAGGGAGTTACGAGAGGACTGTTTTTTCCAGTATGAGTAACTAGTGTCCACCAACGTTGGGGAATGATGAAGGAGGGACTGGGTTATAAGGAGCTATCTAACGATAGAAAAGAATGCTTAGTATTTCTGAGTTGGTTCCACTCTACCAAGATAAAATGGCTTCTTTGAAACAGTAACTAATGAAGCAGTTCCTTGCATTCCTGCAGATGACTTTTCTTCTTCATTACAGTTGTTTTCTTAAAGAGAATGATTCCAGCTGTCTTAGTATAGATTATCTAGGCATCTTCATGGACAGTAACTATTACGTTTTACTAGCATTAGCACCATACTTTTGGCAGCCATTTCACAATCTGAGTCTTGACGTTGGGCAGTTTCCCCTTAAAAGTTAGGCTGAGAGAGTGTAGTATTTGAGGAATAGGATCTTCGTTAGGAAAATCTAATGAGACAGCATAATGTCAACTTGAAGAAAAAAACCCAAATCCATAATAATAACTACCATTTGTTGCTTCTCTGTGCCTGCTTGTATTAAACACTCTACTCACTGAATCCTCATGACAGTAACTTTACAAAGTTACACAGACAAGTAAGTGGCAGAGCTTAAGATTCATGCCCAGCTCAGTCTGACTTCAAAGCATATGATTTTTTTTCTGTGCTCATCAGCTGACCCTGTGCATGTCAGTGAAATACGCATTAATTGGTGAATTTTTACATTGTGCTTAATTTGGAAACAGTAGATTTTTATAGTAAGATATTAATGTCTTCTTTTACAGATACATAGTTGCTGAATGACAGACATTCAGGGACACTCTGATCAGTGAGAGTTAGGATGTGTTTTGTTTTCCAGGGCCTACTTGGAATCTGAAGTCACCATATCTGAGGAGTTGGTTCAGAAATACAGTAATTCTGCTCTTGGTCATGTGAACTGCACGATAAAAGAACTCAGACGCCTCTTTCTAGTTGATGATTTAGTTGATTCTCTGAAGGTAAGTTTATTTGCTTTTCATTTTTGGTATGCCCAGAATTTAATGGAGTGTGAAATTCTACTTTTTTATAGGAAAGGAAGTGACAGAGATGTAGTGAAATCATGTTACTGTAAACTTAGATGTCAAAAATGAGAATCCCATCAAATATTTAAAATGGAGGAAAGTACTATTCTTTTTTAAAGGAAAATAAGTTATAAATTCATACTAGTGGAGATCACAAAGATTAGAAGTGAGAAGATTATACACTTATGATGAGCACTGAGTGATGTATAGAATCGTTGAAACTATATTGTACACCTGAAGCTAATGCAACACTGTACGTTAACTATACTGGAATTAAAATTTAAAAAAGTGCAACCAAAAAAAAGTGAGAAAATTAAAGGGAATTTTCAATGTAGGAATAAGATTACATAATAGAGTTGATACCAGATGTGATTTAATGCGTTTGCCTTTCTTTTAGAGTCTGGCACTTAATTTCTTAGCTTATGTTTGATTCATATACACACATAAGTTATTTCATATGTTAGACTCTTTCTTGGAATGTTTATTCTGGAAAAACTTTAATACTCGAGAACACCTCAACTAATCCTCAGTTGGTAATTGTTGGAAGTCTTTCTTCAGTTTTTGAATCTTGCTATAGCAGCTGTTAGGGTCTCACCTTGCCAATAAATTTCCCCAGAGCTCCCTGACTCAAAGCAAGTACTAAACCAACTTCTAACATGAGCTCCAAGCCCTGGGACTTTAGTTCTTTACATAGAACTTAGCATTTGTGTTTTGTGTGTTATTGCTTGTGACTCTGCATAAGACAGACTCATTTCCAGTCTAAGTCTGGGTAGAAATGTACTCTGGTGGTACTTATAATTTTTCTTTCACGAGAGCTATGTAGTAGTTTGCAATTTATCGTGCAAACTAGGGATGTCCTAGCAATACGATGATTGGGCCTTTAGACTCGGTGAAGCAATTTCTGAACTGGTCAGAATACGTTTAAATGTCCAATGCTTTTAACAATCATTTTAGCCTTAATAAGCCAGTAGATGGATATTATTTTCAGCCGTGCCCTTCTCTCAGCTTACAACCCAGAATCTCAGTTACTTATAAATAACATTAATGGAAAAATAATTTAGGGGGCCCCTGGGTGGCTCAGTCATTTAAGCGTCTGCCTTGGGCTCAGGTTATGATCCCATGGTCCTGGGATTGAGCCCCAAGTCGGGCTTCCTGCTCGGTGGGGAGCCTGCTTCTTCCTCTCCCTCTGCCCTGCCCTCATGCTTAAGCACTCTCTCTCTCTTAAATAAATAAAATCTTTAAAGTAATTTAGTTTCCTTTTATTACTTAATTCATCTTTTTTGTATAGAGTGCTTGCATTTAGTGACATCCTGTAGTAGTGCTTTGAAATTATCTGATGTCAGCTGTCAGCTTTTATCATAGCTATGATAAAAAAAAGATTATAGAACATTTGGGATATTTGGTTAGTTTCAAAGGGAACAAATAAGAATACTTTGGAGTAAATGAAATAGAACTTTGTACATATGGGTGCTAGAAGAACCCAGTCCCTATTCACTGAAGTGATATTTGCTATATTATAGCTGACAGCTGGGATAAAACATTTTTCTTGATGAAAAATCATCAAGAAGGTGCTAGTACAGTTTAAAACTGACAAAGTGTTTGTGGGTGGCAATTGGTTGAGAAGACACAGTGTAAATAGTGATAGAGCCTCAAACAACAAAGGGCCATCTTGGAATTTAGCAGTCAGAAATTGCTGGGTTGGGGATGACTTCAAACAAAAGCACCATGAAACTTGATAGAGGAGAGAGTCATTATTTTTATAGACTTAATAAAAATTGCAGCAGTTACAAGCCAAAAAGTCATCCTTTATGTTTGCACAGTGTAGCCGTGAAGCCAGCTCGGTATGTCTATAATACTCTTCTTGAGAGAAGAGGTGTTCTTGAAGAAATCTGTTTAAAAACAAATTGATCTGGGAATGATTTGTTCCAGTTTTTCCAGGTTTTAGTTTAGTTTCCAGTTCAGTCTCCACATGTCTTTCAAAAGAAAACTTCTTTAAAGTTCTTTCAGATTTTATCATCCTCTGTTTACAGTCCTATATGTACACAGTTATGTGTGGAAATACTTGGCAAAGGCTAGAGGAGCATGAAAATATTAGAGAAGGCCTGATTAAGTACTCTCTAAACACCTTGTAAATCTGTTTTGCACAGATACTTGAAAAAAAGGATGAGGCAATTTTATGGATAAATTACTTCTCTAAGATGAAGAATTTCATTTTGCCATTAAATCTCAATTTTTAATTTCTTTTGAAAATTACCTTAGATGCTCAGGGATTTTTTAAAGGCAGATATGTTATTCATGATGAAACTAGCATAAATGAGAAAAATTGAACTTGATAAATTTTTGCCTTGAGTGGCTTTTATATATGTGACTTTTGAGTAACAGATGTAGCACATAATGAGGCAGATTTACTTCCTGAAACGCTTTGTTTTTGAAATTTTCTTATTTTTTTGAAACATTCCTTTTTCTTATTATTGAAAAAAAAAAAGATTGCATTAGAATTATATTTTACTACTTTGTCTCCTTATGGATTAGCAGTACTTTTGAAAAGAAAACTTATTTGGTTTTCTTGAGTAGTGTTTTTGGCAAACCCAGGGCTCCAAACACATAACAGGTTCTTTAACATATTAACACACAGAAGGAACTTTGCATTTAACTCTCAAAATCTGTTGAAGCAAAAAAATAAGGCAGGCTGTGTCTTTCTCTCCCTACGCAGTGGTGATGATATGAAGCACTTGGTAATATACACAAAGAGTTTTCCCTGATAAGCCTGGTGGTTCTGTTGCTTGGGAGACTTTAGTTAAGCCTTTTCCTTTTTCTTTTCTTTGTTTCCTGTCCTGGGGTACCTAGGGTACCTCCAGAGTCAATAAGCTTTCTTTTTACCTTTTGATCCCCTTTAAAATTAAAAATTCAAATAAAAAATTGACCCCCTTTAATTAAAATTAAATCTTAATGTCAATCTGTGTGAGTAGTATAGATTCCATCTGTTTGTTTCCAGTGAATAAGGGTATTATAGAAATGCAGGGTACTTGCCTAAAATGTCTCATTGAAAAATGCTAACAAAAATCCTAACACTCTTGACTCTTTATAAAAATGACTTAGTATTCCCTTTCTATGGATAGTTTCCTAAGCATTTACCACTCTTATTCCTCCAGGTTTTATATATACAGTGGGTTTTTGGTGTTTTTTTTTTTTTAATGATTTCCTTCTGACTCTATTATGTTTTGCTTTTTAGCCACAGCAGCCAGTAGAGTAATAGATTCTCTTTCCCTAAAGCAAGGAAAACAAAGGTTTTTTTTCAGTTCATTTTTTGTTTTTACTTTTTCAATGTAAAGAAGAAATTGATTTGCCTATTAGACTGATTTATTTTCTTATATTTAGAGTCTCAATCTGTTGAAAGTTTGCTACCTGGTATCTCCAGTTTCCAGATGAACTTGTTAAATAACACTGAATTTTATAAAACTTACAGGAACCAGCTTCTAACTGGAATTACTTTGAATTTTTTATGATTCATCATTAGGAAAATGGATACCACCCTAAAATCAAGAAAATGCAGTGGAGTCTGATTTATAAGTTTTTAAGTGTAGAAAATACACATGGTGTCAAGCTCTGTGACATATTTAAAATAATAGCATTTAAACAAAAATTTGAAAGAGGTTTCTCTATAACTCGCAATCTTCATAAATTTGGTGCGCTCACATTTATATAAGCTACATTTCTAGATTCCGGGTCACAGTTACCATTCCTTCTATTTGAAACCTTCTTCCTCAGAAAGTGAAAATTTTAGAGTCACTATTCTTAGCATGTGAAACTTTTTCTTCTTGCTCATTACTTTTTTTTTTTGACAGTAATTTTTAAAAAACCACATAATCAAATGTGATTTTTAAAAATAACCAATAACCAAATAACCAAACTCCAAGGTTCCTGAGGCATCAAGCCTCCTGGAAAAGACCTGATGTGACAGGTGGTTATCACTGTGTCTGGCCTAAGTCTCCTTTAGTGGTTGGTTTGGACGAATAAGACATGTTTTACAGATTTCTCCTTTTAAATTCTTGTGTAAGAGTTCCATTTGTTGTGCTCTTTGCAGTTAACTACAGGCTTCTAAGTCCTAGAAAAGATTTCAAGTGTCCACAGATGGAGCAATGATACATTTCCAAAGGATTAATTTTAGTCAAATATTATGGGCAAAATCACTGACAAAATATTTCTAATTCCATTCAGTAGAACTTATTTCAAATATTACCATGAAATTTCACTTCAGCCAGATGTTTGGTCCAGTCCTCAGGATTTGTTTTAAAGGTTCTCTTAAAGTGGGTTTGTTCTACTGAGTGCCAGATATCAGGTGCAGGGAGGAGAATGAAGGAAAGGAAAGGAGGAATGTCCTCTAGTAAAATTTAAGTTGCAAAAGCCACGTATATAGCCTTTTCTTGGAGAGTCTGGTGTACTTTTTAGTCTCTGAGAAGTCAGAAAGAGGCAGGATAACTTTATTTAACCCAGTGATATCTGTTAAGCTTGTTATAAATAATACCCATTGAGTACCAGAAAACTAGTATACGGTAGTTGAGCATATTTAGACCCCTAGTTAATGTTTAATTCCATTTCTGTGATTGATCTTCTGTGTTAAGAGATCCTTGATAGGGTTTATTTTAAACAGTGGTTCTCTGTCTTGGCTGCACACTGGAACCACCTGATAACTGTGAAGGTGGAAGGAGAAGGAAGGGGGGGGGTCCCTTCTTCTAAAATTGTGATTTAATTTTTCTGGGGATACTGCCGGGAGAATCACTGTTCTTAAAAGTTGTGGCATTAAGCTATAAAGCTCAGGCTATAGTTTTTCCCCCACTCCCACCTCCCACTCGCCACCACCTCCACTGTAAAAGAAAGGCCTATGACAATCCCTGCGGGGCTCAGCTTTGGAGCTGCTTGAATAAGGCTCCAAGTTCGATTAGAGGGATCCTGCCTTTTGAAACCTCAAATCTCAAGGAAAAAAAATCTATTTATTAGATACCAAGACCAGGTGTTTTAGGCAGAGGTTCTTATTTTTCTATAATACAGCTTTGGGTGATAAAGCCCAGATTCTGTATGACTGTAGTTCTGTGACTTTCAGGGAAAATACATGTTAAAATTATAAGAAAATTGCTAGCAAGGGGTGCTTGGGTAGCTCAGTCACGTTAAGCGTCTGCCTTGGGTTCAGGTCATGATCTCAGGGTCCTGGGATCAAGCCGAACATCTGGCTCCCTGCTCAGCAGGGAGAAACCTGCTTCTCCCTATCCCTCTGCTGCTCCTCCTGCTTGTGTTTGTGCCTGTGCGCTTTCTCTCTCAAATAAATAAAATCTTTAAAAAATAAAAAAAAAAAGTTAAAAAAAATTGCTAGTGATAGTTGCCCACACGTCAGATAATCATAATGCTCCAGAATACAGTCTTTTAAATCTGAAAGTGAGCCAAAACAGGTCTGAACTCCAGAAATAGCTGACCCAGAACAACATTAAAATCTAGCCCCTGGGCTCTTATGTGGTTATTAACATACACATTTTGACAGTTTCGGCTCACAGAAAAATTAGAAGGGAAATGGGCTAGGGAAAATGTAGGCAATCAAAGCGATACTAATGAATAAGGCTGAAGATCTCAAAAAAGGGCAAAGATTTTTCAGTTTAAAAATGCAGGAAAAGCTTGAAAATGTCAGAATTGGCAGAGTAATGTCTGAAATTCTGTTATGCATCCTTCCTCCATTTTCCTTTGCCCCCAGTTGTTGAGACATCAGTAAAAATCTGCAGAGATTTTTAATGAGGTATTTGATACCGGGTTAAGTTTAATTCCCTATTCTCCTGGGACAAAAGGCCAACAAGACATGGCACTTGCTCCCTCTGAGTATTTATTAGACCTTCATTGTACTTTGGTCCTTTTTCCTCCTCTCGTTGCTGCCCAGAGAGAGATGGTCTCTGATTTACATGTTAATATATGCACTGGCTATAATGGCACAAAATAGTTGCCGTGAACTAGCGTAGAATTTGTAGGTCCAAAATGCAAGTTGCCTCTTTTCTTTAAAGTGTTTATGGACCTATTCTTTGCCTCTTTATGATAGCATGCGCATTCGTGAGAAATTTCCACCGATAATGGTTCGTCTGTAGGTGATTTTTACCTGTAGCAGAGCAGATTGATTCTGCAGTCGGATAAACCTGAGATCAGTGACCTCTGGTCTGGCACCTTGCTTAATTGTTCTTCGTCTTGGTTTGCTCTTCTGTAGGGATAATAGTACTTCTGGCATTGTGATGAGATTCAGTGACCTAATATATTTGCCAAAAAAAAAAAATATGTTGCTTTTATTACATAACAGCTCCAGTAATTTTGGAATTGCTAGGTGCATGTCCTTAACTACCATTCCTTTCTCTTCTCATGCTGTATTCTCTGGAAAACCTTACCTAGCGTTTTTGTTTTGGGCCCCTGAAGTGTTAAATTTTTCTCCAGATTGCAGTATTTAAAAATTCTATGATAACACATAAAAATATGTATTTCTGGTTTCTCTCTTAAAATGGGAAATTTTGGCAACATTGGCCTGGAATACTTGCATGGCAAAGTCTGTGGAGCTGGCTTGTACGTGCCTCCATGTCTGTTTGCCTTAGTCCTTC
>CM052885.1:58149054-58310564 GCA_028534135.1 Potos flavus
ATGACTACTGAAGTAGGAGAGTTTGGTTAGTTCCCTGCAGTCCCCCACCCCTAGAAGGGACAGTGAAAGCTGACCTCGGGCCCAGTAGTAAACCTCTCCATTGTCTGCATCGGCTGTGGTAATAACAGGGCCTACCTCACCAAGTTGTTGAGAGGAATAAATGAGTGAGTTAATATTTGTAAAGCACTTAAAACAATGCCTGGCACTAATATAGTAACTATATTGGTGTTTGTTAAATAAATACAGAAGGCAGTGGCTAAAAGAATATGAATGGTCAGTTTTATTAACAGGTATACAAATTTGAGGCATCCTCGGTTCCAGGGTTAACCGTTAAAACATACATCACTGTGCAGACAGTTCCTCTGATCCTTAATAAAATATTAGAGGTGGTATTTTTGGTACCTGAAACCCCTTATCTCTGATCATAAATAATCCCTGCCTCGTTGTTGCTTGTTCAGCTCATATAGATCTCGAAATAGTTGTTAGTGCTTTAAAATCAGGCTTAATAGTGAATTCTCATACCTTTCCAGGCTTTCCATTTAAAAGCTATAGCAGAGCTGAAGAGGTAAGGTATACCTTTGGCATATCTGGTCTCAGAGAAAACAAGAGAAAATGAATCAAATCTATCTTAATTAGGAATCTGAAATTTCAAATAGGGTCCCAATTATTTTACCAAGTCTCCAATGATTTTGCCTCTGGCAGGTTGGCATTTAGGTGGGATACTTCTATTTGAAAGCTTCAACTTTGTGTGAATTACTTTTAACAGGCTACTGTTATTTTCTTACAGTTTGCAGTGTTGATGTGGGTATTTACCTATGTTGGTGCCTTGTTCAATGGTCTGACACTACTGATTTTGGGTAAGTCTACATAATTTGAACGAAAAGCTGCACAATAAGGGAAGATTGTGTGCAGGAGCTTAGAGACACTTTAGCGGAGAAAATGCTTACATTGTAGGAAAGACGTTTGAGGTGAGCTCTTTAAATAAATTGCTGATACTCATATTGTTTATTTGCTACTTTAATCCCTAAGAATGCTCCAGTTAAGTCATAAACCCGATGGAGCCTGGCCTCACCTGATGGTGCAGTCCTAAATCAGACTAACATCAGATACCTGTATTTTATAAGGTCTGTGGGACTTGATTTTCAGCTAGGAATGGTTCCTGCAGCATCCTTTGGTTCGTTCCTTCATTCCTCTTGCGTGGCTCCCCAGCAGCAGATGCCTCCAGGAGAAGCTTGGGTATTTAACCATTCATTAGGAACAGCACCTATTAGATAGCTTTTCAGTGTTTGTTCCCTAAATCATACCAATCTGTTTTAAAGGTTGTGTATTTTCTTTTTCAGCTCTGATTTCACTCTTCAGCGTTCCTGTTATTTATGAACGGCATCAGGTAATTTCTTAACTGTAGATTTCAGAATACAAGCCCTACTGTATTACCTAAACTATCATTACCCGTTTCCGAAGCCTTTATTAAGCCTTTAATTTGCTGGAACATAGTAATGGTTAATAAGATTCTTTAGCATTGTTAATTTTCTAGTAACTAACTCCTTTCTACCTCTTTCAGGCACAGATAGATCATTATCTAGGACTTGCAAATAAGAGTGTTAAAGATGCTATGGCTAAGTAAGTACTTAAAATCTGCAACTTTTTCCACTAAGAATAAGGTGTGCTGGACTTGGAGAATTCATCTTATAGGCCTAATCAGTAGCAAATCTTAATCATAACTAAAAAGTGCGACAGTGTTGCCGAAAGATTTCTGTCTACATTTGGATCATTGATTGCTGTGTTTGCTGTGTTGTATTTAAGGCTTTAAGTCTAATTCAGGAGGCAAGGTGGCAAAATTACAGCTTACAGTTTGACAGTCCTTGTAGAAGCTGAGCAATATACAAGTAGTTCTTGAAGCACAGCACTGTTGAATACTTAACATTGAAAAAATATTTCCATTGACCTTTTTTTTTCCAACCTTTTCACTTGTAGAATCCAAGCAAAAATCCCTGGATTGAAGCGCAAAGCTGAATGAAAAAGCCAGAGATGGTTAACGATAGGGGTTCAAAGGGGATATTCATTTGATTACATGGGGGAGGGTCAGGGAAGAAGGAAACCTTGACATTGCAGCTTCACAGACCTTTATTTTTAGCAATGCAGTGTCTGAGGAAAAATTACCTGTCTTGACTGCCATGTGTTCATCATCTTAAGTATTGTAAGCTGCTATGTATGGATTTAAACTGTAATCATATTCGTTTTTCCTATTTGAGGCACTGGTGAATAAAAAAAGATCTGAGAAAGCTGTATATTACACTTTGTGGCAGGTAGTCTTGCTGTTGTTTTGGGGGGGGGTTCGCAGAGAAAGTGGAGCTGAAAAAAATCCTTTTCACAGTGTGCACTGTGTATGGTCTGTGTAGATTGATGCAGATTTTCTGAAATGAAACGTTTAGACGAGATCATACCACTAAAGCAAGGGTGAAAAAGCTTGCCTTTCTGGTATGTTCTAGGTGTATTGTGAATTTTACTGTTATATTAATTGCCAATATAAGTAAATATAGATATATATATAATCTATATATAGTGTTTCACAAAGCTTAGACCTTTCCCCTCCAGCTGCCCCACAGTGCTTGATACTTCAGAGTGTCCTCGGTTATACGTGTATAGTTCCAAAGCACATAAGCTAGAAAAAGAAAATCCATTTCTAGGAGCACTACCATCTGTTTTCAACCTGAAGCGATGCCATGCACATAGTAAACTTCACTGCACAGACTTCTGTAGTTCATTTTGTTATAAACTCAGAATCTCCGGACTGAATCTAACGCTTCCAAAAACGTTGTTTGTTTGCAAATATCAAACCTTGTCATGCAAAAAATTATAAAATGAAGATTTATACATTTGTGGTTTAAGCTGTACTGAATCTGTGGAATGCATTGTGAACTGTAAAAGCAAAGTATCAATAAAGCTTATAGACTTAAAGGATGTTTGGTATTTTGGTTCCATGAAACGGCAGCAGCTTCAGAGTATATACCTGAGGAGCCTCTGCTTAGCTGGGGAGAGGGGGCTGCCGCTCCAGAAACCTGCCAGCGCGCGGCAGCTGTGTTTACACGATCCCATTTATTCGACACATAACCAAAATGTTTTCAAATGATGTATTTCTTATACTTTGCTAACTGAAAATAAATTCATGCACCAATATTTTAACATGTAGAACACAGTGCAGGATTTATGAACATACATAAAGTTATACCATAGAAATGCTTACAAATAAGATTTAAGAAGTTTCTTGACACAGACACTATTGCTCTCTCTTTAAATATAGTTGTACATATCCTCATTGATCAATTTTTTCTTCCACATGGTTACTTCAATGCCAGGTCTGATTATCATGAAAGGTCAGTGGTACAGAAGAGGCAGACATGGTTAATTACTCAGCATCACCAGTCACGTGGTTACAGAAAACAGAGTTAGGACTGCACAGGGGCTCAAACTGGGGACCCAACAGCCTATCAGGGGATTAATATAAGGCATTCATAACTGGGCATAGAAAAATAGCTTCGTGAGTGATCTAATCCACTTAGAATGCGGAAGCACTTCTGGAGTAAATGTTAGTCTATTTAATTGAAAATGCTTCATTTCACCTTTCTCTAAACTGACAACTGCAAATAGCCAGGAACTCAAGCCCCAGAATTTTGCTTCACCGACGGGAAAGACTACTCGGCGTATGTGTGCTCAGCGTCCCCAGTCACTCACCGGCCTTCCTCGAGGTGTGTGCGGCCCGCCCTTCCCGGGGTCAGCAGTGAGCGAAGTGTCAAGTGTGACTGGGGCGGGGTAGGGATGGCTTCTGGTTAATACTGCTCAGGTCACATTTTCTGTCATCTAGCCAGCTCTGAGAACTCTTAAGCTAGCTTATTTTGTTTTATAATCTCATCAAATATTGCTAGGGCTTATAAATTTGTTCAGCAGAGATTTTTTTTCTTTTTATCTGGACTTGACCTATATAGCTCAGCTGAACAAATCCGTGGGGTCAAATCAGCCCCGCTCTGGGGGTGGTAGGCCTGATGCAGCCTTGGGTCACCTCATTTACTACCATTTTAGGATTAAGGGTTCGTCCTTCTAGACCCACTTGAGTTTTTTTTTCTCCCCACCACCCCCCTCCTTCTATTTTGTAGGAGAGGTTTATTTTACTTCTATTTGGATTTTGTAGGTTTGGCACTAAACAGCGAAAACCCATTTCTACCCCTTCCCTCCTGAATTAATTTCTTTGCTGCTCACCTGCCACTCTTTCCCAAGCGGGTAACCGATGTCTTGCATTTAGGAAGCCGGGACATAAACACATGACATGGGTGACAGACCAGGAATCTGTTAAGGGTCCTGTAGCCCTCCTCAGTTTTGAAGTTTTAGCACCATATGTAGAAAGGAGAAAAATTGTGGGAGGTGAGACAGCAGCCCACACAACTGGAAACTTTCAAAGGCACTTAATGGATATAAAACTCTGCAAATGAAACGTTAAAAAATTAAGTTTCTCAACTTGTTTATACATGGCTCATTTGGTTTTGAAAGCTAAACGTGGAGAACTGAGGCTATCGCTAGTTCTAGTGCTTCGGTGCATCTAACTGAAGCGGTCTTGTTCAACTCATTGGTAAAAATGAACATTTCTAAAGTATATAGAAACAGAATAGCAAAACATCTTTTGTAAAAGTTTTGGTGCAAATTAAAAGCTACATATTGGTTAGGGTAACTGAGGCTTTGAATTTGGTCAGTGGGCTACATTATCAGGATTTTTTGTCAGTGTGGTTAGTACGTCGTCTCAGGAACAGAGGCAAGCACTCCTCCTGCGTGAGAACTGACCTTGGCGTCACAGTTTCGCAAAGGATGGAGTGGTTACCCCGCTTTGCTGGCACGTGGCGCTCGTGCGGCCGGCAGCGTGGCGGGACCCCGGCGTGCCTCCGCGGTGGCTGGGTGGGGGGGAGCAGCAGCAGCAGCAAGAAAGAGGTTTCTGGCATTCACAGACACCGCCACACAAACACACTGAAAAAGCAGACCAGACATTCATCTTGCATGGCTGGACATCATCCTGTCAAGTGACCACAAGCAATCTTCCTAAGTGCTCCAGAGTTGAGCTCAGGGGATGTACTGGACATCGTGATTTCAATTTCTAAAGACAAACCAGGGATCTTGCCACCAATTAAAGATCTGCTTTTTAAAAATGGCCTATTGTTTTTGTTTGGCTTGGCTTTTTCAACAGCCGGAGTGTGCTGAATGTAAGGACTTCTGGCAACTTGACACAATCTGTCTTGTTACTACTGACAAGGTTTTATCAGTCCACTTGAGTAGGAGAGCCCTGTCTAGTGTGCAGCGGAGAGCCAGGGAGCCGATCATGCTCCCATGGCGACAAAGGCCCAGGGGTCCTGCATTCTACAGGTTACTCCTAAGCCTTTTAGAGGAATCAGAAGTCAGCTCAGCTCTCCTGCACTGGGGAGGCCAATTCACTTACGTCTCTGGGTGCTAGCTTGTTCGCAGTCTGGCGGGTGCGGCTCTGAATGTGTGTTTCCACCCGGCAGGGAGCGGCTGGCGGGGTGACCTCAGGGCGCTCAGTGCCAGACGCTAACACTGCCGGCCGGAGACCGTGCCCTCCCACAGGCCATCAGAGAGCATCTTTGGGGGCTGCTTTCGGCACCACCCTTCTGGATAGGAACTGAGTTGACATTCTCCACAGGTGCCTCTTACGCAACCTCTCAGACCACTAAAAATAGCTAGGTTGCTGTATTTCTTCTTCACCCCCCTTCCCCCAACCCAGAGTTTTGCTTGGGCTGAAAGGAAACCAATATTTATGTTGCAATAAACCCCTTCAACTATGGTAGAGGTGGAGGATGAGATTTAGGACCGACCTCGTCCACAATCCAAATAAGGAATGCCCTTGGAGGGACAAGAGGAAAGGCCTTGCGGAGGCTGATGTCATCTCTGGAGCAGGCTGGCAGGGGTCCTTCCAAATCACTGGAAGGCCAGTCATGCCTCACACTGAACCCTGGGCCTTACACTGAGCAGCAGTTAAGGTCAATAGCAGCCCCGTCCAAACAGCTGGCTGAGGTACTCCTGCTACTAACTAGCACTGGGCCTAACGGCTTCAATTCTCATCTCATGTAGGGTCAGGGAACACCCTTGTTTCTCAGGGCGACTGAGGCTGGCTACTATTTTTAAACCTCTCTTGGTTGTGGATTAATCAGAATTCTGGTGATCAGTTGGAAGACCTATGGATCGAGGTCATTTTAACCTGATTATATACGAGGATGCCGTCGGCTATCCTGAAATCAGCCATCTTGTGGCCCTCACCCCCCCCACCCCCCGCCCAGCGCCTGTCCCTCCACACAGCAGTGCTCAGAGTAGCAATCGTGCCTCCCCTTCTCACCAATCCCTGGATAGCTCCAGTGGAGACATGGGCCCATCAAGTTTTGGGTTGGGAGTCATTGGAGACTAAAGACCATACTTAAAAAGTCTTTGTCTTCATTAGGACGGCAGCTCCTCCCTGTGATCCTGGGAGACGCTGACCCCTGGGGACGGGGAGAGGGAGTACCAGCCAGGCGCGGGGAATCCGAGCCAGGTCAGTCAGGGTCCTACCTGCAGTCATCTCCTCCAGTGCTGACCACATACTTGTCATCATGAGAGAAACGGATGTTCGTCACGTGAGCGGAGTGGCCAAAGTAACGCTTATGTTTGGCCTGTGAGCAAAAGTGAACAGAGACAGCTGAGAGACCCTGCTCCTCCCAGCCACCACAGACCTTCCGGGACTCCCATGTCCCCCTCCCGGAATCGTCTTCACTCCCGTCGTTCCCATTCGGCCTGGACACCTCTGTTAGCCAGCCTTGCGCGGACTGGCTTTCCCTTCCATTCTTGCCCAAGGTGGCCCATTTGTACCCCCTTCCATCCTCTCTTCCCCCGGCTGCCAGGCCCTCCTCTCTAGAGGGAGATGAAACGGTTAGGGGTCACCAAATCTCCATGGGGCCGGAACAAGGTTCCTCTTGTTCTAAGTTCTGGAAGGCCGTCTCGGTGCGGCCCCCACCTCCTGCAGTCCGCAGAAGGAAAGAGCCCGGAGGCAGTGAAGGGAGGTGTCACTGAGAAAGACTCACAAATTTTTCTGTGCACGGAAAATCAAAGAGCTTCACTAGCCCAAAGTCATCTCCGGTGACAATGTTGAGGCCAGCATGCGTCACACAAGCGCAGTTGACATCAGCCTTGTCTGCATTTCGTGGCCAGATACCAATGACTTCGTCCCCCAGAATGCTGTTTGAACAAGAGGAGGTGTCAGCAGGAGATGCAGAAGGCTTCCGGCAGTCGGGCATCCCCTCCCAGGGATAATGGGGGGAGAGAGGGGTATTTTGCGTCATTCACTACGCTCGTGTGGCTCTTCTGTCCCCTCCCCCTCTGTGCACTTACCCTTGTTCTTACTGTTCTGCTCTGCTCCAGTCCCTTCCCCCGCAAAAGAAAAGTCACCCCATCGTTGCTTCTCTCCCTGGTGCCTCTAGTCCTTCCTGACTGTGGGCCTGCTTGGGCACCTTAGAGCTCACAGCCTGGGGGCGTCCTCTCCCTTGAACTGGCGAGGCCCTCCCTCCTCAGCCTAAGCCGCCGTGCTGGCTGTCCAGTGCCTGCTGGTGACTGGGGGCCTCCGGGTGCTGCTCGGGGGACTGAGCCAGGAGCCCGAAGACCATTTCCCTTTGCACTTGCTGGCTGAGGTGGGGCCCTGGGAAGATTGTGCAAAAGGAAGGACTTTGTATTTTCAAAAGCCCAGGTCAGATCAAAGCCAGTGGCCCAAATGGGCACCGAGAAGCCTTCTGCCAACACCCCACCCCCCAAAGACAGACAGCTCCATCTCTGAGCTTTCTCACATCCTGGCCACACGACGACTTGGAGACAGCCTGGCGCAAGAGACGCCCTTTGACCTTTTCCCTGAGAACTGTTTTCCTCCAATCACCTTGTCCAGGAGGCCCAGGTGATCTTCTCGATGACCACGGCTTCGGTGACCTGCTTCCCCAGGGGGACCTCATGCACCTGGCGCTTGTAGGCCCCTGTTGACACCTGTAAGCAGAAGGCAACCCTGTCCATCAACCACGTCTCCAGTTCAAAGGGCTCCCCTTTCCCCAGGACTTTTCAACAAATCCAAGTTCAGCCTGAGGCTGTAAAGCCTGTGGCCAGCCTGCAGCAAAAGCCACAGGAGCAGGACATTTCCCCATTCATTTTCTGGCTCTTTTCCAAAGTCTTCAGGGAGTGATTCCCCAAATGTGGTTTCTGACCAGCAGCAGCAGCCTCAGCTTCTGGAAAGCCGTTGGCAATACATGTTCCTGGGTCCCCGTACCAGACACTCAGGGGTGGGGCCCGGCAATCTGTGTTTTAACAAAGCCTCCAGGGGAGGTCTGCCGCTCCAGGTTTGGGAATCCCCGTTCTCAGAGAAATACATCCTTTGGGACAGAGGTGGGCAAGTTTTCTCATGACAGCAACTGATGTGGATGATTTCTAAAGCATCTAGGACCTGACCCTCTCTTCTTCGAGAATAGTCTAGGGGAAAGAACCATTTTCCAGAAAATCTGCAGCCCCTTCTACCCCCAAGGGTGCCTCTAGCCTGGCCACCCTGGGTTCTCCTGCTGTTCCCGGAATGCACCGAGATCGTCCCCACCTCAGGGCCTTCATACAGATGGCCCGGAAAAATGTTCCCACCTCTTTGTTGGCGCACTCCTCCACATCCCACGGACCTCAGCTTAAATATCACTTGTGTAGAGAGGCAGTGAATCTAAATTCGGCGCCTGTGAAGCGCTCCCACAGCACCCTGTACTTTTCCTTCCCAGCACACAATCACAATTTGTAATTATGCGTATATTTGGTGATGATCTGTGTAGCACTTGTCTTCTCCGTTACAGGGCAAGCTCCAGGAGAGCAGGGGGCAGGCCCACTCCGTCCACCCGGAAGCCTAGCACGGCGCCTGATTCAGTAGACACTCCACCGACGAATGGGTCCCTCTCATTTCACAACGGGTGGCCAACTCCAGGCCGGCTCCCTAACATCTACCATTTGTTCAGAGTGCTTGATAAGACGTCATTCTCTTTTCAGCTCTAAGTCCCAAAGGTGGGGCCCCTCTTCATCCCTTCCCACCTGTCTGTTCCCCCAGGAGTGTGAGGAGCCTCCACTCCAGGCCCAGAGCTCAGGTCCCCAGTGTGGACGGGCCGCGCTTCCCAGATGTGGAACGGAAATGACTACGGACAAGCCGCCACAGGGGCTCCCGTCCGGCCCCAGGGAACCTGAAGTGAGGAAGCATTGAAGGGGAGGATGGGGGGGGGAGAAAAGTGGATTAGGGCTTCTGCTGCCTGCGCTTCTTACTGAAGGGCAACTTTACTTCTTAAAACTCTAGTCCTTCAACATTCTTAAATTCTCTAGGCCTCTGCCCTTTCCTTAATAAAGTCGGGGGGTAAGTAACAGGGCTGAAAGGGTTCCTGTGGACGGGAAGTCAGCGCACAGCCCGGCGCAAGGCAGGCACTCAGCTACCATAAGCCGCCACCATCGTTGCTGTTGCTGGTAGTATTAGCATTAATTTTAGTAGTAGTGTAGTACTATAACTGTTGTTATTATTCTTGGTTGCCCCGGAGAGCGGCAGAGCTGGAACATACCTGGATGTATCTGCCATCCGCCGAAAAATCCATGTGGATGACAAAGCTTGGAATATCTTTGCAGTAGCCAATGCGGTTCAGGCTTGTGCCCTGAGTGAGGTCATAGAAGTCAACTGTGTGTTCCGAAGAACCAACGGCTAAGAATCTGCTGTCTGGGCTGATTCTAGAAAAAGCAATCCAAGAGCGTGGTCCGTCAGAAGGGCTGTTTGGGCTGGTGGCGCCTGAGGTCTGCGCTGGGAGGGGCCTCCCGGGCTCCAAGGCAGCGAGCTCTCCCTTCCTGACTCACACGCGGTTACCTTCTCTGACATTCTGGGGGAATTCAGCGCTTTCTCTGGGTCCAATCCCATGGCAGAAGGAAATGGATGCAGCCTTAGGTAGAACGGCATGATACGTGTAGTTTTTACTTGGTAAAAACTCTCATGGAAGTTAGCGAAGACATGGCTGAGAGTTCACGTGGGAGAGTCTCCTCTCACAGCCGGCTTGCTGGAAGGGCCCCCCTGGCAACTGAGTTCTGCAGTCCGGTCCGACCCGTCCAGAATGGGAAACCCCCTTCTTCTCCCCGCCCAGACCGCCGGCTATGTACCTGATATCTTGGATGGCGGATTTCCGGTCTCGTTTCTTCCCCCAGACTTTGAGGCTGTTCACCAGCAAGATGACGAACTCGCCATTCTTCATGCCGATGGCCACCATCTCCCCGTCGGGGCTGTAGGCCGCACACCTGGCCGCGTGGCCCAGGTTCACCTTGTTAAGCAGCTTCTGCAGCGACACAGAGTAACGTGCGCTGAGCCCCCGGCCGCCTCGGCTGGTCTCCCCGGGCACCCCCGCACCCAGGCCGGAGCGCTCGGGCTGCCCCTGCCGCCACCTGGGGCCTCCGGACCCGCGGCTGCTTCGGGGAGCCGCCCCCCGAGAAGCCGCGGCGGCCCGTGCGCTGGAGTCAGAACAGCTCGGGAGACAACACGCGTGAGGGCGGCGGCATGCGGGCTCCGCGGGCGCCCCGGAAGCCACGAGCGTGGTTGCCTCTGGAGGAGCCGGCCCGCCGGCCTCAGACCAAAGCCCTCTCGCTCAGGGAAGGGCGTCGGAGCCTCCACACCTGGCGGTTCAAATCCCGAATCCCGGCTGTCACTAGCTGGGAGCGTCTGCGACACTAACTTCCCATTTTCCCGTTTGAAAGAAGTGGTATTGACACCGCTCGTGCAAGGCTGACGCGAGCGCTACTGATCGTGCCTACGCCGCATCTGGTGTGTCGCAGGTATGCACTAAACGATAGCTGTTGTTAATAATAAACACAGCAAATAATTATGAAAATTAACGTGACTATAACAACCATAGTTAGGCTTTGACGTATCTGTTCTTTCATCCTCACACTAAAAAGAGGAAATATTGACTGGCTATTTTGTGATGAGCCCAACTATTTTAATTTTTAGAACTTAAGTACTTGTTTTACTTTTTAATTTTTAAAAAATTTTTGGAGAGAGAGAGAGAGAGAAAGAGTGCAAGCAAGCTAGCAGGAGCGGGAGGGGCAGAAGGAGGAGAGAGAGAATTCCAAGCAAAGTCCATGCCTGGTGTAGAGCCCAATGTGAGGCTCAATCCGATGACCTTGGGATCGCGACCTGATCCAAAAGCAAGAGTGGGACACTTAACCGACTGAGCTCCCCAGGGGCCCTTAACTACTTGTTTTAATACCAGATAAGACTTGGGAACAGTAATTTTTCCCCCCAGACTACTCTTTTGCTATTTTTTACTCAAGATGAATTTTTTTATTTTTATTTTTTCTCCTAAACTGCAAGAGGAACTTTGGTGGGATTTTGATTGACATGTTCCATTTGGTAACATCTGATGTTTTAAATCATTTTTAGTCTTCCCATCCAGGGAAGACGTATCTCTTTATTTTTAAGCTTTTGTGAACTTTCTACAACAAGAGAAAAATCATTTTCAGATTATTCCTCTACTATAGCTATGGATGGATACACAGCTAAAAGACAGACGGACCGGACCGGGTGTGTGTGAGTGGCCCTTTCGTTATAAGGCTTCCTAACTTAATTGCAGACCTGCCACGTCCCCCATCTCTGGCCTGACCCTGGCCAGACCTCTCCTCCCTCCAGGTTCCGGCCAGGCCCACCTGCGGGCATCCGAGCCCGGGCAGAGGGCCCCTTACCTTGTCAGCCAGGTCCCAGATTCGGGCTGTGCCGTCATTGCTGGCGGAGATGAAGATGTCCTTGGAGGGGTGTGTGGCCAGGCCCCAGATCTCCCCTTCCATGTGCCCATCAATCAGGATGTTGGAAGCAGCATTTTTTTCACCAACTTCAATTATTTCTCCATCTTTGGTTCCTACTAAAATTTTTCCCTGTTGCAATAAAAACATTAGAAAGAATACAAATACTGTGTGATCCCACTCCTATGACATACTCGTCCAATTCACAGAGAAAAGTCGAATGGTGGGTGCCAAGTGCTGGGGGGGAGGGGAAAGGGGCGTGAGTACTTCATAGGTACAGAGTTTCGATTCTATAAGATGAAAACGTTCTGTGGGTGGACGGGGCCGACGGTTGCCCAGCAATGGGAATGTACTTACTGTCACCAGACGGCACACCTAAAAATGGCTAAAAGGGTAAATTGTTATGTTATCTATACTTTGCCACGATTTAAAATGAAATAATTTTATCGTCTACTCGATATCTAGTGGGTGCTCAAGTGGCAGACAAATAGATGAAGATAGGTAAAAAAGAAGGACATTCTTTTAAAATACAGATTTTAAAAACTAACTTGAAGAAGAACACAATTAGGGCAAACTGGGAGAGTGGCTCTGCTGGCCACGGTACTACCAGGGGAAGGGCCGAGAGGGTTCTGTTGTTAACTCAATCGCCCATCCTTACGTCACCCCCTCACTTTTCCTGTTCTCCCTCAGCATGGATGAGAGCATCAGCAGAGTTCTCCATCACCGGGTCTCTGCCAGAACATTCCACAGACGGCAAGCTCACTACAGAGCCGGGCAGCTAGTTTCTGCTGTTGGACAGCTCAGGTTCTTCCTCAATTCTCCCTCACATTGGACAAAAACCATCCCCGGATGACCTCCAGATTCTGGGCCTCGCTCTGCCTTCACCTCCCAGATGTCTCATTCCCCTACCAGATGACTGCCATTGATCTATTTAAAAGCAAAGCTCTCAATTCCTAATTATGGAGACTCCAAGTCATGTCTGCCCTTTTTTATAGGGAACATCCAGAAGCCAAGTTGGACTGATAATAATTCAAAAATATAAACACAAAGTATAAAACAGAGGTTAAGATTTATTTGCAAGGACCTCAGAATTTCTTGGGGAATTAAAAAAAAGAAAAGGAGAAAAGGAACACACACATCAAGACTAAGATTCTGACTTGGCAGCTCTGGGCAAGAGCCCGGACATCCATATTTAAACACAATGCAACACAACACAAGACCAACAACAACAAAAAATCCAACCCTGCAGTTGTTTCTGCTACTCAGCCCAGGTATGACTTGGAAACCCATGGTTTTCAGTCCCAGTTTGATGGCCCCTTCCTGCCCATGTAACTGTGGGCATAGGCAAATTATTGACTATCTCTGTGCCTACAGTAATAATATCATCTGTAAGAGCAGCAACCACCATCCACTGAATGTGGCTATGAGGCAGGCATAAAGGCACCCTGCGTTATAATGCATGTGACCCTCACAACAACACATGTGCTGGAACAGAAAGGTTAAGTAACGCACCCAAGATCACACAGCCAGCACTACTCAGAAGAGTCTGCACCTAGGTCTGTTGATTCTGCTAAGCCAACTCCCCCCTGGCAGTGCAAGTCCCACCTCAGAGGCTCGTTTTAAGGATTCAACAATGCAGCACAGGGAAAGTGTCCGGCTGAACTAACTCTCACTTGGGCCCCAGGGGGACAGCTGGGGGCAGACCGGCCCAGCCCACTCACTTTGCCCCGGCACACGGAGCGCACGCACTCCACCAGCTGTCCCGTCTCCAGCTGGAAGGCCCGGCAGCGCTTCATTTCCTGGTCCCACAGTTTCACAGCACCTCCTTCTTTGGTCCTAAAAAGGATCAAAAGGCACTTAACATGTTGGCCCTCGTCCTAAGATTTGCCCGTGCCACCCCAGGCCCCCTGCCCCATCATCAAGGTCACAGCCGCTGGGGCCCAGCAGGACAGACCCGCCAGGGTGGCCTCCTTCTCGGCCCCACCGATGGGTGGTTACAACCATTTGGACTGGCAGATTTCCTAGAATATTTCCAAAGCCCACTATGGTAGGAGGAAAGAGGATTGTAGTCTAAAAAAAAAAAAAAAATCAAACCATGTTTTTATCAGATCAAACATGAAGAGAAATGCTTCTCTGTTTTTCTGCTTCATTCTCACATCTCTGTCCCCACGGGAACTTCTCTCCCCTCCTTCCATCCCCCCGTCCCCCGAAGGGCTACGGAGACGAACGCCTGGTGATCGGCAAAGTCACTCGGGTGGACCATCAAACCACCTCTCCCCGTCTCTGACCTATACTTTGGAACGTTGTGACCTAGGGCCCTCTTGGAGGGAGGGGAGACTGATCTTCCTGCTGCAGCAGCAAAGATGGGAGAACAAAAATCCGCATTCTCTCCCAGTGGGAAATGCTTCTGGCACTCTCTCCCAAGACACTAAGACAGTAAGAGAAGAGCAGCTGCCCCCAGAGGATTTCAGCTTACGGCCGCTCTTTGCCACCGGTCACTATGAGTCCGTCCCGAAGGGTCGTGTACATTGTGAAGACGGGGCCTGTGTGAGCCTTGGCCACCAGCCGGATGAGGAAGTGGTCCTTCCACACGTAGACGTCTCCATTGATGGCACCCGTGAAAGTGAGGTTGTTCTGTAAACAAAGGGACACCTTCCACACCAGGACACTCACAGCAGCTCTCAAGAGGGTCCCCTCCCAGCCACCTGCTCCTTGCTCAAGGAACCAGAACTACAGAAACATAAACACACGCTCTGTGTGACCTTCTGTGCTAAGGAAAGGCAAAAGACTTGACAGGAGACGACCATGAGGCACCTATGATAAAATCACCCAGCCCCGAAATTCACTCTCCTGAGTTGGTTTGGGGCATTTGACTTCCGCATGTGCATGTCTGCATGTAAATGAACTGCCATGCTGGGATGCAGCCCCAGATGACTGCAGAGTAAGGGGTAAGGGGCAGGACTCCAGCCCAAACTTTCATGGGCTCGTGAACAGGGTGCGTAAATCCACACCTGCGGGACCGAGAGTTGGCTGGGTTTCAGAATGTCCCCAGGGCAGCCTGCACAGCCTATGCAAGGGATCAGTAGGGACATCTGTGGCACAAGAAGGCTAAGAGGAATCGGGAGGCTGTCCGGGAGGGATCGGTCCCACACCCTCCGCGCCTGTCTAACCCCGGCCTGACAGGCTTGCAAGTCAGTCTGCCTCTAGAATGATGAAGCTCCTGCCCTGACGGAGTGGGGGTCCTACCTTTTCAAACAAATATTTTGAGGGGAAAAATACAGCCAACTCACCCAGCTATGCTAAAGAAAGGGAATAATGGTTGCAAGTAAGCCTATAAAGGAGAAAATGGGGAAATAGCTTTCTTGTTGCTTGCAGCTTCGTGCCTATAGGTGCCCCCCATGCCCATGCCCAGGGGTCAGGGTCCCTTCTCAGGAAGCTTCTGCTGGACTCACAGCACCGAAGGCCACGGAGAGCATCGTCTGCATCTTGGCAGCCTCCATGGACCCGATGACCCCCTTCTTGTAAAGCAGGGCGCTGCCTGCCAGGGTCCAGAACTTCATATGTTTGACCCCGACAGACACAAATTGGGTGTCTGAGTCGGGGCGAAATTCCACCACAAAGATGCGCTCCAGGTGACCCCCTCGGCTGGCAACCTTGGCGCCTGTATGGGTGAGAGATTCTGGTGAGGGGGGTCCTCCCACACTCTGGGCCGGGCCCTGAAGCACAGCTCAGGGTGGCTCTCCATCCCAGCAAGGCCCAGGACACACCGCAGATGTTCCTTCTTCCTCAACAGCACCCTCCCTGCCTCAGACACTGCTCTCAAGGAGGAAAAGAAAGTCTGGGAAAGTTCCAGAGTGCCACTGCTGCTAACATAATCCCCCATCCCACTCCACCCCCACACGCCACATCTGGGCACCCTCGCACCCAGCAGGAAGGGATGGCCCCGGGGTGGAAGCTTCCAGAGAGGAGAAAAGGGCAAAGGGCACCCTTCATTTCCCCACCTCTGGTCTCTGAACTCACCACAGGATTCCCGCCCACGGGCAGCTGGAATGTACCTGAAGACTCCCATTCCTTTAGACAGTTCTTTATTTCTTTCCAAGATTCTCTGCTTTTACGTTCTTCCAAAAAAAAAGTCCTTCACATTCCTTTTTCTTTCATGGTTTTTGGGTTTAAAAATTCTACCTTTTACACTTAATTACTAGTATTTTCCTCAACCCCATTTATGTGTTTGACTCATCTGCAGAGCTTTAACTTCTGTCCTCAGACAATCCCAGCTCCACCATTTATTGGTAGAGCAATTTCGGGAAAGTTATTTTAACCTCCTGGTGCCTCAGTTGGCTCATCTGTAATTTGGGGATAATTACAGTTCCCGTTCTATAAGGTGTTGTGAGGATTAAAGGATCTGGCACCGTGATGGCACCCGTGAAAGGGAGGTTGTTCTGCAAACAAAGGGACACCTGCCACACCAGGACACTCACAGCAGCTCCAAGAGCCGAGCTCGGCACAGCGACTGTTCCGGGAGCGTCCGCTGGGGCTGTGGCCATTCCCCCCATCCGGCCTAGCCCTGCTGGCTCCTCTTTCAGCTTCCATCTCACGCACAGTTGTTTTTACCTCATCATTGCTTTTCAGCCTTGGAGTTTTTAATTTTTATTTTAAATTTCTTTCCATTTTCTTCAAACTTAATGTTTTAGTTTTAATTTCCTCTTAATTATCTCCTCTTCCTATTTACTCACATGTACTCTTTTTCTTCCCCTCCTCCTCAAATTTTTTTTTTTTTAAATTCCAGTACGGTTAACGTCCGGTGTTGTATTAGTGTCAGGGGGACGGTATACTGATTCCACACTTCTACACATTTCTCAGTGCTCCTCATGGTAAGTGTACTCTTAGTCCTCTTTACCTATTTCACTATTTGTTCAGTGGCTCTCCAGCGGAGTGGCAGTGCCGGATTCCCGTGCGCCTGGGCCCGAGGCCCCCCGACACGCCCTCCCGGAGGCCCTTCCCAGGAGCGGCGAGGGAGACCCGCACGGTACCACTCGGGGCAGTCAGACTCAAAAACAGGTACCTCCCTACCTAGGGCCCTAGGGCTCAGAGGCTTGAAAACTCCGGCTCCCAAGGATACCATAAACTAAGTTAAAAGACAAATCTCACAAGGGGAGAAAACATTTGCAACACTTACAGGAGACAAAGACATAACGTGAGCAATCAGTACAAAAACTACACATCTTAGGAAAACATGAACAACTCTCCCTTCTCCAGCAGAACTAAGGTTTGAAGGGCTGCATTACAGAAGGAGCAATACGCACGGGCCACTAAAGGGATAGAGGATCATTCTCTAGTTGTGGGGGAAATGCTGTTTTACTGCACCTTCTTCTAAGCCATGGTTTGTTTTTTCCTGGTCTTAATCCACGGACCCTTCTAACTGTGGGGACGCCTGCGTCCCACCTTGCACTGGCTTCTACTTTGCTCAGAACAAGTTTCATTTAAGTATCAAGGACCTGACAACGTGCATTTTATATAATAAGCTCATTTGGTACTCACTTTTGTTTCTTTACACACACACACACACACACCTGGGGTTCCACAAACAGTCCTCCAATAAATGAAGAATGAATAATATGCTCTCTAATGGTAAAAAAAAATGTAGATAAACCACCCCCAAAACTGTATCATCTGTAAACAGGACTTTAAGTGAAGGAAAAACTGCACACAATAGGCTCAGAAGAGCTGATGGCTGGTGACATATTAGATATTCTTACCGGCTCAGAACCCTGCTGCACACACCCAAGCACTGGCTCCAACAAGGATAATGGGAGAAAGTTCCCCAAGAGAAGGCTTCTCTTGATCGTGTTTAAAAGCTTATTTCAAAAAAATAAATAAATAAATAAATAAATTTAAAAAATAAAAGCTTATTTCAAAGTCCTGACTTTCCGGGTCCCCCATCTGGAGGTCAGAAGGCACCCCACGTGAGGAGTCCGGGCTGGGGCAGAGCCTGAGCAGGGGCAGCCCGGAGGGACAGATGGCGGAGGGGAGGAGAGTGGGCCTGACCTGAAAGACCAGCCCGTGTGCAGGGCCCGACATGGGCCTCTCTTCCAAGGAACTAGGCCCAGACTTGGTCTTGGCCGCTGCAGACGGCAGAAGTAGAAGAAAGGCATAATCAAACATGTTAGGCCCTCACAAGAAAGGGCTTTATGAGAGATTTCCAGCAGCGGCTGGGCTGCCTTGGGAAGTGACGTGGGCCATCTGCCTGCAGGTCCTCGGCCAAGGATGGGAGCCAGCCTGTTGGGGGCACTTGCAGGGCTGCTCCACGCGGGGGATCTGGACTGGTCCTCCCAATGCTACGAGGCTATGAATCTATCGTTTAGGATCCTCAATGTCTCATCAGGGGCTGAGCCTAGTTAAGACCAACTCGACATGACAGGAAATGAAGCTGCACCTCCAAAACATAGATTATGGTGCCATTTGGACACAATGCACCAAGGAACAAGAAAATGAGAAATGGATGGGTTAAGATGAACGAATCTCATCATAAAAGTCTGCAGGTTCTCAACCTCTTTTTCTCACATGGGGGCTCAGGAGGGATTGGAACTTGGCTCCCAGCCCTTTCTAGCTCCCTCCATGGGGAGGTGCTGAGATAATGAAGCCTCTAGAAGCCCTGAATTGGAGAAGTGCCACCTCCGTGCATGCCTGGCTCAGCGTGCCCCAGATACAGGCTGCCCGGCTGGAGACAGACCTCATTAACGTCCTAGCTAATTGGATCTGTTCTGCCAACCTGAGAATACACTCGAAAGATTGCACATCTTTGATTCTAACATGAACATAAATTTAGTAGCAGCCTGTGTGTGTGTGTGTGTGTGTGTGCAGGTGTTGGGGGAAGGCAAGAAAGAAATCCTGTTACATTAAATGTAAACCTTGATTATAAGGTGAATCCCCATTTCAAAAAAGTTAAAATGCAAAAAAAAGAAGTGTTTCTGAACCCATGGTGGTAAAATCCCGCCCCAGTTCCTGTAACAAGGCAACCAGGGTGACAAGGCTGCAGCGGGATCTAGAGGTCACGGAGGCAATGTCAAGGACACGGACATTTGGGTGGGAAGGGACTTAGGACCGAGATGGAGGCGGCCACGGTCTTCCGCCTGAGGAGGAAGGCTGCTGGCAGAGAGTGCCCACAGACCCTTCCCTCAACCAGCCCGGGACTGCCCTGGCTGTGGGGTCCAGGGCTCTGATGGGTAGTTTCCCTGGGATCCGGAGACCCCGGCTTCTGCCGACCCAGCAGCAGTGCCCATGGTGGGCTTCGGAGTGAGGCCCGTGGAGGTTTGAGCCCCGCACACACCACAAGCAGGCCTCCGAGAGGGACAGACGGCCTAGCTCCTTTTACCTTCCTGCCAACGCCAGACGGTGATGGTGTGCTCGGGGTCCACTCCCACCGACACCAGGAGCTTCCCGGTGGCACTGAAGTTGATGTAATTCACCCCTTTCGAGTGGAAGCACCGCAGCATCGAGAGGGTGTGCTTGGTCATGGCGTCCCAGATGTGGATTGAAGGCGTCGTCCCTGAATGTGTGAGGCACGACACAGAACTGAGGCTGGAGAACGGGGGGCCGAGGCCATGCTTAGGTTCACCCCCAAAGCCTTTTTAAGACCAGTATGAGGGTGTTACGGTTACTGGGTCTCACGGACCTACAGCCTGACCTGGCCAGCGGCAAGAGACGACGAGTCACAGCTGCCGTGCTTTTAGAGCCGGAGGCCTAGGGGGCATTTATGTCCAGCACACACACTTGTGGAGGGGTTCACACAAAGGAAACTGGTGAGCTCAGCGATCTGTATCCGCAGTTTCGCCGGATACAATCAGCAAACGCGACACAGCGACACGATCTCGCTGTGCAGATTCCAACTACTCACAGAGGGAGCAGCCTTACCTGGGGTCTCCGTCATATCAACTGCGTTGGGTGGACAATGGCAATGAGGAAGCGTCAAGGGAAGACAACAGCTAAAGTAAGTCACGTTTCTAATAGAGAGGCACTTAATAGCAGCATCGGGAAGCTCCAAATTAAACTTAAAAATGGACATGAGTTCAATGAACACAAGCAGAAGGATATGTTTGTAAAAACTGCCTTTGAAATGACAAAGTTAAAAAAAAAAAAAAAAAAACACCGACAACAACACAACTTCTCACAAATGTGAATCAGTTCACACTTGTCCTTGGCAGTTTCCCAGGGTCCAAAAGAGCCAGGCACACAGACTACAAGCCGCCCTCGCCGAGCACAATTCCAGGCTGCAGACGGGAGGCTCTTTATCTGACTCCTGGAGCCTAAAAAATTACCCCCGCAAGTCCACAGGGAAACGGGCACCTGTTTATTTGGATTATCAGGCTCTGGCCTGACTTTATGGTCCCTCAGAATCACCAATCACTGGATATTTCAGCCCACATGACACAGAAATATTTGGGGCTCCAAAAATAACAGCGACATCGAAAACGAGTAGGTGTCAGCAAGCCGCCCGCTCCCTTTCCAGGTAACTGCCCATCAGGCAGTGCCCCTGCTCTGCTGGGGAAAGCTCGGCGGCTGCAGGACCCCCCTACCTATCTGGCTGGTGGCCACCACGTTTCTGTACTTGGGGTGCTGGTTCACCGTGAGGCAGAGGATGTCATCCGTGTGCTCCAGGTAGAAGCTCTGGCTCCCTGGGGGCAGACACAGGAGGTGAGCGAGGGCTACAGACCTTTCGGGGCAACCTCGAAGCATCATGTAGGCCTGCGAACACCTTGTAAAAGTGACGATGAAGGCCCCAAGTTCTCGATTTTAGAATCGTGCCTGGGGAGCCGGGAGACCATGTTTTACATTTACATATTCTGTTCCAGGCCGGGCAGAAGAGCTGGGGTGTATTCTCTCGCACCTGCCGGCTCCCCTACAACCCTTCCCGCTGCCTATGGGGGTCCGGAGCTCAGTCCAAGTGCAAGGCTTCCAAGGTCCAAAATGATAACAGAGATACTACCTGAGCAAAATGGCACCACTTACTCAGCTGAAAGGGAAGGCTGTGGAATAGGAAAATCCTCAGGGACTCTCTTTCAAATCCTCCTTCTTTCTCAAATGGCACAGGTGAGGTCTTCACCCCCTCATGCCCTCACTCAACATATGTCACAGGAGGTAGAAAAAAGGACAAGAAATACATCCTCATCGACTCTGGCAAATGGGTTTGCTGATTTCCAAGGCAGCCACTGTAAACCCATCCAAACGCCCAAGAACTAAGCGGCAAATAATGGCACTGGTAGGCAAAGAATAGTACATTGCTACTAAAATGATAGTATGTGGCTACACACACACAGAGAAAATGTATAGACAATTTCAAGGCCCTCCTCCCCCCAAAAAACAAATCACTATGTGCTCAGTGATTTTGTCTAAAAATGTATGATAAACAAGTGCACAGACTTGGGAAGGAGCATAAATTTGAAAAAAGAAAGGGGGTCTGTTTTAAGATATGAAGCAAATAAGGCAAGATGCGAACACATTTAAATCAAGTGGCAAAGGTAGGGGTGTCAAATTAATTTCTGAATGCTTTTTCTGGCTTGTGGTGTTTCTTTTTTAACTATTTGTTTAATCTGAGTCATCCTACAGTGAAGGGACATTTGGGGTGTTTTGCTTATGCTTTAAGAGTTCTCCTTCTTCTGGCTAACCAGTCAAAGCAAGCCAAACTTGAAAACCTGCACTGCTAAAAAATTGGTCACTGTGAAAAGTTAATGAGCAACGTTCCCCTGGGCTCTGTTCTTGGTAACAGGCTGCAAGGAATTTCTCCACTCCCCGCACCCTCTTTCTGGCTCCGGTCCATCCCTCCCAGCCTCTGAGCAGCTGATGGCAACGTGGACACCTCCCTCCGAGGGAGGGCCGACAGCAGCGTGTTGTTAGAAAGGAAGAGGGCTTTGACCTTTGAATGTGGGTCTCCACACTTTCTAGGACCGAGTGATTCCAGTCAGGAATTGAGAGGACAGGCTCCCACAGACCGAGATCGCACCAGTTTCTGGGCATCTCAAGAGGGGGGAAGGCACGCGGGGCGGAAAGCAGAGCCTCACAGGGGCCCCGGGGCTGCCTTACCCGTGGAGAGGTTCTGCAGCACGCCGGCCGCCGCCGTGTGGAAGATGATGTCCGTGCCATCGTTCAGGTAATGCAGGTTGTTGCGACAGTCGAATCCCCTGTAGCCAAACACGTGGTCGAGAGCCAGCTCCTACATTCCCACACACAGATGACAGCGGCCCTCAGAGGGAGCGGGAGCAGGGCCACAGGCCCACGCTCTGGGGGCAGCCAGCCCCTTACCTCATGGGAACCGTGAGGCTGGTTAGACAGCCAACTCGGGCTTCTTGGCTAGCTGAGCAGAAAACGCAGCCCTTTCTTTAGTTCCCTGAAAGGCTAGGGGGACAAGGCTCACATGCAGAGTTACAGGGAGTTTTCTAAATAGGCTAGATAAGCTTCCAGGCTCTCCAGCTGAGTCCAGGCCTACTGACTTGATGCCCTACAGAGGTCCCCTGGAAGTGTTGTGTCTGTGCTGTGGCAGGCACTCTTTAGGGGGGCTGAATGGTGGCCCAGAGGTTCGCTTTGATTCCCACGAACGCCACTGGGCCTGGCAGAGCAGAATATCCAGGCGAATGCCAAGCTCCTTCTGTTGCCTGGTGCTGGCCCTATGAAGTTTCTACATCATTTGCATTTTTTTCCTCAACAACCAGATACTGTTCTGGGTTTATAGTCTTTTTCTTCTTCCCATCTTGTCTTCCGTGACAAACAGCAGTGGCTGATTAAGATCAGATCAGTTATTAATGAGATCTGACGCACATACGTACTGTTGGCAGCTCTTCTGTGCCAGGCGCGGGGCCGGGGGGTGGGACACAAGAGTAAGAAGCCGTGGGTCCCCTTCTCCAAGGTTCCCTGACTCTAGGTTCCCCGATCTCTCTCTCTAAAACTCATCAGTGGCAAACACTGGATTAATTGTCCTAAAATACCGTAACCCCTCCTTACTCCAGAACATTCACTGACTTTCACTGCCTACGGGATGAAGCCCAAACTCCTCAGCTGGCATAGTTACCCCTACTCACACAAGCCCTGTACCCCTCGGTCCAGCTGGATTTATTTAGCCCACTTATCATGAGCTTCCCTATCTTTATAATTTCGCTTTTTGAAATCTCTCTTGCCCAGAGAGCCCTTCTCTTCCTTTCATCTCAGCCTTCCCCCACCCCCATGTGTCTCCCAGAAGCTGCAGGTGCGATATGTGACCCCCTCATCCTGGTGGACCTTGAGTCAAACGGGGCCAGTCAGATGGTTTCTCCCAGGAAGTCAGAATTGAGGACACTGGTAGGCTTGGCTGCCTAAGGGAGGAGATATAAACTCAAGGGCTGGGTCATACCCATCACCTACCAAAATAGTTCAAGAAGTCTGCCGAAAAAGGGAAGGATGCGTCAGACATACGGGGCCCTGGTAGGCAGAAAGAGGCACCACCTTGGTTTAAGGGGGCTTCTCAGCTTCTGGATGCTGTCTTTTCCTAAAGGTCATTTGCATTTTCTGACCTGTGCTCTGTTCCATGATAAATCCCCCCAATTAGTCCTCCTTTTCCAACATAAAAATTTTAAGATGGATTCTTCTGTCCTTAGTGCATTCACAGGGTGGGAGGAGGGACAGATAGAGTGAGAAATAATGGCAGGAGCGTGTGTGACAAGGGCTGTGGATGAGGGTGTGTGTGTGAGGGAGAGTAGGAGGGTTTAGGGTGAGGAGAATCAGGAAGATCGCACAGAGAAGATACCAGAGAAGAGCTGGAAGTCATTTAACTTCTGGGAGCTGGTGTCCTTATCTGTAAAATGGAAACAATAGTACTACCTTCCTCCTAGGTAGGAGGGGCGCATGAAATACGTCTTGCGAAGTACATACACAGTCCCTGGCTCACTGCGAGAGCTCACATGACATTAGAGACAGTGAATAAGCTCCCCCTCCCCCTGTGTCTCCTCTCTTCTCCCCTGAGGGGGACTAGGTCTGGGGGAAAGGAGTCAGGTTCGAAGGACATGGGACATTTGAAAGTTAGTACCGACAAGACCTGATGACAGGGCTGAAGAAACATGACCCAGTGGGTGTGAGTCCCTGGGATCGGGGCCACAGTGCTGTGTAGGAGGGAGAGAGGACAAGAGCGACCCAGCAGGTCCATTCAGGTTTACCAGAAGGTACCTATGGGATACGCAGACGGTAATGTCCACCAGGCAGGCCTTAGAACACTGATATCAGATTAAAAACAAAATAGTTCGACCTGCTCACCTCAACCAGTTTCTTTTTTTTGGTGATATTGTTCTTCTGGAGTTTCTCAGGCTGGGGAGCTGCTCGGCTAACAGGCGGTCTGGAACAGAGTGACAAAAAACAAAACGAAACAAAAAACCCCCCAAACATAGTGTTGAACAAGAGGCAGCAAGGTTGCTCTTCCAGTGTGCTCAGCTAAGGCCAGTGTCAGGGTCTCCCCCCCCACGTCCCCCACTCAGTAGACCCTCCAACCTGGGTTTATTCTGTCCTGCTCCCTCCTTTGCTCCCCAAGAAAGGGTAGATTCTGCCATTAGGGGTCCCGCACGACGGGGCCTGGATTTAGAGGCACTGGGGTGGGCTTCCCACACCTAAAGCATCGTAGTCAGGAATTAGGCTTTCTACCTCCGGGGAGCCAGGAAGAACACGGGAGCCAGAGGGGCTTATTTTCAAACAAAAGAGGAGCCCAAGAATGAGAAGGAAGAGGCTGTACTTCCTGAACCCCCCGGCCATTCTCCAGGCAGGGATGCGCCCTTGTTGTTCAGAATTAGGTGGTGAGAGATCATGGCCTGGTGTGAAGTGGGACTCACGAGTCAGGTTTGGGAACGGGCCCAGATGGCCGAGCGCCCAGGTCATTCTCGACAAACAAAAGGGCAAGTGGCAAGTACAGAGATAGAAGCAGAAAGAACCCCCATGTGCCCGACACCTCGGGGTTACGATCTACCTTAAACTGCCACCATCATCCCAACGTTTGCCCTTCCCTTCTCAGTTATGGCTCTGGGCCTCCAAATTTAGCTAAGAAATTTTATGATGGGTAAGCTCTCCACCCTTACACAAGTAGCCCAACTTTTTGTAACGTGGGGTTCCCTTAAATCAGACTTCTAGGGGTTGAGGAAATGCGGGATGGATGGGGGGAGGGCCTGTCCCAGCTCCCGCCGCAGGTTCCAAAGCACTAGTTACTGCTCTTGGGCTACACAAAGAGAAAGGATTACCTTGATCCCCTTGTAAGCAGCAAACAAAGCCAAGTGAGAAACTTAGTACAGTTTAGAGCCGCACTAGCGATCACCTCATTCATGCACAAGCATTATCCGAGTGAACAGACATTCCTGTGTGGCACAAACCATGCTTCCCGGGCATGCCAGCAAAAACTAAAACAGAAATGAAAGAGTGCACCAGTCTACAAATTCAGAAAGCTCATACCCCGGCGTCTCTGGGCAAACTCTGCACTAAAGCGCCTACAGAATAGGGAGGAAAAAAGGAAGCCTTGTTAATGCTTCCCGCACACTCTCCGGGACTTTGCGAATGCGCCCGGGGACTCTGCTTATGTGAGAGTGTGCTGGGGAAAAACTTGTGGTCAGAAAAACAACCACATCCTCCTGGATGTCGCGGGGAATTATGCACAATGGACGCTTTGTTTCTGAATCGAGTTCGACTCATAATTTAGCCTAATAATTCCCAGTGTTTCTCGGTAGGGCAGTTTGCCTGCTGGAACGGCTTGCGTTTTTGTGCTGGGGCAAAACAAGTTACCTTTATTTTCTGAGACACTCTTCAATCAAAACAGGTTATGTAATCATAAGTGATCATTGGACCAAATGGTATTATTATCTGTGCTGAAGAATAGGGAGCGAGCACATCTCTGCACAACGACACCCCCGGCTGATGTCATTTGCTGCCAAATTGAGCAAAACCGGGAGGCTGGGGGCATGCCAGTTCTCGCAATTAGACACTTCCTTCCCATTAATTATCACTTCCCAGGACATCTGCTCTTTCTTCTGTTTTAGTGGGACTTTCAAATGAAATCCGTGGGTTTCTTCTTTCACCTAAGAATGTTCGAGTGTGTGACAGAAGCAAGCCGAGGTCTGAGATGGGAGCAGGAGGACACTGGGGCCACAGCGTGGTTCAAAGGCAGAATTTGAGGTTAAACGCAGGGCTCATTTTCGGGGTTCACACAGGTTGTATAATATGTTCCATATTATACAGTGTATCCGGAGTATGCATACAAGCACAGACACTGCGTATTTATATATACACGAGATTGTATATATATACACATAGAGGCAATCCGATGCTTTTTTTCACCTTGACTTTCAGTTAAAAACTGAAAAGTAAAGCAATCTCAGAATGTTTCTTTCTTATTTCACAAGCATATGTTTATAGCTGAATTGCTTCACAACTGAAGATGAGAGGGGCAAAAGGAAGAAACCTGCATGGTGGCAAATTCAGCGGATTGTAAGTATAGACCCTTGGCGGCTGTGGATTCTGCATGAACGCTTAGTACTGGATGCTCATCGAACACCCGGGCTTTTCCAGAGTGCTGCGAATACTTACTTGACAATTCCCTGCCTCCAAAGGAAAGCAAGTTAAAACACAATACAAGCATTAAAGGCTTCTTTCCAGGCATCTGTAAATAGTGTTCGTAACATCAGACGTGGGAGGAACTGCCAAAAATCTCAAACGCAGCCAAAGGCTGGAGGTTTGGCATTCTTCAGCAGATCTAAATCCTTCCAGATTCAGATTCCATCGGAAATGTGACTCTGAAAAGCTTTGCTGAGGTGGGAATGAGTAGGGTGCATGAGAACATTCACTCACTTTTCAGTCCAATAAACTCTTTATAGCTGGCTGTCCCAGCTGGCACTCAGGACGGGAGAGCCAGGAAGGGAGTGAGCACAGTGGGGATTAGCGGGGAGACACGGGAAGGTGAAGAGCCCGTGGGGGGAGTAGGGGGGGCAGGATCCAAGAGGGGCAGAGCAGAGACACAAAGGGGCCTCTGGGGGCAAGTGGAACTTTGAAGTCACTCAGGGAAACGAAGAAGAGTTTCCACTGGGCAAGAAACTTAAGGAGGGAGGCTGGCAAAAGAGCAAACGAATTAGATAATCAGGAGAGAGGATGATGGACAGGCTCAAGCTCCAAGACAGCAGAAGAGAGGCTTTGCCGAGGAAGAGAGAGCAGAGGCAAGAAGCCAAGCGGAGGCCTGTGGCCTCGAGCACGTGACTGGGTGTTAAGTAACGAGACAGCACTTGTTCGGCACTGGGTGTGCAGGCTGCAACCCCCACCCGTGCCAGTGGGTAGTCCCTATCACACGGCCCCATGACCCCCGTGGAAATGGCACATTCTTGGGCAGTGAAGGACCATGAGAAGGTCAGTCAGTGCTGCAATCCTGTCATCTGGCAGCTGGGCTGCTGAAGAGAAAGCTTAGGCTCACTGGAAGACGTGTGGAGTCTTCCCGACACAAGCTCTCATCCCCACGGAGAGCCCCCAGAGGTGGCCGGGGCGGTGTTCGCCCCTCTTTGCCCCCCTCCCCAGGGTGCTGGTGGAGCAGAGCACATGATGGCCTGAGGTGTGTAAGAGAGGGCTCAGAACCAAGGCTCTTAGGGAGCGGTCTGAAATGACGGAAGACGTGAGGAAAATCAGTCACCCACCCCCCCCAGATGAGCACAACATGACAGCCAACTGGGGAGTGAGGCTCAGAAAGATGGGAAGAAACAAAGTTGTTGGAAACACCTGCTATAAAGAGGGGTGTGGGTGTGGAGAAAAATCAGCTACATTTAGCCAAGTAATGCAAGTGTCGAATTGTTTTCAGTGTTGTTAGTCAGACAATGTTCAAAGGGTCCTTGGAGGAACATAGCTTTCTTCGGATTCCAAAATGTGCCATAAAATGGTCCAAGAGTTTTTGAAATGTCTTGGGAAACCAAACTACTTTTGGTCCTTTTTGGTGGGAACCAGCAGGTGATCTGAGCACTGTTTCAGCATCGTCCTCCAACAAGACCTATCAGCCCATGGGTGGCCTTCAGGTACTCATGCTAAATTGCATTTGCACCTGTGCATTTTTCTGGGGGAAATGAGGCATGTCTTTAGCATATTTTCAAAGACATATGCGATTTGAGAGAGAGGGATTAAGAACCATTGCTCTCAGATAAATCCAGGTTGAGGAAAATTCTACAAAGCCATGGAAGATCTCCATTATCAAAACAAAAGGAGTTGGATTCTGTTAAATGCATTTTTCTGTCTTCCAGAACCACCTATAGAGCTGCTCAGTGGTGAACTGGAGTGGAAGGGAGAGAGTCAGGAGAATCATGGGATGCCCTGAGGGAAGCCTGCCAACTTCAAAATGCTTTGGACTGAAGCCTATAACACAGCTTCCCCTCCCCCCCCCCTTTTTTTTTTTAACAAAAATGGGGATAGAATCCCAGACTTGGCCACTTTAAGTAAATATCTATTTGGGTGAAAAATTGAGGGCATAAAGAATAGAAAGGAGGGAACTGTGAGTAAGGTGGGCAGACTATTGAAGAGGCCACTCCCACAATCCAAGGGAAGGATGATGAAGACCTTGACTAAAGCAGTGGTTGCAGAGAAGGAAACAAGGGGGAAATTTAAAGAAATACAGACAAAGTAGACTTCAAGAACTTTGTAAGTGATTAGTTCTAGCGGATGAAGGAGGAAGAGCAATTCAAGTGGAATACCAGTTTTCTGCCTGGGCGCCTGGGTGGATGGTGGTACCAGTGACTGAGCCAAGAGGAGAAGAGTCATGACACAAGATGATGAGCTCCCTGTGGCATGTTAAACTTTGGACATCTGTGGGCCGGGAGCTCAACAGAGAGGTGGGACTCAGAGAACCATCAAACAAAGGGTGGAATACATGAGATTATCAGGAAGAGAGTTGGAAGCCTGGGGACCAACAGCATGTGAATGGCTAGAAGAGGGGGCCAGACATGAGACACTGAGAAGAAATGATTAAAGAGACAAGAGGAGGGCCAGAAAAAAATGGTTTCTAAAAAGTAAGTGAGAGAAGAATGGATATAACTTCACTATCCAACATGGTATCCACTGGCCACATGCAGCTCATCCAAATTAAGATGTGCTATAACCATAAAATAAACACCAGATTTTGAAGACCTAGTAAAAACAATTTTTAAAAAAGAAAATAAAATGACTCATTAATAATTTTCACAATGATTACATGTGGAAATATTTTTAATACATTAGGTTAAATAACATTAAAATTATTTTCACCATCTTTTTTAACTTTTTAAATGTGATTAGTAGAAAAATCACTTATGTGGCTTGCATTGTATTTCTACTGAACAATGCTACTCTAGAAGAAACACTTTCTTCCTTTTAACAAGACAAAGAAGATTTGGGAATCTGAAAGTCACCTCGTCAGCAGAATGGCAGGGACAGAAGACTGATAGAATGGGCTAGAGAGCGAAGGAGAGATTTGGTAAAGCCTGGATGAGAAGAGGGAAGGGGAAGGAAGGTAAGGGTGGGGATATGTATGTAAGTGTATAAGATCAGTCAGAAAACTTATTTATTTCCTAAACAGAGTTTGGTGGGGAGACTAGAATGCATTTCTTGGCTGAGGACATGGATCTAGTTTGGGCGGAGTGGCATAAGAGATATAGGAGAGAAAGGCAATGATCAGGGAGCAAGGATGGCTGGGAGGCTGAGGTCTAAGCACCGGCTGAGGGACCAGCCAGCCTTGAATAGGTGGAGAAACTTCATCCCTCTGAGAAGAAAGGACATGAACAGTTTACACGGGGCGAAGGATGGGAAGCAAAACAGGAGAGAAAAAGAAGTGCCGAGATGGAGTTCACGCCCAATAGCTTGTTTTCTCCATGAAGTAGGGTAGAAAAGCCATGTACCAAGAGTAGAGGGTGTAGTGTTTGGGAAGGAGGATGAGGAAGGGACAGAATTGTCTTTGACTGTGGAGTGGCTGGCAGAGGGAGCCAACCAAAGACAAGACTGAACATTAAGGAGCACTGGAGAGGGCCTCAGTGCCCCTAGCAACATGGTCTGATGAGCGCATTCTCAACTAGTGCGATTTTCTAGTCAGAAGAATGGAGGTATGTGTTGCAGGGGAAATACAGGAGTGAAGAGCCAAGAAGACTGGAAAAGTGGTATTCAGGCGGACAAAACAATGAGGCCAGGAGGAAGTACTGAATCTAGAAAAAATGGAGGTATTAAGGCATGTAGGATGCTTTAATGAGGATTAAGATCAGGATTACTGGGAATGAGGAATCTAGAGGGGAGAAGTTTAAGTCACTGATGGAGAGGTGAGCTACTTGTGATATTGTACCCCACGGCTGGCAAGAGCCGGGGTCAGTCAGTCAACTGTTAGTGTAACTCCTCCGAGACAGGAAGCTGGTAACTGACAAGGACAGGAAAGGGGAAAAGATGGCAGAGCATGACGGGAACTTCAAAGGAGGAGGGTGGGCTGGTTAAAGAGTGAGCCAACATGGTTTACAAACACCCACAAAATACTGGATCCCCCACACTTTACAGCCAGGGATGCTGTTTCAAGGGGCACAAATCATGCACCCCAACAACTGCTTCTGCTAACACCTCCCCAGGTACCACGTCACAACCGCACACCAGGAGAAAAAGGGACGGTAACGAGCCCGGTAGTGCCCATTCCCTTCACATGGAGATCTGAGAGATGCTCAGAGATTTGACAGAAATAACCGCACCCTAACCCTGCCGCTGTTCTGTAAGAGACGCTCCCTCCCCTCAGAAAATCGCTCACCCGTGTGTGACGCATTCTTTAGCTCCATAAACTGGCGGGTTTGAGTCAACTGATTACACTGTAAGAGTACGATTTCCTGGGTGTAGTACTCTTTCAAAAAAATCACTCTATCTCTGCACATTTTTTTATGATTAAAAGTGAACAAACTATGCTCTAATGAATGACAGGTTTAATTCCTAAAATTATCAGTTATAGAGAAGTCATTATTTCGCTTCAAACAAGACACAATATCAAGAGAAGTGAAGAAGGGAAATCATTTATGAAGGTAGCATTAAATTGCCTTAAAAAAAAACAACCACCCAACTTTTCAGCTTTCAGCAGAGTTACATAGGCAAACAATAGGCCTCTGAAATGGTTAATTTCAGCATTTGGGGAGTTTAATAGATACAGTAACTTCACATCCTCCCACATTGTTAAAGAACAGGAAACTTGCTACCTTCTACCTACTCAGACCAGCCAGGAGTACAGAACTCAGCAGAACTAAGGGGTGGAATAAAGAAAACTCAGCCTAGAGAGAAATGCCCTGGAAGAGGAGGGACATTCCTTGCCCTGTTTGCCCCGCACACGTGCAATCGCTGTCCCTGCGTGAGGGCTGAGCCGGGCTTACATACGACAGACCTGCAATGGCGAGTCTCCCAAGAACGAACTCTTAGGCTCTTTAAGGTCAATCCATCATCATAAATGGGGTGGAAACAGAGAATTCAAGGCTCCTTCCCACCTATCAAAACAAGCTTCAAGATAGGATGTAGGGGGTTTGACAGATCTCCAAGTGGTAACTTCGAGGGTGAATTCAGAAGCACCTGTTAGCAAGACTGTCCGTTCTTAGCAGCTCTTAACAATCTGCGCTCACAAAGCAGCTACTAATCAGTGATGACAAAGGGCCTCTGTGAGGCCGGGGGAGCGAGGAAAGGGGAAGTGCCAGGCTGTTTATTCGTGTATTTCCCCATGGAGGGGAGCACTGTCCTGATTCACCAAGCTTGTCATGTCTCAGGCAAACTTGAAATGGACAGTGACTGATTAAATACAGCATTTAAAAACAAAAAAAAAAAAACAAACAAAAAACTGGGGGGCAGGTTTCTCCCCCTGAACATAGCAGAAAGGTTAGAAGAAAAATTCAGCATTACCTAGAGATGGTGGTTTCTAGCAATTCAGGGAAATCTAGCTAACCTTTGCAATATTTTTACACTTTGCCACTTGTGAGCATGTTCTTTGTTTCACTGTAAGTCCATGGACAAAGAAGCTTCGGATGTAAAATAGGTGTGATGGCTACACTAACACAGACTTGTCTTTTCCATTCTTTTTGCCTCGGGTTATTTAAATAGATGTAAACCAAACAGACATTTAATTCCTAATGGACAGACGGTACGAAGATAAAGTTCTTTAACTAAGAGAGCAGTCTCACACCAGATTCTACATGGGTCACACCGTGCCCCCCAAAGAGGATACCACCCATGGAGGCTAACAAAATGAAGGTAAATGTGGTTGCTGACCAAGAAGGGATTTGTGGACCATTTTGAGGACAGATGAATATATTTAAATTTCAAGAGAAGCAGGCTCAGGAAATTCATCCATTCATCTACTCATTGGACGATACTTATTTACCATGTACCGTGAGCACAGCACTCCCCGTCACTCACGCGCGGAGAACCGGGACAGCACAGTGCTAACCCTTGAAGCACTAAGAGACTCGCAGACAAAGCTGATGATCCAGTGGAACTGTAAGTATCTTGATACCATTGACCAATATAATCAGGATTAAAGGTGGCTATTAAATTGAGGCTGAAACAAAAACCGAGTTCCTTTAATGTTTCTTTTATAAACCCATGGTGTATAGTTTTCTGTATAGGATTTTTTTTTTTTTTTTGCCTAAATTCATAAATCTGTATAAACCGAATCAGAAGGGATAGAATAAAGTAGAAGATCGATTTTAAGGCCTTCCCCATTCAGCTCTAAGCACAACTTAGGAAAAGTTTTGCAAAACTCTAGTGCTAGAGTGCAGTCTTGAGGTCATTTGGTGCTGGGACCCAACCGTTCAGAGATGAAGAAACCAACGTTTATAAAAGGCTCAGTATCTGCTTCTAATTGTGGATTGGTAAAAGCTTCTTGGTTTCCCGAGGAACATATGGTGTAGATTGATGGTTAAAAATGTACCGGGGCGGGGGGGGGAATGTACCAGAGGGACTAAAATATTCATGTAGGAGTATTCGCAGACTCCTCCTTTATAATCCTCTGCTAAGAATAATCCAGGCAATGCCACCCCGGCATCTCCTCATACTGGGGAGCTGAGATGGATGGAGGGTGACATAATTTCGCACAACATGGAGGACTGGGAGAGGGATTCCGCTCAGGACAAACACGCCCCTCATACACGTTTGGGGGTGCCCAAACTGCCCTCTTCATAGTGGAACTCTACTGAGATGGGAAGGAGAGGATCACCCTTCAGGATCCTGGTTTACCTGTAGTTCCACAAGCAGGGGTTACTGAGAGATACTGAGATGGCATGGCGATGGCTGGGCTAAGGCAAATGTGGGTGAGTAGTGCAGGGGGACGCTGGTGCCCAGGGACAAGTCCCTGTGTGTGGGGACTCCTGGAGGCACCATTCATCCATCCACATGGAAGAAAGCTCACAGCACATATGAATGAGCAATGACCAGAGGAGCCTGGGCCCCTGGATCACCCATGTCACACACTCCTTGCCAGAAAAAGGGGATAGTTAGTTAGTCTCAGTGCCACAGAGACTAGGAGTAAGGGCTGTTGTTTGGAATTGCCTAAAGGCAGAAGCCAGGGGGGAAACTGA
Organism: Potos flavus; assembly: GCA_028534135.1. NCBI lineage: Eukaryota > Metazoa > Chordata > Mammalia > Carnivora > Procyonidae > Potos > Potos flavus. Next base: position 58,182,465 of record CM052885.1, read on the forward strand.
CCTGAGAGCTGGAAAATTGGCCAGGCAGGGGTGCCAAATTCTTAGAGGAAGGAATTTCCAAGCTGGATTATGGATATTAAGACAAGATGCCAACAAGATTTCAGACTTTAATATCTAGCCCATGGATATCAGTGACTAGAAATGAACTTAAACCTTGTTAAATTATTAAGGAGTTTATTCACTCAATCAACAATCATTTACTGAGTGCTGGCACTGTTATCGCATTCAGAGAAAAGGCACTACATCAGAAATTTTGCTTTCACAGAGTTGACGTCCTAGCTGCAGGAGAGGGGCTTTATGAGAATCTCCAAATCTGGCAAACAAAGGCCTGTGATTGCTCACCTCTTAAGGCCTCTAACAACAAAGCCCAAAAAGGTCATCCTCCATGAAGGCAACCTCAGACTTGGCAAAGAAGAATAAGGACAAACAAAGAAGAACTTGGCAAGCACAACAGAGCAGAAGGATGGCCAAGGCCCCTATCCCACTGTGCTGGAGATAACCTCACGCAACCTGAAAGAGGGCATGCTGAGGCAAGATTCTGGTCAAGCCAAAGTCAGTTTCCCTAAGCTCATGTAAACATGTTGCAGTGTGTGAGAACTGTTTTAGAGTGGTTATAATACCTTCTGAGCTTGCAGGCATGTAGTCAGACTATCCTAAACACTTGGGTTTGTGTTTGGGGAGGAGACAGAATATTAAAAGGTATAAAATAAGACCTCAGGAGAACAGTAAGGGGAGCCTCTCCTATTTGGGAAAAGTTCTCATAAGTATGGCTGTTTTGTTGGGGTACTCTCGGGACTTGTGAAACCTTAACACTGGCTAAGGAAATGCTGTTAGTTCCTGCCTTATGTAACCATGCTTATAGCTTTCCAATACACTGTATTACTGTAAAGAAACCTTACATCTCTAACTTTTGTATTGTCATCTTTCCATCATCGACATCACCGTCCTATTGTGATGATCAAGCAGATTGCTGTCAGAGTGCGATTAGTGCCAAGGACTCCTGCAGGCTCTTGCTAGAATGCAGCCAGCCACTTTCCAGATAAACACTGGACATCTATTGAGGTTTTAGATGTAAAAGGAAGCCCCAAAGGAGGAGCTGACTGTTGCTTTGACTTCCACTGAGTCAACTCTTTTGTAAAAGTTAAGAGACTCCAAAAAAAAAAAAAAAAAAAAAAAAAAAGACTCCAGAATCAAAAAACAAGAGGAAATTAAAGATGCCAAAGGTTTCAAATGTTGGAGGTAATGGTAATAACACAGCTGATATAAAACTCTGTCATTAACTAACCTTTGCTATAAAAAATGGCCAAAAATGGAGAATAATTTCAAATTAAAAATTTTAACTGTGGTGATTTCTACTTTAAAATATGTGAATTACCCCAACTAAGAAGATCCCAAGATGAAGTAGCTTTACTAGTGAAATTTACCAAACATTTGAAGAAGAATTAACACGAATTCTTCTCCAACTCTTCTAAAAAAATCAGAAAGAAGGGAGCACTCCCAAACTCATTTTACAAGGCCAATATTATCCTGATACCAAACCAAAAAAGGACACTACTGGAAAATAACGGGCCAGTATCCCTAATGAATATAGATGCCAAAATTCTCAATAAAATACCAAAAAACTTTACCTAGCATCACACTGAAAAGATCATTTACCATTATCAAGCGGGATTTATTCTGCAGATTCGGGGATGGTTCAAAATAGGCAGAGTGTCAATGTGACACATCACAATAGAATGAAAGAAAAGCATCATATGATCATCTCAATAGATGTAGAAAGAGCATTTGACAAAATTCAACATCCAATCATGAGAAAAACTCTTAACAAATTAGGCATAGAAAGAACATACCTTAACATGATAAAGGTCATATAAAACAAGCTCACAGCTAACATCATACTCAGTGGTGAAAGGCTGAAAGCTTTTCCTCGGAAATCAGGGCTAAGACAAGGGTGACAATTCTCACCACTCCTATTCAACATAGTACTGAAAGTCCTAGTGAGAAACGATCAAGCAAGAAAAAGAAACAAAAGGTATCAGAATCAGAAAAAAAGAAGTAAAACTGTTTCTATTTGCAGAAGACATGATTTTACATATAGAAAATACTAAAGACTCCACCCAAAAACAATTAGAGCTAACCAATGAATTTAGTAAAGTTGCAGGATACAAAATTAACATATAAAAATTCGGTAGCATTTCTATATGCTAACAACAAATTTTCTGATAAAGTCATAAAGAAACTGATCCCATTTATAATAGCATCAAGAATAATAAAGTACTTGGGAATTATTTTAACTCCAGAGATGAAAATCTCTATGCTGGAAACTGTAAGATCTTGATAAAAGAAACTGAGGAAGATAGAAAGAAATGGGAAAGTAGCCCATGTTCATGGATTGGAAGAATTAATATTGTTAAAATGTCAATACTATCAAAATCCATCTACAGATTCAATGTAATCCCTATTTAAGATTCCAGTCGCATTTCTTTACAGAAGTAGGAAAAAAGACTCCTACAATTTGTATGGAATCACAAAAGACTCCTTATAACTAAAAAAATCCTGAGGAAGCAGAACAAAGCAAGAGGTATCACACTTCCTGATTTCAAGCTAAACTATAAAGCTACAATCATTAAAACAGTATGGTACCGGCATAAAAACAAATAGACCAATGGAACAGAATCAAGAGCCCAGAAATAAACCCAAGCATACATGGTCAACCTAATATTCGACAAAGGAGCCAAGAATACTCAATGGAGAAAAAACAGTCTCATCAATAAATGGTTCTGGTCTCATTGGATAGTCACATGCAGAAGAAAGAAACTGGACCCATATCTGATTCCACTCTCAGAAATTAACTCAATGGATTAAAGACTTAAAAGCAAGACGTGAAACCTGGAAATTGCAAGAAGAAAACACAGCAACAAAACTCCTTGACATGGGTCTTTGTGATGATTTTTTGGATATGACACCTAAAGCACAAGCAACAAACTAAAAAATAAACAAGTGGGACTGCATCAAACTAAAAAGTTTCTGTGCAGCAAAAGAAACCATCAAAAAAGTGAAAAGACAACCTATGGAATGGGAAAAATATTTGCAAACCATGTATCTGATAAGGGGTTAATATCCTATATATATATATTGGATTATATATATATATACCTCATACAATTCAGTAGCAAAGGAAAAAACAAAAACCTTAAAAATGGGCTAACAGCCTCAAGAGACATTTCTTCAAAAAAAAAAAAAATATATAGGACAGGCAGGCCAATAGGTACATGAAAAGATACTGAACATCACTAGCATGAGGAAAATGCAAATTAAAACCACAATGAGATCTCATCTTACACTTGTTTGGCCATCATCAAGAAGACAAGATAGTGGATGTGGAGAAAGGGAACACTTGTGCACTGTTGGTGGGAATGCAAACGGGTGCAGCCACTGTGGAAGACAGTATGGAGGTTCCTCAAGAAATTAAAAATACAACTACCATATGATCCAGTAATCCCACATCTGGGAAATGTATCCAAAGGAAACAAAAACACTAACTTGAAAAGATCTTTGCACCCCGATGTGTGCAGCACCATTATCTACAATAGCCAAGACACAGAAATAACCGAAGTGTTCCTCAAGGGATGAAGATAAAGAAGATGTAGTACAATAAAGAGTGGAATATTAACCATTAAAAACAGGAAATCTGGCCATTTGCCATATGCTGTCATTTATATATGGGATCTAAAACAACCAACCAAACTTGCAGAAAAAGAGACAAACTTATGGTTACAAGAGGTGGAGGGGAAGGGTGAAGGGAACTGGAGGAAAGTGGTCAAAGGTCAAACCTTGCAGTTATAAAGTAAATAAGTACTTGGGATGTGATGGAGAGCATGAGGACCACAGGCACTGCTGTGTGGTATACAGGACAGAGAGTAAATCTTCAGAGTTCTCCTCTCAAAGACAAGGGTTTTTTTTCCTTCTTTTTTTTTTTTTGTTGTTGTTGTGTTTCTATGAGAGGATTGAGGCTAGATGAAGCTACTGCGACGATATATTTCACAACATACGTCAATCAAACCATCATGCTGTCGGCCTTAAATGATGTCAATCATTTCTCAATACAACTGGGAAGAAAATAGAAAAAAAGAACTATACTGACATTTACCTACTACTGGATGATACGGAAATGAAAACAATATATATGGGCTACTAAATATTTCCCCAGACAGTAGTTCGATGTCATAATTTTTTATCACTTAGGACAAAAACACTAAGGGGTGATATTCAAATTTAAAAGTGATTTTCTAATTATATTATGAACCCCTCTCTGGAAAACAGATAGTACTTAATTAAGAAACAAGGCTTGCTTGATCCAAGTGTATAAAAAGCTTTGTTTCTTGAAGCTTCTGTTCACAACATGATTAAGTCCATGATACAGAGCCAGATCAAAGAGCAGAGCATCTAGCCTCCATTCATCTAATCGAGGGAGGACTACAACTATCAATGTCATCACTTCTACCCTTATGCATAATTCATAAGTAAACTACATTAAACTGGTGGTAAGACAATACAACTTAGGTGTTAAAAACGAATTCTTCTACCTCAGACATTTTCCTAAAGGGAGAGACGAGCTTCCCAGTTGGAGACAGGCAGGACAGGTGACGGCGAGCCCAGCACTGGCTGAGGAAGGGGAGACACGCTTTAGCTCATTGGAGGATTCTGATTGCTGGCCCTAAGTTATACAGCTTCTGAGGTGAGAAGGCAGGGGGAAGGGTTTGACCCTCTCTTTCTTCATGTGAAAGGTAGAAAATATAATGTCATAAAGATAGAAACAGAAAGGGTCAAGTCCCACATTCTTTTCTCCATCCCTGACAGCCAGCCAAAAGCTGCAAGCCTCAGTGCTTGTTAATAAAAGACCTTGAATAATAAAGACTGCTGACTCAGGAGCCGCGGGAACACAACTCCTGAGCTAACCCGCGTGCCCACTTAGAGAGACAGAAGTTACTGAATATTTATATGTCAGTTTCCATAAAAATAGTTCACTTGGTATTTATTTTGTATTTTTCATCACAGAGTTAGGATTTTGTCTGAATGCACGTTCCAACTAAATATATCAAATAAAAATCTCCATCATTCCCACTCCCCATGCAGATGGCTAATCTAAACAGTGAGGGGAAGAGGAGATGGGGACAAGTGTGTGAAACACGACACATTTCAAGATTAACTAGGAACCATGGCCCAACCATGTGAAACTTGTAAGACCAATGGCTGGTCAGCTCATTTGGGTTTTATTAAGAGACCACATGCCACCTTTGGAGATATTATATATCCTATTTGTAAGTTACGGAAAAGATGCCTTTGTGATTCAACTGTGTCTCACTTACCTCATATCCAAAAGTGGGATTGCACAGTAATTTAATCCATACAAAAAATTGGGTATTGGCACTAGACATTTGTACAGCTCTAAGTTTCTAATTTGTTCTTTTTCTTAATGTGAAAATAAAAACCTCTGGAGATGGGCCAAAGATGTTCACACATTATTTTTAAAGATGTGTGAGAATATAAAAACAACGTGAATATAAAATATAAATTTTAAAACGTGACCATTCTCAGTGTACTAATGTTTTCTAGAAGTTAATTCTTCTGACACCCCGGGACAAGGGTGTAAAACTATGGCCCATAAAGACTGATCCATTTAAAATTGGGTAGAGCTTTAAATGTCTCTAATGATTCTTGATACTGATTTGGTTACATTTACTGGTATCTTGAAATGACTGTATACATTCAAAGGCATTTATAAATGATAGGGATTACTGTTCAACATTAAAATGGCCAGAGGTTCTTTTCTGTGATAATAATACCAGTTTCCCTTAGAAAAAAAAACACAAAAGGAGCATGAGCAGGATATTTTCCACCCCTCCATGTCTACTCTCCACCCTTCTCTCCTGCTCTGAGCCCTTCGAGGCTGGCCTTTGATGATGTCAACAGGCGCTCTTGCCCTTCAGCTTCTGACAGGCTTCAGCTCGAGAGGCGCAATAGTAGAAGAGGAGAGGGTCAGAGGAGAATGCAATTGGGGAATTTAATCCCCGGAGAGCTCCTTGTTGGGACTCTGGTCGGTGCCCTTTAACCTTCTCCCTTGGGTCTCAGCTCCTTAAGGCAGTCTGATCCCATGGCTAATACTCCCCACACGTGGCAACAACTTGCCCCCACCAACCTTCAGACACAAGAGTGGGGGGGGGCTACCACATCCCTGTTGTTTCTCTTAATCCTGCCCACACCTTTGTGACCAGTTCTTTCATTAAATATTAAACTCTCCCCAAATTACTTCCTTTTCAGAGTGCTCTTGCTTTCCTGCGGGAGCCACAACTGACAGAGAGCTTAGGTCACACCTGAAAGACTTAGGTTATACCTCTCATGGTGCGCTAATTCTCAGAAATTCTAAGATAATAGTTGCCCTATATTTCACATTCTTTGAAGCCAACCTTGGAGAGCTAGAGCCAAGAATCAAAACCTGAAAAGGAAAAGAAAGCCTTCTCATCTTTTAGACGACACAATCCAATATAATCTTTAGAAATACAATAGATATAATATGGTGCATCAAAGCATGACAAAGGTCCTATTAAAACAAGGCAAAAAAAAGAGTTAAATTTAAAATATCAGTATACCTCATGATCTTTAAAAAGGTCGCTTTTTTCCTTTTCTATTTTACATCTACAATATTTTAAACTACCTCCAGTAGTTATGGGGAACTAAAGTGCACTCACAGACACCAGATTCCATGCTGGGACAGGAAAACCAACGGTGAGTGTGGGCCCGACCTCTTGTCAAAAAAACAAGGACAATTTCGGAAGTACACAATGCTACTGTGAAAAAGCCACATACACCAACCCAAAGAAAGCTCTGCTAAAGGCCACACGGTGACAATTTAAACATTAAACAATGACAACAATAACACCATCAGAATCGGCTGCACCTAAAAAGGTTATACTTTTGCCTCAAGAGACAAATAAGAACTACGCTTTTAAACAGGAATATATACCAACCGTAACCCATTAACCAGTGCTCAGTGGATCATCAAAAAATGAGGACAGAAAGAATGACAAATGATTTTTCAAAAGAAAACAGTAATTTGTTTCGCTGATATGATTGACTTTGTGTATCCAAGTAGCTAGCAGTCTGAAATGTCAAAAGTCCTTTTCCTGCTAAGTTGATGCTGTGAAATGCTAACTCTTGGGCTAGAGGGTAAAGGATAAAAATGGAATTAGATGGACCTAAAGCTTGGGACTTCTGGGTGATGTCTTTTAAAGCTGACCTTTCCTCCCTGTCTTACTGCGTGCACTGGTCATGATCATCTGGGGAGTGGCCATGCACAGAGCCAGAGTTTCTGCAAGAGTCTGGGAGAAGTTCGGGGCAGGTGGAGAGGGGGAGAATTCAGTTCTTCTGTGGGAATGACGTGGGAGTTTCCGGTGCCTGGCAGAATCCTTACCCCACAGGAGCATCGCTTATGTTCCAGAAGGAATTTGAAAGACTAGGGGAAGCTGGTTCTTTTAAAGATAGTGTGTTACCTCCTACTCTGTGTTTTCACTTGGTACCTTTTGCCCTAACAAACACAACCTTTACAGGGGGTGTGTCAAGGTGGAGGTGGGAACGTGGGAGGCAGGAGAGGTTTGGAAAGGTTGCTTTAGACCAGAGCTGGAGTCAACAGAGGCAGAAGGAGAGCACTATGGGGCAGCCCTGAGTATGCAGATGAGGTCTAAGAGCATAGGTTCCCCCAATTGGAAAAGACCTCCTGACTTTCCTCAGCCACATGCCGCACACGACAGGTCAGCAGCAGGATTACTCAAGACTCCACCCAAGGCTGGGTACTGGCTAGACCATTGTGGTTAGGTGAAAGGGACTAGGCTCCCCAGTGTGCTAGGGCAAAGGTGAACTGGGGGACCAGCACAGTTGATAAACACCTGGAAGGGATTACATATTCGGTAGGTATAACTCAATATTCTTTTACAAATTTCTCTCCACTTTCCCACTTCTCAAAAGATTGGAGCTAAAGATCATGTGACTGCTGAAGAACCCAAACTCCAGGTGTGTTAGAAATTGTGCAAAGAAGAACAATCCGAAGTCTCGCAGCTCTTTTAAAATCAAATAACGGAGTCTAATTAGAACCCACCTAGGACTACCTGTAATGTGAGGAACGAGAGACGCAGTTGCTTAAAAACTAACTGGTGCATAACCTGCTGTCTACAAGGCACTGTTTTCAGTATGATGGATTCTGGGCTCATCGCACGTTTCTAAAGCAGAAAAGGATTTAAACTAGAAATAGAATTTTCTGAAACACTGGTAAAAGGCAAAACAAGTCCCTGCACTGAGAGGTTGTTCTGAGCTCACGCCTCTTGCAATTCTCCAGTGCTTGTCTCCCATTAGGCTCACTGGGGTATGTCTGGGCCCAGGTGTTTAGGAAAGGCACCCAGGTATCTGCAGGTCTGCATGGGAGGGAATAATGAAGGGCAGGTCAGGAAGATCTTCTGCCTCTCCAATCAGGAGGGCTTGAAGGGTCAAAGGGAAGAGTGTCAGGGCTGACAGTACTGAAATATTGGCAGGGAGAAGCCAGGTGCTGCCTGACCCCAGACTCTTCTTGTCTGAGGTCCTCAGCTTTTCTATCTCTGCCTCTCTCTCTTCTGCTTGGGATACTGGAGTCCACAGAGCCTGTTTCTTATCCCAGGTCAGGACCCAGATGAGGTATTTGCCTAGCTTATTGTCAAGAGTCCACCCACCCCACTTTCCTTCTCTCATCCTGCTTTCTCACAAAGTCTCTGAACGTCCCACCTTGTCTGGCATGCCCTTCTCTTTTCTGCAGTCCAGACGCCGTCTACCACCCTATCTCTGAGATTCAAGCTCTCCTAACATTACTGAAGAGGACTGGTGGAGACTGCTTGGTTTTGGCTCTGATTAGGATTTGCCCCGATGGACGCTGTTGATTCAGACACCATTTGCTGCTCCTTGCCTGCTCGCCCCTTCCTGCTGTGGTCGACCTTTGCTCCCAGCATGCCTTGCAGCTGGCATCCTGCTTTCTGGTTACAGCCCACTCTGGGAACTGAAGCTGTCAAGGCTTTTAAGTTACCAAGGATGTTGCTCTGTATAAAAAAAAAAAGCCTTGATTATTCCTCCGGACCCTATATTTATCTCAAAAATGTTTTGTTCACTGCATGTGTTTTTTTCCTACACCCTGGTGTGAGTTATTTTAAAGTGCCAACAGAGTCCTGAAATGCCTACCCCTATATCTCTCAATACTATGCAGCGGTTTTTTTCTTTAGTATATATAAAAAAGTCAATCCCGTGGCTGCTAAATACTTATGACAAGTGCCCAAACTGATGTGGTGAGGTAGCTTCCAAAATCTGGAGTTTTTAAGATTGAAAATTCTTAGAGGGCTTTTGTACCTTCACCTCTCACACCTTTTCCTAAATTGAACAGGGATGAGTATTTTTACAGGCCTACCCAAAGAGACATCACGACAAGGGGAAGTTCCGATGAGGCTTAGCTTCGGTGAGAAACCAAGTGCAGTGTTTAGAGTTGGGAATTCGCTTAGATTTCTAAATCTTAGTGGCCGGCCTAAGTCTCAGCATGACGAAGCACTGGGTTGTAGACATCAGCCAGAAACAACCTTGGAATAATAGCCAAGTCAACTCGTTTCATAATGTTACGTGACATTGGAAAGGTTGGGTAATTTTTCTCCCAAAAGAACGTTTAATTTAGGCCAAATGTTTCTAAGGGTGGATTATTTAAGGGCAAGACTTAATAAGGCACTTAGGTGCATATGGTTCTTTTTTCCCTTTATTCTTAGTAGTAGGCTCTTTAAAATTATTTTCTCTTCGTGGCCTTAGAAGAACAGTGTTGCAAGCAAGATAAACTATAATTTATAGACTACTGCAGAAAAATCTCTATAATTTTTTTTAATCAAAAGAGAACTCTAAATCTTCCCAGTGACATCTAACAAAGATGCCAGGGATGATTTAGGGATTCGTGCAGCAGATTCCATCTGTTTGCATACAGCACCCCCGTTTATCAGGCTTATTTTAACATCTAGCAATGAACTGAAGCAGGAGGGGGAAGTATTTCTTTATATTTATAGTCCCACCTAGTTTTAAGAAGTGATAGATCAAATTTTTGAAATAGTTATTATTAGGCAGAAAGCCACACTGAATGCAAAAACAAAAACAAAAACAAAAAAAAACCAAAATGAACTGAATCTCAGTAATTATAGTGGGACCAGGGTACTTGTGAACACCCAACCCATGTCAATATGAAGAACCCACAGAGGATTCTTAAAACATCTTTGTGATCCATGAAATTCTCTTTCGGATGTTAGAGTTTTTAGTGAGTATTTATCCTTCCTAGTATGAATATGGTAAATTAAGAAATTGTAGTAACTATGAGCTTTTTTCCTGAAAAAAAATGCCTAAGTATTTGGCTATTTCCCTTATCAATACTCACAACAGCACATCAAAAAGAGCTAAAATAGGGACGCCTGGGTGGCTCAGTTGGTTAAGCAGCTGCCTTCGGCTCAGGTCATGATCCTAGGGTCCTGGGATCAAGTGCCACGTCGGGCTCTCTGCTCAGCAGGAGGCCTGCTTCCCCCTCTCTCTCTGCCTGCCTATCTGCCTACTTGTGATCTCTCTCTCTCTCTCTCCTTGACAAATAAATAAACAAAATCTTAAAAAAAAAAAAAAAAAAAAAAGACCTAAAATAACAACTGAAACTCTATATAAGGATCCCAAGATGGCAAAAACAAATTGGTTAGGTCTGGACTCACCAAACCCACCTGAACAATCTCAGGCAGGCGAGGACACAATGGCAGAAGGTATGCCAAGTGATACAGTGTGATGCAGACTCTGGTCCGAACAGAGGACTATTTTTCTTGACCCACAAATACTCCTTCAGGACCTTAGACGCCTTCTCACCCTCCTACCCCTCTAATCAGCAGGTCTCCTGTTGCCATGACATTCCAGACAGCAGGTAGCTATCCTGACATCCTTTCCAGGCAAGAGGAAGCCTGGTTCAACCAGATCTCACGTCCATTCAAGTCATATTCCACAACCCACTTCTGCAAAGTGTGACCCACCCTTTGCCACGAATCAAGGGCCATGGGCAATTTTCCCCAGGTTAAGTCTGTATGCAGGTTAAGACTCTGTGCATATACACAAAAGACTAGCCGAAGTAGCAACTCTGAGGGCAAAGAAAATGAACTCTTGCTGAAACCAGTTTCTTGTCATCAGATGTAATAAATGCAGACAAACCTGGCGACACCATACCTTTCTTCCACCGAAACTTCTTTCAGCTGCTGGTGTGGTTTGGTCCCTTCCATCTCCCTGATGCTCACCGCATAGATCTTGGTGGTGTAGTCAATGGCCTTCTCTCTAGCAACGTCACTGTCATAGCCTCAAACAACGGAAAGAGACGGGAGTGTGGACTTGGTTGGCAGTGGGAAGGGGGGCTTAGGGGGAGGAGACGTGAGGGAAGGGGCAGCGGCTCAGGGCCGGTGGGGCTTGCTCACCACCATCCTCTTCCGCATCCGTGTCCGACTCCTCGCTGTCCACCAGTTTGCTCTCTTGGGTCCCCACGAACTCCCTCGTCCAGATCATCAAGGCGGTGTCCGCGCCGCCCACCGTGAGCAGCACAGAGTCGTTATGCAGCCACCTCACGTTGGTGACGTGCGCGCTGTGCCCCACATACTTCTTGAATCTTGCGTGCTGGCCCTGTAGAGCCAGAAACTGGTGAGGACCCCGTCCAGAGTCTCAGTACTCCTGCCTCTAGACTATTTCATCCATGTTCTTTTCCAGAGTGGCTTCCAGTGGATACAAAGCAAGCAGTCGATCTAAGCAGCAGTTTCCCTTTTTTTCCCCCCTCCATTTCTTTAGAGCAGAAGCTCCATGAGGGCAGGAACTCGGTCTCTTTTCTTCCTAAAACATTACCTGGCTCATCATGGGTCCTCAGTATGGAGTTTGTGAGGCAAGGAATGAAACGTTAGACTACAGAACCTACTTCTGGAAGCCTAACGAAGTGTACAAAGCTTATTTGTTTCTCTCAAATATCAAATGTACATTCTCCACGGGTCTCTAGTGGAAACTCCTGATGGTGAGTCTGGCTGACATTTGAGATCAGAAGTGTCTTCCCAGTCAACCCCCAGAGTGGCTTTTGTACCACAGCCCAGGTAGGACAGAAGACCAAGGGACTGCTTATAATTCTGGGGCCTAAAGTAAGATTTAAAACGAACACAGCAGTTTCTGCCACAGATACTGGAAACAATTTTCACTAGAAACACTCAAATAATTTGTTTTAAAACAAAGTAATCTCCTTTTCAACAAGCATAACCAAATAAAAGAGCCCAATTTATGAGCGATTATGGAAAGCTCTTCAGAGTTGCATGCCCAGGCCACACAACATTCATCCCAGGCGGGGAAGGATCAGAGTGGAATACGGGTCAACTGCTCACACGGGACAGTCCTGACATGCGGTGGAAGCCGAAGCTGCCACCAGAAACCAGCTTCCATTTTTGGCTCATGAGCCATGGCCTGGCAAAAACAGCTCCAGCGAGAGCCATTTAAAGAGGGAGAGTTTTTCCATCCTCTCAGCAACAACCAGAGAATACCTTGACCAATGTGGGAAGCTGCACGCTCTTTCTGAGGTTGTGAGAGGGCCATCGGTGTCCCCGATGGAAACTGGACTCAGTAACGGAAGAGGCTTCCAGAGGGTTTTGGATTGGCATGCTAGGGAACCTGAAACCAGCACAGACACATGGCAGGAGACAGCTGCAGCCGGGTGCGTGACTCTGAAATACTCTTAGTCAAGATCTCTCTGTATCGGGCGGACCCCTACCTGATAGCGGAGTGGAAGTGCCCACTGCTCAACAGAGTGCTGAGTATAGAAAGATCAGGGAAGCAGACAGGCAGCCATATTTCCAGGAAGCCTTCCAGAGCCACTAGTTTGCTAGAAAATAGGCAGAGCAAAATAAGGATTTCCCAGGGAAACCACGATTCACATAGATCTATGTGAGAGAATGGGAGCGAAGAGGACAGGCATAGTGGTGGCAGCCATGTGTCCTGCTGGCCCTCCAGCTGGAAGCAGGAACCTACCCACTGTATTTACTACGAACACAAGCTTATTTCTTGAGGTGGACAAAGAAAAAGAGCCTGAGGAATGTCACTCCATACCCCCACTTACATAACGGGATATAGGGTTTCTAGACAGGATGAAAGACGAAATCCAAAAAGAAAGGTTTGGGAGAAAAAATAGTCTAAGGTGATCATAATCAGGTTGCAGAGGAAAAGAAAGTGACAGAGGAGAAAGAGGAAAAAGTTCTGAGCCACTGAAGTGATTTAACAAAGCTGAGATTCTTGCAGCAAAGGGGGATTCAAGATTCTCAGAATACGAAACAACATCACTGCTCTATGGAACAAAAAAGGGAATTCATAGTTACTAGACACTTCCAGGAAACTAGCTGCTCCCCCAGGAGGAAGAGGCCAGCAGGGATGTTTGGTGGCTCCCTTAGGGCCTATGGAAGGAGCCTCCTGGAGACCTAGCAGAGCCGGTCCGATGAGCTGTCCTTCTGGCTCATCACGTCAAACTATGCATTTGTGTATTGCTCATCGGGACTCACTACCACAACTTTCCTCTTCCACTGAGTCATGAAAGAACAGAGCATCTGGACTATGTCTCCACAGGGCTGGGTGTTGACCGCTGTTTGGTGAGAGATACCTGAGAGTTTGACGAAAGCAATGTCCCCTCTCCCCAGATTCACATTTCACATAGGGTTTCTCTGCCTGTAACACTTAATGGACAAGGTTCCTTTCAGGAGAACCTTTCTCTAGAGGTTTTGACTTTCTGAGAAGGAGACTTGAGAACTTGAGGGTGGGTTTTAGAAATGTAAATGACATGGTGTATTTTAACCTCACTGGTATGGTGGAAGGGTGCAACTTGCAAGGGAATGGAGGCTATGGGAACAAATGGCCAGCTACACAGATGGTGTCTAAGGAGAGAACTGGGTTTTCTGCGACATGATTTAAGGTACTAGAAAACTGGGTGGACTCTGGGAAAGGAGAGTCTATTCCATGAAGGCTGGAAATAATGTGATTATCGGGGGACTAATACCTCATCAAGGAGATTTTAAACTGTAAAACTGAATATAAAAGAGCACGTATTAGTCATTGGAAGAAAACTGCCTAGAAGAGAGGCCAAGTAACTCCTAGAAAAGGAGAACAAGAAAAAGGGTCAAGAAGGAGACATGACGTTAGAGTCTAACGAATGGAACTTGGATTTTGGGCAAAGATTGCTCTGTGGTGATGAGCACTCGCAGGTATCATGAAGACCCGAAGACATGGAACTAGCTGCTAGAATACTGCATTGGGAGGTGTCTAATGAGGTAGGGCTGTCCTACCAAGATACCACATGTGGGGGTGGGGCTTAAACAACAGAAATTCATTTCTCACAGTTCTGGGAAGAGGCTGGAAAGTTTAAGATCAAGGTGTCAGCCAATTTGGTTCCTGGTGAGAGCTCCCTTCCTGGTTTAGACACACCATCTATGAGCACACAGAAAGTGTGCTTATGGCTTTTCCTCAGTGTGTGTGTTCATGGAGAGAGAGTGAGCCCTGTGGTGTCTCTTCTTACAAGAACATTAATCCTATCAGATCAGAACCCCGGCCTTATGCCCTCATTTAACCTTAACTTATTTCTGCAAATGCCCTCTCTATATATACAGTCACACTGGATGATAGGGCTTCGACATATGAATTTTGGTGGGGAAGCAAATATTCAGTCCTTAACAGATGGAGAACTTTGTCCAACAGGCTCAGAGCACTAGAGGAGTATGACTATACAGCTAGAAATATTCACCAGCTTGGATCCCCATATTTAGGAGTGAAAATGTACCAGAAAAGTCAGATTAAGAAAAAGACAAGGAAGGGGCACCTGGGTGGCTCAGTGGGTTAAAGCCTCTGCCTTCGGCTCGGGTCATGATCTCAGGGTCCTGGGATAGCCCCACATCGGGCTCTCTGCTCAGCGGGGAGCCTGCTTCCCCCTCTCTCTCTGCCTGCCTCTCTGCCTATTTGTGATCTCTGTCTGACGAAGAAATAAATAAAAATAAATAAATAAAAAAGAAAAAGAAAAAGACAAGGAAGAGAAGGGATACTATCAAAGTGGTTTACATTGACCAGGGGTTTTCAAATGCTTTTAAATTATGAAACTGTTTCTTCAATCAGATCTTACATAGTAGAACTCAAGAATAAAAAGATAGATAATCCAACTTAAAAAAGTGGATAAAAGATTTGTACAAACACTTCACAAATGGTCAATTAGGAAACAAAGAAGTGCTTAGCATCATTAGTCATCAGGGAACATAAATTACAAACACAATGAGATCACATTACCTGGTCCCAGGACAGCTAAATTTTATAAGTCGGACAACACTGAATGTTGGCAACTGGACTCTCTTCTCTATGAGAATGTAAAATGATACACTTTTTTACTTTGGAAAAAGGTCTGGCAGTTTCTTAAGAAGTTAAACATGCACTTCCTCCTATGACCCAGAAATTCCACTCCTATGTATTTACATAAGAGGGAGAAAACATGTCCACAAAGATTCATCCAAAAAATGTTGATTGCAGCTTTATACAACCAAACATTGGAAAAGCATGTGCCCGTTGATTGCCATGTGGATAAACAAACTCTGTTTTATCCATACAATGGAATTCCACTCAGCTATAAAAAAGAACAGACTATTATTACAAAGAATAGCAAGGAGGAATCTCGGAAACATTATCTGAGTGAAAGAAGCCAGACACAAAACAGCACCTACTTGATCATTCCATTTATATGAAGTTCTGGAACAGGTAAAACTTATCTATGGTGAAAAACAATGCAATAGTGTTTTCATGTGAGAATAGAGGTGGGGGTGGCGGTGGGACTGACCCAGAAGTTAGCATGAGGAAACTTCCTGGGGTAATGATAGTGATCTATATCTTGATAGGTGTTTGGATCATGTAGGTGTTTGTATTTGTCAATGTTCACCCAAAAGGAACCTTAAGTGGCACCTGGGTGGCTTAGTTGGTTAAGTGTCTGCCTTGGGCTCAGGTCATGATCCCAGGGTCCTGGGATCGAGCCCCACAACGGGGCTGAGCAGGAGTCTGCTTCTCCCTCTCCCTCTGTCCCTTACCTCCCTCCCACCCACATGTGTTCTTTCTCTCTCTCTCTCAAATAAATACATAAAATCTTTAAAACAAAAAAAAGGAACCTTAAAAAATTTGTGTATTTCAACCATATATAAATTTTACTTAAAAAACACCATAAGCAAATACTGAACGATAGGTAATGATAGGCATGTTGAAACATTTAGGGCTAAGTATCTGAATATCTACAATTTACTTTGAATTACATATAGAATCTAGGTGGTGGGGTTCCAGGGGGTTCACTGTATCATTCTTTTGCCTTATCTGTATGCTTGAACATTTTCACAACAAAATGTTGGAAGAAATCTTACACAGAAACTCAATGTATAAAATACAACACAGAGTGACTCTGATGAAAGCAGGGATGGAGCCCCAGGGCTCCTTCACTTAGCCCCTACCTTGTTGCTTGGGGTTGTCCTTGAGGAGCCTCTGGAATTCTGGGAGTTGGAGGAACACAGCTTGAAATTTCTGCAATAGGCAGCCCATGTGGGCAGGCTGGGGATGCGGATGATGAATTCCAGGACCAACAACAAATCTAGCTCAGGAGGATGATGCGGTGGTATCGTGGGGATTTCAGCTATCTAAAGATCTGCCCCAACCTGTTTACTAAAACCGAGGGTATCACTAACTTTTTGACTTGTTCTGTGGGCAAACTCATTTCAAAAAATGTAGCTGTAGGAAGGACAAGTGCTACAGAGAACTGAACTCTGATCAAATAGAAAGGGGGGGCTGGTAAGTGGTGGTGAAGTCGTGAATAATTGAGGGAAGGCTACTAGGTGGCTTTGGAATTTGGGACTGGATGTACATCAGAAGTGTATCTTAGAAAAAAACTACAAAAATAATAATCTGACAGTATGTTAACAAATGAAGGATCAAAGAGGAAGACATCTAAAGAACCCAAGTGGCTGCCAAGTAAACTGGTGTGGTCAGGTCTTAAGGGTACACGTGACAGAGGAGCAGCTAATCGAGGATGAGCACAGAAGTCTTGCCCAGACAACTTTAATACAGTTTCAGGAATGCCCTGAAGTCAACACCCAAGACAACTGAAAAGGAATTTAAAGATATATTTAGAGATAGAAAAAAAGACAAAAGTTAGGAACACTTCTTAGATCAGATGATTTAATAACAACAGAAAGCAGATTTACTTATCTCCTCTATAAAGAGAATGCTCTTCAAACCAAAAAGGGCAAAACAGAACTGTGTGCTTGAGTCTAGGTCCTTCCAATGTGACCACTGAAGTCAGGTCAGTAACAGCTGGGGAGTTTAGAAACCAGGAGAGGTGGCACCAAACATAAAAAGGTTCCTGTATTCAAAAGGGAAAACACGTAGACTCTGGCAAATATTGATTCATGCGTTAATGCAATCCCTGGAAAATTCTAAGGTGAATTATTACACAGAAGGTCAATAAGCACTTGGAAAAGGAATTAATGATCACGAGGCAGCGACAGGGGTTCACTGTGAACTGCGTATCTTTTACTGATTGGCTTATTAAAAGGAGAGATTAAGGAGACCGGGGACACAGTCCATGTGGCTTTTAGCAAGATATTTTCCAAGTCATTAATGATGTGTCATTGGACTAGAGATAGAAATGTGAGCTCAGTGATAGCACAGTCAGGTAAATGTGAATGTCTGTTAGTGACTGAGGAACTCGAACTCAGTGTGTACACTAATAAACAGAATATCAAAATGAATGGGGCTCCTGGTGCTGCCACTGGGTTGTTCTAGTCCTTTTTTTTTTTCTTCCCATGATTTAAAACTTCCACTTGTGGAATGAGAAGATAAAATGATGCTGGAAAGGAAACTAAGTATTCTGAAAAGGTATTTAAAAGATGCTGACAGGTTAGAACAACGAGGTGTAGTCAGATCAATCTCACTGGGTACAAATATAAAGTTCAGTACTTAAATTTTAGAAAATCATTGTGTACATACAAGATGAAGGATAACCTAAACATTTTTTCTGGAATGAAATCTAAGACTCAGTTGCATAGTATGGCAGCCCATAGAGTTGGTGCCATTTTAGTGTGATTTAATCCAAATACAAAATCAACAGAAGAAGGTAAGAGTCCCACCGAGCCTGAGCTGGTCACCATCTGAAGTGGTGAATTCCATTTCAGATGAGACAGTCTGGAATGGAACTGATAGCACGGAGTGTGCTCAGAGGCAGGGGCAGCTGGAAACCATGTCCTGTGGGAAATGCCTGAAGAACCGGACACATTTAGGCTGGAGAAAATGAGATTTCAGGGAGTCAAATACCATCTTCCTCCACGTGAAAACTTAGTGAGAGGACTGCAGTTATTTGGTGATGGTTCAGAAGGCAAAACTTTGGCTACAGAGAAGAAATTTCAGCTCTGTATAGAGCAGAACATTTTGACAATTGAACTATTTAATAATAAGTGTTGGCAAAGATGCAGAGAAGTTGGAAACCTCGTTCACTAAAAAAAAAAAAAAAAAAAAAAAGAACTATTTAATAATGAATTGGGCTGCTTTGTGAGATAGTAAGTCCCTCCTCTCTGGAAGTATGCAGTAAGGGTTGGAAAGGCACTGGTCCAAACACTGTAAAGAAATTCCTCCTTCACAATGGGTGAGATGTTGGATTTAATGGCCACCGATGGCCTTTCAATGAGGAATTGAATACCATGAGACTTAGACTTCTATACTAAACAAGTCACGAGGTGTTTAGATAGCACACATAGCAAGAGGGCTGCCGATGACACTGCTGACTGCTTATGCCTTCAATATTTAAAAATCCACTTAGGGGGCGCCTGGGTGTCTCAGTGGGTTAAGGACTCTGCCTTCGGCTCAGGTCATGATCTCAGGGTCCTGGGATCGAGCCCCGCATTGGGCTCTCTGCTCCTCGGGGAGCCTGCTTCCCACTCTCTCTCTGCCTGCCTCTCTGCCTACTTGTGATTTCTCTCTGTTAAATAAATAAATAAAATGTTTTAAAAAAATAAATAAAAATCCACTTAGATTTAAAATACATAGATTTTAAGTTATTAACAAGACTGAGCAAGTATATACAATAAGCAAGCAGTATTACCTTCACAGGATAGGTGAAAAGCTTAACAAAGCCAAAATCATCTCCGGTGGCTAGGAGGGAACAGTCTTTGGTAAGACTGGCCGCATTGACATCAGTCACGTCGCTATGCGCAGGCCAGATGCCCTCGCAGGTGGGCCCCAGGACACATGTCCAGGTGTCCCACTCTATCTTCTCAATCTTAAAGAGAAGGAAAGAAAATTAATATATTTTCGCACAACCTAGAGATCTTTTTCACTGGGAGCACAGTCGGCGTGCAATGTTAGTTTCTGGTTTGCAGCACGGTGATTGCCCAAGTCTGTGCGTCCATTAAGCTCTGCTCAGCACTAGTGTAGCTCTCATCTGTCACCATCCAGCTCTATTACAATACCACTGACTGCATTCCTTATGCCGTATGATCTGTTTTTCTTTTTAAAAAGAAACGATATGAAGTGGAGTCGTTCTAACTGATAACTTCACCAACATCAGGCATTTGTGTTGTGACCTGAGGTGCGGAAGTTTGAAGCTGCATTTTTTGAGTGGTCTTTGCATTATCTTAATAAACACTACAGTCAGATAGCCATATATTTTTCTACAGATAAAATCAACATTTTGGAATTGTGGAAACCAGATAGCAAGAAAGTTCCTTAGTTCTTCCCTAGATATGTACCACTGTTGAAGCCATAAGCTGGATCAGGGTTTCTCAGTGTTTGCGCTATTAATATTCTAGGCCAGATGATTCTCTGCGGTCAGGGGCTGTCCTGTGCACAGTGGTATTTTAGTGGCATCCCTGCCTTCTACCCACTGGATGCCAGTAGTCCCCCTCCCCAAGTGGTCCCCAGACATTGGCAAATGCCCTGGGGGAGGGTGCAAAAGTGCTCCCAAGTGAGAAGCACTCAGCTACATTGGTCACACGGGCTGATGAGTTAGCAAACTATTTTTAAAAGTCACAGACATAACTTTTGCTTTAAAGGACTACTTTCTAGAAGGAATGAGTAGTAAGATTCTGCAGCTAGCTTAAAATCCTGTATGCTAGAGAGACTACCTTAAAAAAATGGAAGAACTGTTCATACTGCATTGCCATGAATATAATATTTTATCCTTTAAAACTATTTTGTCTGAAATTCATGGACAGAAGACAAAATTTGCATAGGTCAAATTGTGATATAATCTACGCTTTCCTTTTTAAAATAAGCAACAGTAACCACACTGTGTGTTAGACTTTCCTGGGGGGTTTGATCTGCTAGTATCTCCTAGCATTAAAGAGAAACGGCAAGATAAGATGCAGCTAGGGTTTTAGTCAAAACGTGGGGAGGTGTTAAATGTATTTTAGTTGCTCAAATTTCTCATTTCACATTCTGTGTCTCTTCTGGACCCATGCAGAAATGGAATCAAAAAGCTGCGCTGGCCCTGGTGATTTGGAGGGCCGTGGGCAGGACCACAGACTGAGGTGACTTAAGGTGGCTTAAACTGGCCTTTGCAAGAAGAAAAGGGAACCATTCCTGCTGGATCTACAAACAGGCTTTCTGGCCACTGACTCCCTTCCAGGTTCCAGATTCCATTTCTGAGACCCTTCTGTCCATCTCCACTGCCAGCGCCCTTTGTGGCACTTTCCCTGACCTCGTTATCTAGGGCTAACCCTGCAGTCACCCCAGCAGATCCCTCTTGGCCAGATCTGGACACTGTGGTCCCCAAGCAAGTATCTCATTTTCTGGAAGCTCCAGAAATTGCATTTCAAATGGAACATTAAGAATGACCCCTATAACCCACAAAACCCCAAAGTGGTAAACTTGCTAAAAATCCTGGAACTTAGATGGAAGAAGGGTCCTCAAAGGGTCTTTTCCACAGCGCCTCGCCTCGGGCAGATGCGTCATTACCATGGTGATTTTCCAGGGGAAGGAAGTGAAGCCTAGAGAGGTGAGCCCTGTAAATCACGGCTGGCTCAGGAGGCAGAGGGGAAGCGAGCTCTAGAGAGCCGGCCTCCTAGTTTAGTGTGGCTTTAACTGCACCGTGCTGCATCAGACCAATTTAAATAGACATTTTAGTATTTGTCATACTTAACAATTTGCTGAGTAAGCTTTGCATTAGTTTCACCATGGCTGCTTAAAAAAAAAAAAAAAAAAATCTTTTTTGAAAAGAGGATTTCCCAAATCTTTCCTATGCAGCTGAAGGGCCAGACAATACTGGTAAAGGAAATGCTGAGCCGCCTCTCCAGTGCCCTGAGGAGGCAAGACCGGGGAGGCCAGGTATGGAAACATCAGCGGGATGGCCTCCCCAAATAGCAGCACCAGGGATCGGCCTCTGGGAAGCCAACTGTGTACCACAGAGTGACAAATGAACTCTTCAGAGCCTGAGCCTGGCATTGCAAGGAGCCTCGTAACATGAATTTCCCTCGCGTGCATACTCTTCTTATACATAGTAAGTGCTCAGCAGTCCCAAGCTGGAGTCATTCCCCCCTCCACCACTGGGTTAGACTGAATTTTACTGTAGTGTACTTCTTTTGGGGCACCAGAACATGAAGATGAAGTGATGTAAAATAATGCTTAAACATACAGGAGAAATCCAAGAGGCCCCGTGGTCAAGGCTGCCGAGTCATACACGGACCCCTCAAGACTGGGACCGCAGCTCCACGGCTCTTACTGTCCTGGAGCCTTCCTCTCCCTCTCTGTAAAACGAGACTGACAACCATCACACAGGGCTGTTCCGGAGACAAACACGTAGGTGCATATGAAGCGCCCAGAACATTCACCAAGTAGCCAGTGAACAAGTGACATAATTTAAAACATCTCTTAATCGAGGCTATGGAAGTTTCTTTCAAAAAAGTTAAAACATCAACTGATCAGAGATAAGTAAATTGGGATCTGGGAGTGAGAGCAATTGATCAGTAAACAATCTCCGTGAATACAATGCCATCATCTATGACAACTGTTTTTTCTCACGTAATGCATATGTACTTTTTTAGAAACTGTGAAAATATTATGAATGGGTACAGGTCTCAGTGTTCCTGGGAGCACTTTGCAACGATGGGATCGTTTCTATTACTGGCAAACTGAAGTCAGAGAGAGGCAGATGCCTGTCCCTCGGCTGTGTATCCTCTGACCCCTTTGCCTCTACGGAAGCAAGACTTCCTTTTCTTTCATCAAAGATTACACAGTAAATAAATGAATCGGATTGTCTCATGGGGCTAAGACAAGGTCCTTAGGGCTCAATCAGGCAATTACCTTTTGGCCATCCGCGTTCGCACGGACCCTGAGAGAGCCACTTGCCCACAAGAGCAGCGGAGCCTTAGAAAGGCATTAGATCATGGATTCAGAAATTGTATATAGGCTTGGATTTCAACAATTAAAAAATGACTTCAGTGGCCAAGGACATGAGGAAAACAGGGAGAAGGGAAAGAGTTTGATACAAATGGACGGTCAGGTTGTACTTTTGTTTTGAAAAGTAATTTTTCTCACTGTTGTTGAAGAAGATATTGCTATAATAAATAGTAAAGAGCGAGAAAGCATGTTTCAAGCATTTATGTTCACAGAAAGCTGTGAACAAAAGGACAGGGCATATCCAATGGAAGAAGGACTATGTGGCACCCAAGCTGTTAGCTTAGTCGGTGTCTCCCAGCAGAGGGAAATGGAGCAGAAGGCGGACTGCAGGAATGCACGATGCTGCATCAGCAGCCCCGGGAATCCATAGGTCCTCAGAATGGAGGCAACCTGATTACGCAGTCACATTTAAGACATGAGCGAGCTTAAAGGTACTCTGAATATAACCCATACTGATAGTAAGTGACAGGTTTTTATTTAAAATGCACATATTACATCCTCACAAAACACTTTTTAAAAAGCTCTATGTAGGAATGTTACCTCTGAAGGTCTTATTATATGCCGTTTGCCTCTTGGAGCTTCAAAAAAGAGTTGTTCTTTGGCACCCGAATTAACTTGCAATAATTTTCCTGGTATGAGAGAATGAAGCAGAAAGACAATTCACATCTGCATTTATCTTTCTACTGTAAAGAGATAAGCACGGTTGCAACTATGCGGATTCATTTTAATCAGTCTCGTAAATTGAGCAAATAAATGGTGAATTCTCCAGAAGTGCACGTACAGGCAATTATATGGCATGGTTCAGATCCCGAAGCCAGGAATTTGTTAATGGGGACCTCAGCCCTTTTAATGTGACCTTGCACATCCCACCTAGAATCAAGCCTGCTGTGTTTTACTCTGTTGCAATGAAAGTACATATTTTTCAAAAGCTTGACAAAATCTGGGTTTTTTGCTCCTTCTCCTGGTTGCCCAAGCCTGCAATAAAAGGAAACTGCTTTGGCAAGAACTATGGGATCAGAAGTGAGAACCTTGTGGCAAGCATCCACATTTACCCAGGCCTAAATTCTAAATTTGTCCTCTGAAGTTTAGAAACTGGAAGATAAAGACTCATAAAACAACCTATAAATGCTCCCCCCGCCCCCATCTTACTTAAAAATTTGTAAAGAAATCCAAGATTTTCCCAAAACAAAGTGCTGAGCAAAAATGGTCTTTCAGTCTGATATAAAATTAAAATCTTGAATTTGTTTTGATCAATGTTGAAGAAGATTAGATACTCCGAATCTCCTCCTAACACCTCACTAATCCTTTATGGTTTGAAATTTAAATGACTCAAAAGATACAGACTACTATTTTTTCAGCATTTTTAAATCACGGGGCATTTCAAACACATGGAGAAGTAAGAAGAGTATGAAGAACCCCTATGTGCCCAATGTTCAGCTTCAACAGTTACTAGCGCAAGGCCCAACCCCGTTCCGTGAGCCTCCACTCAGGCCCTCACCAGATTATTCCGAAGCAAACCTCAGATGGCCTAATATTTCATCTGTAAATAATTCCGTGTATATTTACATCATACCATTTCTTCCCCTCCTTTTCCCCCATAATTTGTACATCTAATAGTCTTGAAATGTCCTTCCTTCAAAAGTATTATCAAAATAAGAACTTTGTGTCTTCTATCACGCTCTTTAATGCTCAGGTGGGGATACCAGTTGGGTCTGCGAGCTGGTTTAGCTAACCTTTGAAATTGCAGGTCTATTTCTCAGTGATTGATTAAAAATAAGGCTCTCTAATTTTGTAACTGAAAACCTTGTTTCTAATTTGCTGAGTTATAATATGGTGATGAGGGGCCTTGGCTGTGAGGAGCAAGCGAATTTGAAAATGTTTCCTTTGAAAGGGGCACATTTCCCTGAATTTATGGCTGAACATACACAAACAAGAAAAAAAGGTAGTTCAATTAGCTTTGGCTATTGAGTATTATAAGAAAATGAATAATCAATATTTTTCCAATGAACCAAATAGATCTACAAAGTATTTTTTAGGATTCTCAAGAGGAAGTACAAATAACAAATGACCTGGAAAAGGGATCAAAGGATTCAATGAAAACATCCTTTGATTCAGTGACTAATTTTAGATGGCTTCTGGCCATGAGATACTAAGAGAACTCAAAGAATTATAATTCTCAGATAATCCCAAAAATTCACTTTACACTGTAGTTTCAAAGGTAATATTTTACATAAAGAACACCCCCAAAATTATTAGAATAGTTCAATGAAGCACTTATGATTGCATGATTAGAAAATCTAAACACAAGAGATAAGCACTAGGAGTGCTGCCCAGCACCATAATGCCCGTAGGGTACCAACCTAGCTCCTACCCCTTCCCGGAGAACTGTCCCCCACCTTGGGCTGGACCCCTGTGGTCGTGTTTATCCTCTGGATAAACACTGACCCAGGACAGGACAGGCCAGAGATGGAAGTGGATACTCAAATTCTCTTTCCTGGGAATTCAGAATCTGGGAGACCCAATCAGTGGGTGCCTAGCTGGGATGAGCTGGGCACTTTGGAAGTGAGGGTGGCATTTTGGGGCGACTGAATGGACCATGTGCCAATGAATTAAGAAAAGCTGCCTGTGCAGAGAGAGGGGCCAAAAGCAGACACCAGACCAAGGACGGCAGTGGCCACTGAACTGAGCTTCCTCAGAGCAGGAGAGGAGAGAAGAGAGGAGAAGTGTCTGCTTGGTTTTCTAGTTCATTTCTAAAGCTAGTTCCACAGGAGACATTGCTTCCTGCTCCTGGATTTTATGAGCTATCCCTGTATCTTCCCAATAAGCTCATTCTTCATTATTATTTTAAAACATTTTAAGCTGTATGGGTTTGAGTTCCTTGCAACCAAGGATATGAAGGAATTTTTAAAAACTGCAGCAGTTCTTTGTTAGGAAAGTGGGATTCTGGGTGTGATTGCTCTCCCTACCCCCAACTCTATTCTTTATAGCGGTTATTACTCTTTTTTTTTTTTTTTAAACATAGAGAAAATATTTAGGTCACCACTCTTTTTTTCTGCTGCCTTCCACTCTGTCATATAAGCACCGAAATATTCTGAGAACAGAAGCAAAGAGCAAAAATATCTGTACGATCCACGTGTAATTGCCTCTTAGTAAGGGTAACACTATTCTTTCAGAATCCCTACATTTTTATTCCCTAGAAATGTCTACTCACAAGGAGGAAGAGAACTGGAAGGGCCAGATGACCTCGTTACTAAGCAGGTATAGGAAACCACAATCCCCACAGGTGTAGAGAGCTACATAATTCACAAAACCGATTCACACGCATCATCCCAGTTGCTATATAATTTACAAGTTACAACAGTTCCAAAATTCAGACTAAATGTACCCAATATATCAGACCATTTGCAATGACAATGGCAAGGAGCGTTCTATTATAGCCCAAACTGTTCACTGGTAAAAATCTTACAGTCCCGATAGTTCTAGAAAGGAACTAGTATCAGCTAGAAAGTGTTCTTCCATATTTTCTCTCTCCCCACATTCTTTTTTCTTTCTCACGCATTTTGTACAGGAGCTTTCACTCAGGGGTAACTGGTATTCCTGCAACAGCCTGATGCGCTTTTTGGTTTCTTAGGACCCGTGGTTGCCATGGACACGAAAGGCTGCAGTGGCTGGTGACTGCGCCATCCCCACCCCTGATGAGCCAGCTGGCTCTGGCAAATGTGTTCACTATTTTTGACAAGATCAAAGCAATGAAACAGAAGCCTGCTCCTGAATTCTGCTCCCTACCCCCGCCAGGCCCTCAAGGCCCCGCCGTGAAAAGCAAGGCTGGTCTTGAGGCAGTATGGCACATTCCTGAGATCAAGCACTGTGGGAACTGGGATATCAGGAGCGCTAGCACATCAATGCGACACATGTCTCATGGCCGTTGCACTGGAGTTAAACCAGCGAAGATCCGTGGGCATACTTGCTCTCATTCTCCAGATGGTATAACTCCCCCTGAAAATCAGAAGTACTCTATTCTCCTCTCCATCCATAGAAAACATTTGGTCTGATGCTCTCACCTGACCCAAGGGGCCACTTAAGAGATGAGAAGGCTTTTCAAAGACCTCAGCCCCCTTACTCCCAGGGACTTTTCCATCACCTGAGCTCTGGCTGGACCACA
The DNA here is from genome assembly GCA_028534135.1 of Potos flavus. Classification (NCBI taxonomy): domain Eukaryota; kingdom Metazoa; phylum Chordata; class Mammalia; order Carnivora; family Procyonidae; genus Potos; species Potos flavus. The sequence goes on from CM052885.1 coordinate 58,209,157, forward strand.
GAGGCTGGCTTATGGCAGAATTATGGAAATAGTGAGGTGTGCCTCTCTCCCTCCAAAGTGATGGCTCCACATTGAGGGTCGTCTACATAGACCGTCACCTGGACACCTGCATGATTGTGACCCACTGATCCTGGCCAAGATCTCGCTCTTTCCATCTAGGATTTATCCACTTTATATCCCTAGGATCCCACACAGGGCCTACACATTTGCAGAATTAGTTTTTTAAAGATTTTGTTTGAGAGACAAAGAGAGGGTACAAACATGGGTAATGGCAGAGGGAGAGGGAGAAGCAGGCTCCCCGCTGAGCAGGGAGCCTGATGCGGGGCTTGATCCCAGGACTCTGGGATCAGGACCTGAGTCAAAGGCCGACTGACTGAGCCACCCAGGTGTCCCACATTTGCAGAATTAAAAAAATACCCAAACCTCAAGTAAAAAAACACAGTAAGATACCATTTCATACCTGTAAAGACAGTGACTATAAAAATGATCTCCCCCACCTCCCCCTGCCAAGCCCCAGAAATAACAAGTACTGGTGAGGATGTAGAGAAACCGGAACCCTGTGCTCTGCTGGTCAGAATGTAAAGTGATGCAGTTGCTGTGGAAACCAGGACGGTGGTTCCTCAACGAATTAAACATACAATCACCATCTGACTCAGCAATTCCCCTTCTGGGTCTCTGCCCCTGAAGAATTAAAAGCAGGGTCTAGTACACCCACGTTCATAGCCGTATTATTCACAGTAACTAAAAGATGGAAGCAACCCAGGTGTCCATGGATGCGTGACAGGCTAAACAAAATGTGGTCTGTACATACAGTGGAGTACTGTTCAGCTTTAAAAAGGAAGGAAATTCTGACCCAGGCTACCATATGGATTAATCTTGAGGACCTTAGGTTAGGTCAGATAAATCAGTTGCAAAACAACAAATACTGGGGCTGCCTGGGTGGTTCGGTTGGTTAACTTCAGCTCAGGTGGTGATCTCAGGGTCGAGAGCTCAAGCCCCGAGTGGGACACTGCGCTCCACAGTCTGTGGGGATTGCGGAGATTCTCTCTCTCCCTCTCCTCCTGCCCCTCCCCTCGCTTGCACTCTCTCTTGCTCTCTTTCCTTCTCTAAAATGAATGACTAAATCTTTAAAACACCCCAAATACTGTCTGATTCCACTTACGTGAGATACCCAGAGTAGTCAAATTCAGAGAGACACAGTAGAATGGTGTCTGGCGGGTGCAGGGAGAAGGGGAGAAGGTGAGTTACTGTTTGGTGGTTTACAAGATGATTTATGCAGATGGGTGGCAGTGAAGGGTGCACAACAGTGTGGATGCAGCTGATGTCCCTGAACCGTACATTTAAAAATGGTTAAGATGATAAGTTTTATGTGTTTTTACCACAATTAAAACTAATGTAAAAGAAATCTTCCCAATTGAAATTTATTCTTCCTATGTCCCATTTTCTCTTGTAAATAATAATTGAGCGTAGCCCCCCACCAATGGTCACTATAATGGTGGGATTTCACACATTGTGTCACATACCGTGTGGGTGTTGGATTCCCAACAAAATGCCCTGTACTCTACTCTATGTATTCATGAGGCCGCCCCAAATGATCTATACCCTGCTCCCTAGACGTAAATGAGTATGTGAGCAAGAGGATATCCAGGGAGAAATCACTCCTTTTTTTTTAAAAAAAAACAATAAAGCAGAGAACATCCATAGAGGGGGTGCGCTAAGAGGCTACTGTTTCTCTCTACCCCCTGGGCCTCCCTGGTCCCTAGAGGACTCTCAGGCCCCCAGTGTCCCGCCTGGTCACCAAGGCCAGCCTAGGCCCTCAGCATTGTGTCTGGCAGGGCTTGGACATGACAGTGAGAGGGACTTATCTGATCTCCCTCTGCCTTTACCTTACAACCCACAGCATGCTTCCGTCCATCTAGTGCACTGTATTAAACGCCTATGGGTTGTGAGACTCAAATAAAATCCAAATTCCAGGGGGGCAAGTATGGTTACACATGAATACCTGCCTAGCAGAAGGATCTGTCCGTCTATGGCCAATACTTCAACAAATACTTGAAATAAAATATTCTGGCAACTCTGAAATCATCTCGTTTGGGTTGAGACCCTCAGCCTCTCTCTCTCCTGGCTGATTTGAGTTGCTTTCCAACTCCAGGCTTACTCATCCTCCCAAGACGGCCAGGGATGCCCCACCCCAAGTCCCCGGAGTTACCTAATACCTCCAGGCTAAAGTGCAGGGCTCAGCTCCTGGCACGGTGTAAAGGTTCCTCCGCAGTCTGTCCTGGTCTGTCTCTCCACAGTCCTCTCCCTTCTTGCCCTCGGCCAGTCAATATCACTATTTCTTCATCTCCCCCTGTTCTTCCCACCTCCTGTCTTGACATGCCATATTCCTTCTGAGTCTGGAATGCTCATCCTAGACTTCACCACCTGGTGAACTTCTACTAGTCTTTCAAGATCCACTTCAAAGGATGTTGCTTCCATGAGGCTCCACAGATTCCCCTGTGAGCTCTTTCCTCAGAGACACCCCTGGGCTGGGTGCTTTTCTACCACACTCAACTAAAACTTCTTTGAAAGCTGGGACCCCGCCCATTCCTAAATGCCTACCCCGAACTCTAACATCCAAGTCCCTGGGATGAGACTTAAAAGTGACCCATCCTATAACAACGCTGCCCCACCCTGCGTGCGTAATGCCGACGCAGCCCATTCAGAGGCCCTGCACGCCCCTGCCCTGTGACTCCCCGCTTCTCATTCCCATGCCTTACCGTCCGGGCGCCTGCATTTCAAGTACAAGTATGTCTCCCTCACTAACTTACAAACTCTGGTGAGAACTAGAGGTACTGTGTCCTACTTCTGAATCATCCACATGGTCTGACTTAAAACTTCGCACATGGTAGAAACTGGATTTGTCATGGGCGTGACTTGGAGGAGGTAGGGGGCCGGCTGGGAGTTTTGGAGAGCAGGGTGACATGATGTGAGCTGAATGTAGCTCTCTACCTGTGCCGGAAGGTGAAAATTGCTGGAGACTTCTTGGGCCGTTCTTCGGGAGGTGGAGCACTGATAGGAAAAGGGAAAACAGGAAAGGCGAGACGCAGGGCGAGGACACAGCATGCCAGAACCCAAAGGTGAAGGAGTGGATTGCTACGGTAACAGAAGGCACCACGTACCTTTAAACAGTCTTAAAACGCGATGCCTTGAATTAATAATTGTAGTAGTAGTCCTAACACAGAAAAAACACTCAAAATGTTAACTGCAGGTGCCCCTGGGGTGTAGAGTTACAGTTATTTCTATTTATTGTGGGTTTTCCACTCTGTTTTTCTCCAAAACTGAACTGTTTTTCTCTCTGGAAACAATACGTGAATGGATACTGACTTTTTCAAAACAAAACTTATATCTCAGAAGCCACAACATGTACTTTACCTCTTGAGTCCCAGTCAATGTGTGTAATATAACTAGAAGCACCTTTGCAGATGCCGACCCGTTTGCTCGTAAGGACATTGTAAATATCCACAAAGTTATCGTGGGATGCCACAGCAAGGTATTTTCCTGTATCTGTAAAGAAAATGTGCAGTTAAAACCAGGAAAAACCAAAACATTTTACACAGAAATTTACTTCCAGGGGCTTATTTCAAAATGGGAAAAAGGTCAAGGAAGTATTTAGTCTGTTCTTATAAATGTTTGTCCCGACACAGTCTAGAAAGTTTCTGCTATAATCTTCACCTTTTGAAAATTTAATATCAGAGATCATTTCTTTTCTGTGATGGAAGGAGACCATGTCTTCAACAGTGTCGGCATTTACGACCAGGAAGCTCCCATCGTTCAAGCCAACTGCTAAGGCTTTCCCGTCAGGGGAGAAGGCACAGCATCTTCCACCTACAAGAGTCCATAAGGAATAGTTATCACCATGATTCTATTATCAAACAGACTCAATGACGAGAAGGAGACATTTGCCTGTGTGCATTATGCATAGATATGTGACTGTCTTAACATAACTTGTGAAAAGAACTACAGCTTCGTAATTTACAATTTCAAACCCAAGGACGATGATCAAAATGCTAAAACAACAACAACAAAACCCCACCAAACAAAACATTTTCTATTTCTTTAGGTTTATCCATTCGTTTCTTACTACTTGAACACCTGGGATTTTCTTCTTTTTTTTTTTTTTTTTTTAAGATTTTGTTTATTTATTTGAGAGAGAGATCACAAGTAGGCAGAGAGGCAGGCAGAGAGCTGAGCACAGAGCCTGATGTGGGGCTTGATCCCAGGACCCTGAGATCATGACCTGAGCCGAAGGCAGAGGCTCAACCCACTGAGCCACTCGGCACCCCTAATCATATTATTTTCTAAAGAGAGCCTTTACATTTATTGCTTTTTAAAAATCCTGAATAAATAAAATCTTTTAAAAAAAGAAACAGACTAGGACGCCTTTTTTGACCCAGGCACCCCTGAACACCTGGGATTTTCAAAAGACCCCGGGAGTGAATGGGGGAAAGGAGTGAAGGATTAATAAAACCAGTACCTTTGCTTCCAAGAAAAGAGAGGATACTTAAGAATAGGAATTCTGGAATTCAGTTTCCAGAAACCATTTTTGGAATATCATGCCTTACACACAAAACTTGCTTTAGAGACCTTGTTGATCTTAGAGTCATTCCAAGTCTTTGATCCATGGGTCCTCATGCAGAATTCCGGAGGTGAAAGATTTTTATCCTGCCTCTTCTGTCATGAATAACACTCATTCAAAAGGTGTCTATAACACTAAACAGTATGGGCTGCCAGTGCCACGTAAGCCATGTTTTCTACTGCTTTGTAGGGTCACAGGGAGACATTTCTGAATGAGTGTGGACTCTGTGTATGGGGGTCTTTAAAAGAAATCCTGTTTAAGAATATCCCCTCAGCCTTCTTCTTGTCTAGACTTTGGTAAGCGCGGCCCTAGGGATGGGACAGTCACACAGCCTTGTGCTAAGGCACTCCACACTCCTTCCACATGCTCCCCTCCATCACGGTTCATGGTATGCTGAAAGCTATGTCATATCAGCAACTCCAAACTGCCTTATCTAAATTCCATCTTCATTCATCCACTCAGGTAGCAACAAGTCATTTATGCACTGCGAGTAATGCCTGCTGCCAGGTCCGAGAGAACACAAGACAAGCCCGCCCTTGAGGAGAGTCATCAACATTAGGTTAACCATACACTTTAATGTACAAACCAGGACACTTCTTAGAGTGAAAGGGAGTCTATTAATAATTACTCCAGGAAAACCGCTATGAACTGGATTGAATGGTCATCCATCTAAGATACTTTGGTAGTTGTTCCTTTGAACTAATTTTTAACCTAGTGAATAAAGTCCATTGTCTGACATTGAAGTCACTCACAAGGAGGTCTTAGTATATAATTTTCCCAGTATAAATTAGTGGTCAAATTATTCAGTCTTGCAGCGGCTAGGAGCATGGGCTTCGGAGTCAGACGTGGGTTTGAATCCCGGCTCCCCCACTGACTAAGGTTCACTATAAAGAAAGGCAAGATGGAAGAGAAAAATAGTCTCAGGCAGTGGCCGCAGGCCTGCTCTCTGAAGCCCACTCTGTCTGGGTGTGAGTTCAGTTCTGTTACCCACCAGCTGTGCAATTTCAAGCAAACAACCTAAATTCTCTATGCCACAGTTTCCTAATCTGCACGTGGTAATAGTAATGGCCTTCCTCCTTCCTCCCGTGAAGACCAAATGCAAACTGCCAGGAGTCCCTAGCTCAACGGGACCAGCCTCCATCATTGTTACTATTGTCTTGACATCTTTTTTCATGTTATCCCCTTGCAATACAATCTCCATGTCTCTCTACTTGTAAAACTACCCGGAACAAATATTTTAGGGCCAGATCCCAATCTCAGCCTTTCCTAAGAACTTCCACAAATGCTTTGAGCCTTAGCTGAAGTTGTCCCTGGCAGCAGGCCTTCTCCTGAACCTCCACACAACCTGGCTTGTGCCAGACATCTTTCATTTGTCTCTCCACATCCGCTCTCCACCCCTCCCTGTGCCTTCTGCGGGCCTGGGCAGATCGCGTCGGTGGCCTCCCTGGCCCTCGGGCTTTTGACTGTGTTTGGCCCAGGGGGAGCATGAACAGAGACTCGAGGGAGGGAGCAAGGAAGGAAGGGGGAACAGGGAGTTTGGGGTCCATAACTCCCCAGCTGCCTCTCCTGCAGGGTCACTGCGTGCTGGCTGCGGCCCGGGGCCGAGGGTCCCAGCTCCTGTCCGGCCTGTCCTCTCACACAGCGCTCACTTCTGGGTTCCAGCATTGCTCGCTCCTCTTGCCCCTTCAAGCCCAGGGCTGATGAAGGTACCTGGCTGTCACCAGCTGCATGGCGCTGTGCTATCCCTGGTCATTCCTCAACACCTACCCACCCCTTTAACAAATGGTCCCATTTTTAGATTCTCTTCAAAATCGCCCTATTTGACTCTGTTTGAATCTTGTCCATCTCTGACACTAGAGATGGGACCGTTCATCTTGGGATCCCCAATACCTGACACATAGAAGCTACTCAACGAACGTTCGCCGAATTCGCACTTCTTGGTATACCTTTGTTTTAGTGGCTAGGGTGTTAAATACATATTTACAAAATTTCTTGATAGTAACTATTTTTTTTGTAAATGTTTTGTTTTTCTGTAATAAAATCAGTTGCAGAGACAGACGTAAAGATAAAACAGCATTCTTTATAAGCTGATGGGTTCCAACAGACTCCCACAGCTCTCCAGGAGAAGAAGGACATATTGCCCCCAGGTGGTAAATGTCTGTGCAGTGCAAGGAAAATGAACGAAGTAACGGATCAGGCCAGCTTTCTGGAATTTCCGTCTGTAGCAACCAACACTGACTTCCCATGACCTGGCATGCATGGGGGCACGTACCAGGTACTCAGTAACTAGCAGTTGAGTGCATGAATGAACACAACACATTCTGTTGTCGGCAAACACTCTGACAGATGTGTCAAGTGGCATCACATACCTTTTTTGAGTTTTCGTACTGCCAGCATACGGTGTTGGGAAGATAACTCCCAGATCCGAAGTGTTTTATCATCGCTCACCGTTGCGCAGATGGGCAGGAGAGGGTGGGCTGCCAGCCCCCACACTTCTCCCTCCATGTGCCCCTGTGGGAGAGGAAACAAGGCCATGTAATCTCGGTTCACGCTTCCCGGCGAGCCCCTCTGCGGCACCGTGCGGCATACCCAGCCTGGGAGCACCTTGAACAGGTTCACGTATGAATAAACACAGGCTGAGCTTCCTTGAACCAAAATGAAAGCACTGAATAACTTTTTTCATTTGAAACTAAAGCTGGGCCTCCATGAACCTGAAGTCTTCATTTGTAAAGCAAAACATGGACTCCTTGCTCATAAGCTCTGTTTACATGATGCCAAACATCTTTTCTTTTAGAAACAGCTGGGTAAAGAATACAACACCCTCATTTGATCCTTTTGCTTGATATCGAGTTAAAACAGTACATATAGGTACACAAACACTGGTAAAACAGCTTGATTGTGACATGAAACACCTTTATGCATAAACCCATGTTCTAAAAGATGTAGGTAAGCACCTATCTCTGTCAGAGGGATTGGACAGCAATATTCTTCCCCACCCCCAAAAAAAGTAATTTATTACTTAAAAAAAAAAAGTCCGGGATCAAATTAAGGCATATGCACTGTATTTGATTGTCATATTTTTCTTTTTTTCTAGTCTTGAGATACAAATGAAACATAATAGTGTATAAGTTTAAGACTGGACAGTGATAGGTTTATTAATTTAATTCAGTTTTAGTCCTTTGAATGCATAGCATTTTGCAAAACAAAAGCTCAGTTTTCATATCAAGTGCCTTGGGAATAACTCAGGTTCAGTGTTTGTTCACATGTTATTCTATACAGTGACTATCAGAAAACTGAAATGTGCTGAATAGATATTGGGCCAATTCCATATACCTCTATCTTATCACAAACACACCTAAATGGCTTAGAAATAATGACAAAAGTGTTTTAAAAATGAACAATTAGGGAGAAAATGACTCTGATACTGTAATTTATCACTCAATAAAGGAGTGTAAAGAATTCATAGTGCACAGAATAAAACAGACCAGACTGTTCACTGAATTTCTGCTTTTAGTGGCCACTTATAAAAAGGCTTTGCTTAGTAAAGCAAAAAGGAAAACTGTACACAGCTTCTGAAAGGTGTTTGTACTTGGACTGCTTCAGGGAACAGGTGGCTTTCTGAAGAGAAACTGGATGATTCTGGTTTAACAGGGAAACTGTTTGAGCAAAACAATAATTTGGCAGAAGATACGAAGTTCCAAATAGAGCTGACATTCAAATATCTGAGAAGGGCCAAAGGGTGTAGATACGGATTTTGAATTTATTGGATTTGGAGTATCCTACATCTCTAGTTCTCTAATTTTCTTCCCTTCAGAAGCCTCTCACCCCAAAGGTCACAGTCAGAGGATGGGTCAGGTGTCAACCCCCATTTCCTCCCAGAATGGATGTGCTTGGAGCCCTTTCCCAGACCAAGTCCCATTTACATTTTGCTTGAGGACAAGACTGCATGCTCTGAGACCCTTTTAAACCACTGCCTCATATGTTGACTTAAACATGGTATTTCCCTATAATAATGGGATTACATTTCTGTATAACATAGGAATGGACAGTGAGCAAGAAAGGCTGGAAGTATCTTAAGTGGTATTGGAATGGGCTTGGAATCTGACCTTCCTCCTTTTTTTTTTTTTTTAATTAATTTATTTGACAGACAGATCACAAGTAGGCAGAGAGGCAGGCAGAGAGAGAGGGAGAAGCAGGCTCCCCACTGAGCAGAGAACTGATGCGGGGCTCGATCCCAGGACCCTGCGATCATGACCTGAGCTGAAGGCAGAGGCTTTAACCTGCTGAGCCACCAGGCGCCCCCCTTCCTTCTGATCACCCATAAAGCTGCATGTAAATAGCTGCACAACTGAGAGTTGATTATATTCAAAGAAAATACAATGGGAATTGTAAACCTCATCTTCCGTCACTTTTCCCCTCCCCCAACCCAGGCTTCCTTCTCTTAAAAAATAAGCAATCTGTTCCAAGGGACACTGAGTTGCCATGCTACCGGCAAAGCTGTTCAAATACCTTCCTACAGCAGGATAGTGGATGATCTTAATCACACTGCCTGTTCCTTCACTTTCCCTCTGTGTCCATCCTCTCTTGGAGCAGGACTATGAGCCGCATGAGCCCTGAGAGGACAGGAAGCCCTATTCCACTGTGCACAGCATGTAGCACAAGGCGGATCTCAGCAGGAACCCAACAAACAATGATTGAACTACTTGGTTCTGCTTAGGAGGAAATACAAATGGGTGATAGATAAGAAGAGGAAAGAGAGATATTGACAGAAAAGGAAAAGAATGGTAAAAGTGTAAGGAGACAAGATGGCGGTAACCAACATTTTTTTCTGAAGGTTCCACCAGCTCTACTGCCTGCCCATAGCTCAGAGGGCCATGCCTTCTGCACGGCTCCCTGGCAGTCTCCATGCTAAGAGGTCTCTGGGGAACAGCCTGGTGTATTGAAAGAGGAAAGTCTCTGGTATCTGACACACCTTGGTTTGAATCCCAGCTCTGCAGTTCTTAGCATACAGCTGTGGGCAGTTTACTGGGCTTTGGGTCCCTCATCTATAAGACAACTTCAAATCTGTTGTGGAGAAATAAATGCTGTACAACAGTACTGCCTGACACATAGTAGGCGCTCAATAAACAGTACCTGTAGCTATTTTCATTATTAGAATAGAAACAAAAATGGGGAAAAAACAGAATTATAGAGAATGAAAAGGCAAAAGGCCTTTATTTTCAAGTTTAAAACATATTTAAACAAAATAAGCTCAACTATAATGTTTTTTAAAATTAAAAAATGTAGATTTTAAATCTTACAGTATTGCTTAAATCATATTATGGTAGGGACCTGAAAAAATATTTAGCAATATAGCATGTATGCAAATAAGTTAAAGTCTCAAACATTTGGGGATTAGAAAGAAATAATCACTTTTCAGTAAAATTAAATAAGAAGTCATGGCCAGAGAAAAAGAAATTTGTTTGGAAGGGAACAACAAAATCAAGATCAGCTGGAGAACGAAGATATCACGCCTCACGGACTCACCTCCAGCATATTCTCAGTCCCGGCTACCTGGCACCATTAGCTACAGAGCTTCTGAGGTTTGTTTTAATGCAGAATTCTTTTCTAAACATTCTTATTCAGGATATCCTGAGTGAGGCTTGGGCACATGCAATTTTAAAACCTCACGGTGTTCTGAATCATATGTGTGCAGACCTATTCCCAGGATGTAGCATATCCGAGGGCCACTCTCAGTGGGATTTTGGAGTTCATCTCTAATAGAGAAAGCTTGAAGGAGAAGGAGGTGAACCATGGGACCAAGAGAAGTCCTGACGCTTATATAATAGTGCATATTTTTTTCACTCCACCTTCTGAATGTACACCCTCACCCCAATCTGAGCCCCTTTCATCTATAAATAAGGTCTGTCCGTCACCAAATTGGGCACAGTCTCACCCCCTCAAGTGAGATTTTATCACTTCACTGATCTTTGAGGATTCTGGTGATGTTTATTTTAATGTAATTTTACTTGAATATAATTCTGAGGGGAGACTGAGGGCAAGAAGTGGGTCATGTGTTTACATGCACCAAGACGGAGACTAGAATGAGGCAAAAAAATCGAAGGAGACACTTGTATACTTGGTGTGAGTAGAGAAAATAATTTGTCCTGATAGTTTTATAGATTGACAGATCGAGAAGAAATATACCTAAAGAGCCTCCTCCATACCTGGACTTGATTTAGACAATGAGGTTATGGCCTTTGAGCAGATACTGTAATGGGATTATACTTTTGGGGACCTTGGTGGTGGGGGGATGTACTCTGCATATTGTAGAGACAGTAATATCTGTTGCCAGAGGCAAGACTGTGGTGGACACATTTGTGAAGTGACCCCCATGATCTCCCTGGCTTTCACTCCTGTGTAGTCACCTCCTTTCCAATGTAGCATGCCCTGTCACTTATCTGCCAACCGATAAAATAGGGCAAAGGGGATGGATGTTCATGATTACATGCCTTTGAGGATATGATTATGTCACATAAGACTGTAGTGCCTGTTTTTTTTTCTTTCCCTTGGTGGCTTCAAGGAAGCAAGCAGCCATGTTGGAGAACCCATGTGGCAAAGAACTGTGTGCAGCCTCTGGGAGCTGAAGGCGACCTCTGGCCAACAGCCGGCCAGAAATGCAGCCGTCAGTCCTACAACCACAAGGACGTGATTTCTGCTAACAACCTGTGAGATCCTGTGGAGGATCCTTCCTCAGATGAGCCTCCGATGAGACTGCAGCCCTAGCCTTGACTACAGCCTTGCGAAGCTTTAAGCAGAGGACTCAGTTAAGCCAGACTCAGACTTCTGACCCAGAGAAGGCTTAAGATAATAAACGTATATTGATTTAAGCTGCTAAATTTGTGGCAGTTTCTTACACAGCAATAGGTCAGTAACCCAGCAGTTGTGCGACCCTGAGACTGAGTGCCTACTTCAACACTGCACCCTAAGTGGCCCCCTTGCCTCACTCGAGTCCCAGCTCTGAGAGGAACCGCACGTTAGAATATGTACACAGTACCTGAACAAGCAGCGTCATTGGGCCGCTTTTATCAATTTCCAGGATCTCCCCATTTTTTGTTCCCACCAGGATATGTCCATGTCCCAAAGTGATGGCACGAACTGAAGGGTTATCTTCCAGAAGCAAGCCTGAGGGGGGAAATGTTGTACTTAATATTGTAAACAGTGCGTTTAGCAGAACAACAACAACAAGCCTGATAATCATATACAGTCTGTCTTTGTAGTTCAAAAGTACTAGTAGTGCTAGGCAGTCATCCTTGATATTTCTACCAGGGGCCTAGAGGTCTAACTGCAGAAGAAGGAGAACTGATTTAGTAACTTCGGTACCATCTTTTCCATTTCTATGAAAAGAAAGATTCCGATGACATATTCAGGGGTGGCACCTTTTGAGCTGGTTGACAATGCTGCTCTTTTAATGGCGTAAGTCTTCAAGCATCTTTCAAACATGTCATCCCAGAGTTCTACAATTCCATCCTTTCCACCCGTTACAAAACCCTGTGAAGGCATACATGGGAAGAATGAGATATACATCAAAATGACAAGTTGCCCACCTGGCCTCTAAAGGGCTCCCCCTTGGGAAAAGCAGCTTTGTCTGTGTTTCCTTCCTAAATATAGGAGACTAAAAACCTGATAACATGTAATATTAATATAATATCTCCTGGAAGCATCTCTCTCCACTTCTCTAGCAGATAAAGCACATTCTCAATGTGTGTTCCTCACACTTTCCTCAAACCTTTGGTTGGTATTTGGCACCCTAGGTCCTAGAAGGCCGTTTCTGTGCCCCATCCCCTACTTCAGTGTGGGTGCCTGAGGAACAGGAAAGCCTGGCAGTTTCTGGTATCTCATCTCTTCCTACTGAATGAACTGGAATTAACATCGCAATTAAAAATGATTATTAAATATGTTAAATTAGATACTTCCAGGAGAAAACAGCATTATCTTTTAAGAGGAACTCAGACAGTTCATGTAACACAACTATACTATTTTGTTCAATGGACATCGATGTCCAAAATAATTAAAATCCAGATTAATTTTTATAAAACCTGGAAAGTAAAATGCTTAACATATTGGGTATTATTTTTTTTTTACTGAACAGTGATCTTTATTCTTGTTCTAATCTTATGATTTCTTGGCTTTACTAGTTTTCCTTTCTGGCAAATTATATATACCAACTGCTCTTGGGAAAAATCCTTTTTAAATGGAAAATACTAAGTAATTCAATGTTTTCTTGGAGATTTTTAGTTTCCTTTATTCCAATTTTTAGTTTCCTTTATTCCAACGTTCACAAGGAAATACTATTTTGGAGGGTTTTTTTTTTTTTGTTTTGTTTTTTACATTAAATACCCATATTCTCATTACAGATTTGTAGGGGAGACTCAATCCCCAAATTAAATTCAAATTATACTGTGACATCCTTGTATTTTCCATGATGTTTTGGATTAACTTACCAAGCAATGAAAGAGTTTAAACAAGTTATTGCACATTAACTTCGAGACCTACACAGATTTTGCTTTCTACTTTAATCTTGTCTAACGTACAGTTTAAGCCAGAACAAATTCGCCAGTAAAAAAACAGCTTAGCCACTAAAACTACTGCTGTAGTTGCACACCTAACAAGAACCTACTTCGGTACTGGGATCAGCATATTTATCTGGGAACAGGGAAAGGCAAAATGAGGCATGGCTTAGTCAGGTGTGTTGGGTGGCTTATGCTGTTTGCAGGTCAGAGAGCAGACAAAGTGGCACCACCAGCAAGCTGGCAGTGAATAAAAAATGGGTTTTTCTGGCAAAGTGGTTCAACAAGGTATTTTCATAGTACTGACAATAAAGTGTGACCTTTAAAAAACAACAAACAACAACAAAACACTGTAAGGCAGGAAGGTGGCTGGACAGAGCAGGACAAAGATGAGCTTAAGGGAAAATACAGCAGGTGTGATGATTAATTTTCTGCCAACTTGACTGGTCACAGGGTGCTCTGATTAAGTATTATTTCTGTATGTGTCTGGGAGGGTATTTCCAGATCAGATTAGCATTTGAATTGGTGCACTCGATAAAGTAGATTGCCTTCCCCAATGTGGGCGAGCATCATCCAATTCTTTGAGAGCCTGATGAGAACAAAAGGGAGAGAAAGGAGGAATTCATCCCTGTTTTTCCTGGCTCACTGAGTGAGCTGGGACATCTCCTTTCCCATCCTCAGACTGAGATGCACACTAGTGGCATCCCTGGTTCTCTGGCCTTTGGACTCGCACTCAGTTATACCACAGCTTTCCAGGGGCTACAGCTTACAGAGGACACAGTGGGACTTCTTAGCCTCCATAACCACATGAACCAATTCCTTGTAATCTTTTTTTTCTTTTGTAGATGTGTATGTATATGTATGTCCTACGGGTTCTGTTTCTCTAGAAAACCCTAACACAGGCAAAGCCAAGAACTTCGCTCTAACACTCTTGTTAAAGCTGACCCTGTCTACACAGAAACAAAGTGGTTATCAACTAAACTTTTGGTCAAATGGATGAGTGGGACAATAATCCAACCACTTGCTACTTTGAGGTCTTTGCTTGTTGTGTACAAAGGAGGAAGAGAATGCTGAAATATTTCTCAGGACTCATCTGCTACTGAGTTTGTACATTATCCCAACACCTCTTGAGGGGCTCTCAGGGGTGAGAGGCAGGAGGAACAAATATGAAAAAGTAGAAACTGCACATAAAGAAATCATTAGAAATGAAAGAATTTTTAAAAATATTTGTACTCCTCTCCATTCATGACAACTACTTCTCAATTCAGACAGATTTTAGAGACAAGCAAGCATCCTGCTGGTGTGGGCCTTCCTCAGACTAATTTATAATTTTAGAAAGCTAATGATGAAAGTATGCCATACCTTATCCAATGCATACATAGCAAACACAGGCCCGTCATGAGCTTTCACTGTCTTTAGTAGTAGAATATCTTTCCAAATAAAAATATCTCCAGTAGCTGCTCCTGAAAACACCAGATCTTCCATTCGCCCATAAGAAACACACATCATTGTTTCCAATTTTCCAACACTTCCAAAAATTCCTCTTTTAGAGGTGAAGCCCCCACCTGAAGTGGACCAAGAGCATTTATTATTTTTCGAAAAACTAACACCTTCTATGAGCATTTGGAATGACTGCCTTCAATGAAAAACCCAATATGTCTACATCACATGTATATGGAAAGATGTATAAACATGGCAGAAAACATCATAAGCAAAATATTCTAAGAGGGTTTCTCATTTACACATTCATTAATTCAGTGTTTATTGAATCCCTCCCTTGTTATAGATACAGTGGTTGATGCTGGTGTATAAAGATGAGAAGAAGGAGTTTCTTCATTCAGTGAATTTAGGTTCTGGTTGGAGAGGCTGCCTTTATACACCTCAGTCCAACAAGACATGCATCTAACCAAGGTGCAGTGCCAGTTCCATTCCCGCCAGAGGAGGAGGGACTTGGTGCCTGGGCGAGCTAGGAAAGTCTTCATGAATGCTGACCAGAGAGAATGTCAACAACACTAGCAGTAATGAAAAATGTAAACATGTGCCCTATATTTTGCCTCGATTTTTGTCATGGGAACTTTAGGGTGAGATTAAGGAAAAGGTACATCAGATTTGTCCTTGAGATGTTCACATTTCCCTGTACTTGCTGATTAGCACTGACAAATCCAGACCTATTCCAGAAAACCATGCATAGGCTGGCTCTCCAGACATGGTGGGTGCCACTATCTTTTTTTTAAAAGCAGAAAGCACTGGAACAGTTGCGTATTTGCGTTTTGTCCAGTGTAAGATTACATGTGCACGGTACCTAAGCTGATGCTAAGAATTCAAAATCCCATAATAGGTCTGGTTTATTAGTGAGAAGAATAAGATGTCCTTGCATGTTTTGATATGCTTATTCACTCACCCTTATTATCAATATTATAATGCACACAAATTTACTTGGATCACCTACTGTGTATCGTGTTGGGGTTTAATTTATGTTTAAATTCAGTGATAAAGAAAAGAACCCTCAAAATACTGAAAATGTTATTCCCCCAGCCAAAGTGATTATTTTATTTCCTGTTCAGTGGTCCAACATAATTACAGCTTTCGGAACAGATGATTAATATATAAAAATAATTATTTTCACAGAACATTTCCCAAAGCTTTCCAGATATTGAGAAACATGCGTAGCATCATAGAGAGTGTTCCAAGTTTTACAACTTGGACATTAAGCGGCCCAAAGTGAATCTGGAAGAGAATGTCTTCTAGGCATGTTTTAATTTTAAATTGCAGAGACTGGCTAGGTAATGGTGGTGGGCTTTTTTTCACAGAGTTTTTTTGAAAAGCTCTCAACCACAAAAATGATAAACCCAAACAACGGTACCTGCTTGTTGCCAGAATTTGATGTGCTTCATCCCAACTGTAACCAGTTTGTCAACATGGTGTGGGTTACATTTAACCACAAATATCTTATCTTTATGCCCTCTGTAAGAGACAAATAGAAAAAAAAAATCTAGTTGTCATGAAGCTTTGATACAGAGTTTTATTAAAAGCATACATTTGGTCTAACTTTCATTAAATACTTCTAACAGGACAAGTAAATTAGAAAGTAATTTAAAATATGCATAAGGTCTATATTAAAATCATGACCTTTGACTTTTCTTTGCATATTTGAGCCCTCTCTTCTAACCCGCGTACTGCTACCAAAGTCTACTCACTTATGCTTTAAACAAATTAATGAAATATTTATAATGGATCAGATGTCTCCATAAGATAAAAATAATGCCACTATCATAAGATTGTAGTTCTCAGGATAGAGAGGTCTTGTATAGGAAAAAGGGGAAGACACTGCTGTCATATTAATGAGAAGCTTCAAATGTAATATTCTTTGCTGTGGAAGGCATAACTTTAGGTTAAACAGAATTTCAGCTAGAAGTGTATTTACTAGAAATTGAAGCCTCTAGCTCACATCCATGGGGAGAGAAAGGATGTCATCTATTAATCCAACGCACTTTAGGATCCTCTGCATTCAGCAATACAAGTTCATAACCCAAGATGCAGAAAGACAAATATAAAAATGAGGACTGACTACAGACCTGAAGCTTTAGACCTAGTGTTCCATAGTGCCAGGGAAATTTTGCTGCAGAGTAGGTTCACATTAGAACTTAAGGATTTACTGGACTTAATGGATTTTACTGGATTTAATGGACTATTTGATGGTCTTCTCTAGTATATTAGAACATAACTTTTGTTATGTAAATAAAAGCAATTAACAAAAATAACATAACTGACTGATATCTCCTATGAAAACATATCATAATATCTTAAGTAAAATTCTAGCAAAGGAAATCCAGTAATACATTAAAAAACACTTTATGACTGAATTCAAGGATAGTTTATGATTAAGGACTCAAATGGTACAATTCATCATTTAATACGCATAAGAAAAATTGTTATTTTCACAGATACTGAAAAGGTATTTGACAAAAATCTAACACACACTTCTGATTAAAAATACTCAATTAGCACTCAATAAAGTAGGAATTAATGGAGACTTATCTCTTAGACACTTATATTTCCCTGCAGTCTTTGACTCTCAACGAAAAACTCAGATTCATTCAAGAACAACTATACACAGGCCGGCTCTCCAGATGTTGTGTGCAATTATCCTTTAGAAACAGAAACTTAATATCATTCCTGATGGAGTCAGGAACAAGATTATTACCACTGCCATTTAACTGTGTATTGAACATATTAACAAGTGCAATTAGTTAAGATTTTAAAAGTTAAAAACCTAAGAGCTGGAATGGAAAAGGAAAAACTATTTCTATTTGCAGATGATGCAACTACATATCTAGAAAATTCAAAAGAAAACAATGTAAAAACAATTACAAACAAGGTAATTTAGTCAACCTACAGCATACAAAATTAAGTGCAGAATCAACAACATATACAACAAACAACTGGAAAATACAATGGAATAAATGACTATAAACAAAAAAAAAAAATCAAGGTATAAATTCAACACGAAAACCTACACATAGATGGTTACAGGAGTTTTACTTCTAATCGACAAAACTTGGAAGCAATCAAGATGTCCTTCTGCAGGTGAGTAAGTAAAGAAAAAAAAGTGGTACATCCAGATAATAGAGTATCATTCACTGATAAAGAGAAATGAGCTATCAAGCCATGAGAAGAAATGGAGGAACCTTTGGAGGAGTCTTTAGGGTTTTCTATACATAAGATCATGTCATATGCAAATAATGACAGTTTTACTTTTTCCTTACCAATTTGGATGCCTTTTATTTCTTTTTCTTGTCTGATTGCTGCAGCTACGACTTCCAATACTATGTTGAAAAAAGTGGTGAGAGTGTACATCCTTGTCTTGTTCCTGATCTTAGAGGAAAAGCTTTCAGTTTTTCACCATTCAGTATGATGTTAGCTGTGGGTTTTTCATATATGGCCTTACTATTAGAACTAATGAGTTCAGTAAAGTTGCAGGCTATAAAATTAGTACACGGAAATCTGTTGTATGTCTATATACCAATAGCAAAGTAGCAAAAAGAGAAATTAAGAAAAGCAACCCCATTTGTAATTGTACCAAAAAAAAAATAAGTTACCTACAATTAAACTTAACCAAGGAGGCTAAAGTCCTATACTCTAAAACCTGTAAGACATTGATGAAAGAAACTGAAGATGATAAAAACAAATGGAAAGATATACCATGCTCATGGGTTAGAAGAATTAATATTGTTAAAATGTCCATAGTACCCAAAGCACTCTAAAGATTCAGAGCAATCCCTATCAAAATACCCAGCATTTTTCACAGAACTAGAACAAATAATCCTAAAATTTACATGGAACCACAAAAGACTTTGAATAGCCAGCCAAAGAAATCTTAAGAACAAAGCAGGAGGTTACTACAATCCCAGATTTCAGCGTACATTACAAAGTTATAGTAATCAAAACAGTACGGTACTGGAACAAAAACAGACATATAAATGAATGAACAGTGTAGGGAGCCAAGAAATAAATCCACGCCTATATGGTCAATTAATTTACAACAAAAGAGGCAAGAATTTATAATTGGTAAAAGCCTTTTCAACAGATAGTGCTGAGGAAACTGGAGAGCTACATGCAAAAGAATGACACAAGAGAACCTTCTTATACCACACACAAAAATAATGCAAATAGACTAAAGACCAAAATGTGAGACTTGAAACCATAAAAGTCATAAAAGAAAACATGGGCAGCAATCTCTTAGACATTGACCTCAACAACATATTTAAGGATACGTCTCCTCAGGCAAGAGAAACAAAAGCAAAAATATTATCAGGACACTAAAATAAGATTTTTCACAGCAAAGGAAACATCAACAAAACAAAGAAAGCAACCTAGTGAATGGGAGAAGATATTGGCAAATGATATATATGATAAAGGGTTAATATGAAAATATATAAAGAACTTCTACAACTCAGCACCATAAAAAATTCCATTAAAAAGTGGGTGGTGGACCTGAAGAGACATTTTTTCTAAAGAAGACATACAGATGGCAAACAGACATATGAAAAGATGCTCAACATCACTCATCATCATAACAGTGCAAATTAAAACCACAATGAGATATTACCTGACACCAATTAGAATGGCTACTATCAAAAATACAAGAAATAACAAGTGTTGGCAAGGATGTGGAGAAAAAGGAACCCTCATGCACTGCTGGTGGGAATATAAATTGGTGCAGCCACTGTGGAAAACAGTATGGAGGTTCCTCAAAAAATTTAAAAAAATATATGGGATCCAATAATTCCATGACTGGTTATTTACCCAAAGGAAACAAAAACAGGAATTCCAAAAGATCTATGCACCCCTACATTTATTTCAGCATTTCTTACAATAGCCAAGATATGGAAGCAACCCAAGTGTTCATCCATAGTTGAATGGACAAGGAAGATGTGGTGTATGTACACACACATACACACACGAATATTATTCAACCATTAAAAAGAATGAAATCATGCCATTTGCAACTACATAGATAGACCTAGAGAGTATTATGCTAAGTGAAATAAGTTAGAGAATGACAAATGCCATGAGATTTCACTGACATGTGGAATCTAAAGAACAAACGAGCAAATTAAACAAAATAGAAATAGACTCATAAATACAGAGAACAAATCGGTGGTTGCACTGGGGATGGGGCTTGGAGAATGGGCAAAATAGCTGAAGGGGATTAAGAAGTTATCCCCTGACAACCTGACAGTTATGAAATAAATAAGTTATGGATGAAAAGTATAGCAGGGAATACAGTCAATATTTTAACAACTTTGGATGGTGATAGATGATAACTATACTCACGTTAAGTGTTTCAAAATGTATACAAATGTCAGATCACTATGTTGTATACCTGAAACTCAGATAATATTGTATAACAACTATATTTCAATTAAATAATAAAATAAAAATGTTAAGTTAGAAATGTTTAATGAAGCATATATAGGTCAAATGACATAATGTCTTAAATTTTCTTTAAAATATTCTAGCAAAAAATTAAGTAAAAGAAAAAAACAAGGGGGGAAAGATTTGTGCCATCTGTGGAATGATGCAGGTGGGTGAAAGGGAGTCTATTATGCTATTTCCTCCACTTCTGTGTAACTTTGAAATTTTCCATAATAAATTAAAAGAACAGGACAGAGCATCTCCATGCCCATTACATGGGTCCTACAGTGATAGGCAGGGAAAGGAGAGGAACTGATGTTTGAACTTTCTCTCTTTGTTTCTTTGAAAGTCCGAAGTGACACATGGACATTAGGGCCAAGATACATCACTGGAAGTTATCAGGAACAATTAGGACAAAGAGATAAATGTATAGATATGAAAGGATAGAAAATGTGCTTAACACCAAGATGAGAAATAGACCAGATAACCATAAAAGACATTAAGCGTCCAAAGATTTCTTGCTTGGAGGAAAATCCCCATGGATTCTAAATCATTAATAAAAACTTTAGAGAGAAGACGATAGAGAAAACTGACATGAAAATTGAGAGCAGGTATAACAAATTACATTTCCTACACAGAAAAGAGGACTGTTTTGTATTTATCCAATGCCAAATATTTAGAGAGTTGGAAAAATAGTTTTTTTTGAGAGCACTTTTCAGTTTTCATCTAATTTCTTGATGAATGATGGCAGGTTAATGTTTAGTTAATGTTGTTATCTACATAAAGGACATTCATGGATACTTCTGCTATCTTTCCCTTAGACACTTGTTAAATCTGTAGGGTAGTTGCCTACAATTGTGTCAGTAAGAAAAATAAAATGGAAACAGTTACAGGTCCTAAGCAGAAATTAAGAATGCGGAAGACTGTCCTGCTGCCCTAATAAAGGATGATTCCTCATGCCAGATCATAAGAAATTCACCACATAGGGCCACACTGTAAACTCTATTGGCAAGTGCAGGGGAAGAGGGAAGGAATGTGCCTCTTCCAGAAGTCCAGGGCAGCTGCACACATGTGAGTTGGCTTCCAAATGCTCTATTCAGAACCCTTCATTTGCTTAGAGGCGCAGGTCTGTTTGTATTTGTGTTCTTTTTTGTGGAGGTAGCCCACAACTTGGAAGGGTGAAGCAATGTCTGAATTATACCCCATCTTCAAAAAAGATTTGAAATAGCTTACAATAGACCAAAAACCATAAGATACCTATGAATAAACCTAACCTAAGAAGTAAATGATCTGTACTCTGGAAACAAACACTGATGAAAGAAATTGAGGAAGACACCAAAAAGTGGGAAAACATTCCATGCTAATGGATTGGAAGAACAAATATTATTAAAATATGGCTATAGTACCCAAAGCAATCTACACATTTAATGCAATCCCTATCAAAATACCACTGGCATTTTTTTCAGAGCTAGAACAAATAATCCTAAAATTTGTATGGAACCACAAAGGACCTCAAATAGCCAAAGCAACCCTGATAAAGAAAAGGAAAGCTGGAAGCATCACAATTCCAGACCTCAAGCTATATTGCAAAGCTGTAGTCATCAAGACAATATGGTACTGGCACAAAAACAGCCACAGATCAATAGGACAGAATAGAGAACCCAGAAATGGACCCACAACTGTATGGTCATCTTTTTTTTTTTTTTTTTTTTTTTTTTAAGAGAGAGAGCAAGTGAGAACATGGGGGAGGGGCAGGGGGTAGGGAGAGAGAGAATCCCAAGCAGATTCCACACTTGGTGCGGAGTCTGACACAGCATTCGAACTCATGACCCTGAGATCACGACCAGAGCCTAAATCAAGAGTCAGATGCTTAACTGACTGAGCCACCCAGGCACCCCATATTCAACTAATCTTCAACAAAGCAGAAAAAAATATCCAATGGAAAAAAGACAGTCTTTTCAACATGACTTACTGGGGAAACTGGACAGCAACATGCAGAACAATGAAACTGGACCACTTCCTTACACCATACACAAAAATAAATTCAAAATGGATGAAAGACCTAGATGTGAGACAAGAAACGATCAAGATTCTAGAGGAGAAGACTGGTAGCAACCTCTTGGACCTCGGCTGTAGCAACTTCTTACTAGGTATGGTCTCCTAAGGCAAGGGAAACAAAAGCGAAAATGAACTATACGGACTTCATCAAAATAAAAAGCTTCTGCACAGTGAAGGAAGCAATCAACAAAACTAAAAGGCAGCCTATGGAATGGAAGAAGATGTTTGCAAATGACATATCTAATAAAAGGTTAGTATCCAAAATCTATGAAGAACTTCTCAAACTCAACATCCCAAAACCAAATAATCTAGTTAAGAAATAGAAAATATGAATAGACATTTTTCGAAAGACATCCAGATGACTAACAGACAAGTGAAAAGACGCTCAACACCACTCATCATCAGGGAAATACAAATCAAAACCATGAAGAGATACCACCTCACACCAGTCAGAATGGCTAAAATTAACAACATGGGAAACAACAGGTGTTGGTTAGGATGTGGAGAAAGGGGAATCCTCTTACACTGTTGGTGTGAATGCAAACTGGTGTGGCCAATCAGGGAAACAGTATGGAGATTCCTTGAAAAGCTAAAAATAGAACTACCTTACAATCCAGCAACTGCGCTGCTAGGTTTTTACCCAAATGATACAAAAATACAGAATCAAAGGGACACCAATGCACCCCAATGTTTATAGCAGCATTACCAACAATAGCCAAACTATGGAAAGAGCCCAAATGTCCATCGAATCCTGAATGGATAGAGATGTATTGTGTGCGTGTGTGTGTGTGTGTGTGTGTGTGTATGTGTAATATTACTCCGCCATCAAAAAGAATGAACTCTTGCCACTTGCAACAATGTGGATGGAACTAGAGTGTATTATTCTAAGTGAAATAAGTCAGAGAAAGACCAATACCATACGATTTCACTCATACGTAGAATTTAAGAAACAAAACAGATGAACACATGGAAGGGGTTGAGAAAGAGAGAGGGAAACGCACCATAAAAGACTCAACTACAGGGAACAAACTGCGGGTTGATGGAGGGAAGGGGTTGGGGGAATGGAATAAATAGGTGATGGGTATTAAGGAGGGCACTTGTGATGAGCACTGGGTGTTGCATGTAAGTGGTGAACCACTGAATTCTACTCCTGAAAACAATATTCGGGATTGGCACATGGAGCTCTTACTACAAGATCGCTCTGAGACTTAATCCAAGCTCTGAACAATTCTTCCACCTCTTTGCTGATTTTCGTGAAAGATTTCAATCACCTCCATTACAAATGAATTTTTTCAGTCTTTTTTTTTTTCCCTTTTGAAGGTTGTTCAGATTTATTGGAACCAATCTTGCACTATATATTAACTAGAAACTAAATAAAAATTTGAAAAAAAAATAAAAAAGGAAAACATATCTCCATAAAAAAATAAATAAAAGAGCTTACAATACAGAATAAGCCAGGCAACAGTAAGAGTAAACTGAGGGGGCATACTGGCAAGTGACGAAAAGAAGCCCGTTGCAGAGCCATATGTGGACTATCTCACATACGAATAAAGATGGATAAGAATGCTAGAACAATATATACTAAAGAACATATGCTAAAATGTTGGCTCTGTCATGGGTAATGGAATAATGGATGATTTTCATTTTCCTCTTGGCTTTTTTTTTTTTGTGCTAACTTTTCTATAATGATCACACATTATTTTGAAAACAGAGAAAAGAGTAATACATGTGGTTTTAAAAAAAAGATACTCATTTTTAAAAAGGAAAGTGAGAAAAGAAAGGTGCTAATTTGGTCTGCAGGAGACTTTATCCCATTCCCTAAATGCGTGTCAGGGAGGGGACCTACAATAAACTGAGCAACAGCGCTCACTCGGAAATACACACTCGGCAGTTCTGCGGAGCTGCTCTTCCCCGGCCCGTGTTTTGTCCCTGAGCTTTCCAGGAGGCGATTATATCACACTGACAGTGTAAGTATTCTTGTTAGGCACCCTGATTACTGTACCATTTGCCTCCTGTTCACACTTCTGAGATGAAGCATGTCAAGAATAATTAGTCGCTGCCTCCCATAGTCCTGCTATTGGTGCTTTTGATTTGAAATGCAAATAAAGGGACATAGAGGCACCTGATTATCTCCTTATTCTCTGCCCATAAGAGATTGGCTTTGGTTATTAAATGGGTTACTTGTCTGTAACACTAAAATCTGAACAACCTTCAAAAGGAAAAAAAAAAATGACTGAAAAATTCATTTGTAATGGAGGTGATTGAAATCTTTCACGAAAATCAACAAAGAGGTGGAAGAATTGTTCAGAGGTTGGATTAAGTCTCAGAGCGATCTTGTAGTAAGAGCTCCACATGCCAATCCCGAATTTCTCTAATTTCTCTGAGCTGGTAACAAAGGAGCTTCCGTGCAGCATTTGCACAAGTGCAGGTGGCACCCCTTAGCACTGGTGTCAGCTGGTGACCCGTCGTGGCTCCTGCCTTGCCCGTCCCTCTGCGGGCAGCTCTCACATCCGGGGTGGGGTGGGGAGGGGAAGGTGGGGGCTATTCCAGAACACCGCCCGCAGCGGGGCAGGCTGCCAGAAGCGGGTTCGCTGGTAAGCCTGGCTCGCGCCCGCCACGGACACAACTGAGACACACAAGTACAAAGTGAGGGGTGTCACTGAGTGGCCATCCTGAGAGTGAATCAAGGCCTCTCAGGTGCTGTGAAGACTCCTTAAAGCCAGTAATGTACCATCAGTAAAGTGTCACCTGGTTTTCTTTGTCACTTCTTTCATGGCCCAGTTTTGGTCTTTTTTTTTTTTTTTTTTAAAGTAATCTCTACACCCACTATGGGGCTCACATTCACAACCCCGAGATCCAGAGTCGCACGCTCTCCTGACTGAGCCAGCCAGGCACCCCTATGCCCCAGTTTTTAAGGTTTCTATCTGCCTAAGTATGTAACTGAAGGTGATAGAGTTTTTATTTGTGTATTCGTATTTATATTGTATAAATTTATATAAATATTATGTAAACAGGTATTTGTGTAAGTATTTACTATTTATTATTTTAAAACCTAGTAGTCTTCAAAGAACTTTAGCCATCCGTGACATTCCTTCTTGGAAAGAGCACCGGTTAATGTTACAATTGCAAAAATATTCTTGGAGGGCAATTTTGCAGGTGTCCTGTTTGGGGAATGTGACATAAGGCTTGGGAGCAATTCCAAAAATAAAGTGGGCTACTAACATAATGGTGTTAAGTCACTTTGTGTTAATTAAATAGAAGTAATACTACCCAGTATGTAAAATATATACCTTTAAAATTTTAATATTTATTTCTTCAGTTTCTACGAATGTTCCTGGCATCCAACAGGTGAGCCACAGAAGGATGCAGAGGGTTTTCTAGCAGGAAAATTGCTTTTCTGTTGCTTTCAAAATGCAGGCATGGGCTTTGCCTGAAATAATCTGCGTTGCAGTTGGTATGTTATCAGAAATATTAAACTAAAATTCAGTATATTAGTCTAAAGGAAAAGCAGAGTTTTAATGAGGAGCTGAATCTGAGTACTAGTAGGGAATGGTAAAACAGTGTGGAATACTGGAAAGAGAGACCAAGAAAGCCCACTTGGGCAGGCAGATTTATGAGTTGTTATTTGCTGCCAAGAATTTCATCTCGTAGCACTTATCAGAAAATCTTCTGTCTTTCTCCTAAGATGGTCAGCTGGAGTCCTCAGGGCTCCATCTGCTCCTGCTCTGAGTCCCCAACAATTTACAGATCTTCATTTACTAAATCAAATTACCAAAAAACAACCACCACCACCACCCTATCTTCCTATGTAATACTGTGAAGGGAAATGTTAATTTACAAAGTGAATATTGGGGTTCAAAGCCATTAACTTAAAAACGACTTTATACTGCGAGACAGAAACGATGTTGGTTCATGTGGAGAAGAGCTAGTGGAGAGGTAAGCTGATAACCTGTCTTGAGCAGCAAATTGTATCACTGGGCCTGGGCTGCCAACTATGTTGACCTCTGACCACAGCCGGGCAAACAGCTAAGCCCAATAAGTAGGAGCAGAAAGCAGTGTTCAGACCTCAGGCTGATTCAGCAGGGAGGGAGGCTGGGGTAAGGGAGGACAGGTGGTCTATAAACAGCAGTCGGTCTTGGAAAGTCTATTTATAAGATGGGGGGATTAGGGAAACAATTTGCCTGCTTTGAAAGCGAGAGGCAGATACACACGATGGGGCCTCCTTTCCAGCATGACACAGCCTCATGACAAACGGTACTTCTGACTTGAGTGACATTGACACTCCTCTACCAGATGCAAGACAGTCGAAAAACAAGGGGCGAGGCCCAAGTCTGAGACAAGCTGCTTTTCTACTGCTGGAGAAAGCGTTGATAAAGACTATGCGTGTATTACTAAAAGCAAAGTGATGAATAACTCTCCAGAAAGGGTTTCAGAATTTTCCAGTTCCCTGAAACAAACATTAACTGCTCTAAGTCAGGTCTGTCACCACGGAATATTGTAGTATGTTTTCACTTCAGTGTTAAGCTTTCCATGTGAATTCCATCTGAGTTTGAAGATGAACTCTGACCAGAAAATGAAAACTATTGACCTTTACTGAAGCGAGCGAATCAGCAGGATGCCGCAGGACCTCGGCACCGCCTTACCTTGTGGTGGCTATCTTTTCTCCCTTTTTCCAGTCCCAAAACACAATACTGTGAAAATCGTCTAAACCAACCGACACCAGACATTTTCCATCAGCTGTATGAAAACAACACAAATGGCAAATGACTCATTTCTTCAATGAAAAACCAAAACATTTCATATACTGTAAAGACAAATATGAAATGGGTCTTAAGAATATTATTTAGGCTACATTAGAAGTATCATATACTAGCCGGACCTCATGGAATGAAACACATAACTAGTAATAGTTGAGCTTCCTAATGCATCCTAACTGGTTGATGAATTAAATCACTGACCTAACACTCCAGTCTGAGACACGGAGCGGGGGGAAGCCTCCCAGGTACATCACAAAAACCTTGTCTATTTTATGACAAACAAAGCTCATGACATTTTCTCAAAGAGCCATTTGGTTTTGTGACTCAGTCTATTTTCAGCTTTAAAAAACCAGGTTCTATTTAAACCTCCAAGATAAAAGCATTATAGAAACTAAATTTTATTTCGAAAATTCTTTCAAAAGATGGTATAATTAAAACATCTTAATCTCTTAGATTCCCTATTTCAAATGTACTATGATTATAGGACATTTAGAATATATAGATAGAGGAAATTTAAAACTCATCCCAGTTTTTAGGCCTACCTTTGGTGTATATCCTGTCAGTTTCTCCACATAAATGTGCTTTTAAAAAACAAAACCAGGATGATAATGAATATACTATTATTTAATCTTTTTTCATTTGTTGTATGGTGAACATTTTCCCTTAGTATTAGATATTGCTTATAATATCATCAATGACGACTAAAATGTAGACATGTGGGTTGTTTTCCAAAAAAAAACCCAAAAACTTAAAATATATTGTCTATGTAATTACACTGAAAATCAAAAATGGGGGCACCTGGGTGGCTCAGTGGGTTAAAGCCTCTGCCTTCAGCTCAGGTCATGATCTCAGGGTCCTGGGATCGAGCCCCCACATCGGGCTCTCTGCTCCGCAGGGAGCCTGCTTTCCCCTCTCTCTCTGCCTGCCTCTCTGCCTACTTGTGATCTCTCTGTCAAATAAATAAATAGAATCGTTAAAAAAAAAAAAAAAGAAAATCAAAAATGGTTAATATGCTTTTTCCCTTCAAGGATGAAAGAGGCCATAGAGGTAGCAAGTCCTTCCCTTGCTTCCTCCTCACAAGCCAGACTCACAGGAGGAGTGTCTGGGCTCAGCGAGTCCACCTTAGCTCTGTGCTGACTGGGAGACGGGTGGCCAGACTCACTATCTATCAGTTTAGCAGGTGTCTTCTGGGATGACAGAGGACCCACAATATGAGGGCAAAGAAACACAAGTATCATACTGTTTCTCCCCAGTCCACCCAGGGTCTTAAGTGGTATCCTTCAAAGGCAGGTCTAGGGTAGATGTCCCATTAGAGTGGCCAGGTAAAATAAAGGAAGCCTAGTTAAACTGGAATTTCAGATAAGTAACCAATAATTTCTTAGTATATGTAGGTCCCATGCATTATTTAAATTATGTATTTACACTTGCATTGCATGGAACATACTTGTACTAAAAATTTATTTGGCCTCCTGTATTTCCATTTGCTAAACCTGGCAACCCTCTCCAACTGCTAACCAGTGCCCAACCTGTGAGTGCCCTTCCTTGTACCAGACTGTCCCCCAAGCCACCAAGCTTCTGTCTCCAGAGGCAGCACAAGTAAGAGAAAGGAAGAGCCTGGCTTAACAAACAAATCCTCCTCAATCCTGGACTAAGTATGAGGCAAGGATTTGAAAGTTACATGAACCCTTTCAAGCTATTAGGCTCAGTATCAGATGAGACATTCACGCTTTCCAAAAGTGCTAAATTATCATCAAGTGATTATGATAAACAAATGTGTCTTCTGAATCACAATGAAGGATACGTCCTTATACTTAATCATTACCAGGCTTTAAATTGTGCGAGGTCTCTTTTTAAACAATTGGGAGAGAGAACTGATAATGGCTTCCTATTCATTACCAACACTACTCTTTCCATACCTCTTGGGATGGCCTGGTTCTGCTTCTGTAGTGCTAGGCCTCTGTATTTTGGTGATTTTATTTATTTATTTTTCAGAGATTCCTCTCTCCTTTTTTAGGCTGTAAGCTCTGCTAAGGCTTATAGTAATCATATCACATTTCCTTTGTGATCCTCCCACTAAGCTAGTTTCCAGTGAACGCTGAGGATACTGGCGACACTGAGGAGGAAGAGGGAGATAAAGATAGAATGTGTATATGGGGTGCCTGGGTGGCTCAGTCGGTGAAGTCTCCAACTCTTGGTTTAGGCTCAAGTCATGATCTCGGGGATTCTAGGATCGAGCCCAGCAGTGGGCTCCTCACTTAGCGGGGAGTCTGCTTCTCTCCTCTCCCTCTGCCCTTTCTCCCACTCACACACTCTCCCTCTAAAATGAATAAATCTTTAAAAAAAAATGTGCATGTGCGTACGGGTAGTATGAAGGGAAAGACAACATGCTATGTTATCTAGCTATACAAATTTTAATTGTTTTGATTATAATTTCTTTCAAAAACTTGGCACTAATATTCAGTGCCTCTTTTTTCGCCATTTATTAAGTCTACATTTTGTGTTTCCTTTCGTAACCTGTGTATCTATATTAATACATCCTTAGAAGGCAAGCACCCACACATTTAAAATGACGGTTCAAGTTTTGTGCCTTCGGAAAGAGGTCTTGGGGTAAATTAATTTTGGAGGGCTTTTTATTAGCATTTCTGCAAGGCCCTATCAGCTTGTCTTCATGGTTCTATTCCTTTCTACCTCAATTCGTGACTATGAGAAGAAATGAAGGAACAGTCAAATCCAGAGGCACCTCAACAACCTCCAGACATGCCTCTTCTTTAGGATAGTGACCTTTTCTTAAATTCTGCAGGTGTAGGCTATTTCTGCATACCACATGGTTCAGAAATATAATTGGCCACCTTTTTATCTTTTCCCAGTTTTTGCCCTCCTCCACCATCCCCTAAAGAGACTTGACTTTCGCTTTGAAAATCCATTGTTCCTTGACCAGTTGGAGTTTTTTTTGTTTTGTTTTGTTTTGCTTCAGCCACATTTTTAGAGTCAAGGTAATGTCCTTTTAAATCTTTCCAGTCACAGTATGTAATAATTATGGATATTTCGTGACACAGTCCAGAAATAATTCTAAGGCACTTAATGTCAACAGTAAAGGGCACAGTGGAAAGAGAAAATCTCTACTCCAACAATTACAAGTTAGTCCCTGCATTCAGGGCTCATAAAAAATGCATAGATTTTCAGAATTGAACATAGTGAAATCCAGTTGATCTTAGAGGTGCCCTTGTGGAAATCAGTACTATTCAGTGAAGATTTTAAAAAATATGAGTAGGATATTAAACTAAAAAAAAAAAAATTACATGGCTGAAACTTTCTGTTTCTAACCTGGTTTTCTATTCACATGGAGGCACCTTCTGTCCTGTAAGCACAAAATCAAAGATGGCTGTTTTCCCTAGCCAGTGGTAATATACTCACAGAGCAAAGAGTCTCTCAATTAAGTGAGATCATATAAATTCATTCCTTCTTGTTTACATAGAGTTATGGGTTACATAGAGTTATGTTGTAAGAAACGCTTTTCATTAAAAATGTCTTTTTGTTTGCTTTGCAACAGTGGCAAGAACAGATTAATCTAAACCCCCACGTATGACTGCTTATTTGTTGTCTCGTTTTCATATTTATTTGTTGCTTGCTCTTTATTTCCATGACAATATTTTTTTTCTAATAAGAGACAAATGTCCTATCAGGTCTCTGCAACACCTCCCCAAGTGAGCTGGCTTATAATGGATGGATATGGTGTCCTGAGGTACACAGATGGTGCCACCAACTAGGCAATGACCAATGTTGGTGCCCTCTGCTCATGTGGTTCAATAGGGAAACCTAAGTAATCTCTCTTGGCATGTTGACTTAAGCTACTCACTTTTCTAACACTTTCCGAAAGAAAGGTATAGTTGCTCCTGTTCCTATTCACATAAATGTGTGATTTGGGGCTGTTCTAGGACGGGGCTCTCTTTTCATTGGGGGCTGTTCATGTGGCAGCCTCCGTGTACCACCATGCCCATTCCACCTTTATACTGGCAAGGGGGGCGGGGCAGCTGGAGACACTTGCCTTTGGGTAAACGGGGGACACTGAGGGCTCCGGGTATGATTCTCATGATCAAAGTTTGCACTGGCCCTGATGGAGGGCAGAGGCAGGAGTAGGCAAGAGGACTCAGTAGGGAGAGTTCCTGGCATAGCTCTTGCCAGCTCAAAACCCCAGGCCTGATGGCCTTCTCACTGCACTGAGGCCAGGAGGCCTGAGTTCTAGCTCAGGATCTGCCACGGTCTGACTTTTACCCCAGCCATACCACCAAACTCTCTGGATCTCCATTCTTGGTCTAGAACGTGATACAGGGCTTTCCGTTTTATCATTATCCCACAAAGTACTATCAATATAACTTAAATCAAAGAGACCTTTCACACCTTCAGGAGGTGCCAGAGAGACCACAAAGGTCAACCAAACACCATAATTTGTCTCAGGTAAGGGTTACACATTCAAAGAAGGATCAAACACTAGAGATACTAGTTAAAGGTCTTCCCAAAGAGTACTTTTAGTAGTGCTTTCTAAAACTATCAACTACCTTCTTTTCTGCCATTTATATATCATCGTTGTACTTGAACTCTGAGTCAAAAGTAATTTTTCACAATGAAAAATAACACATTTGCTGAACAAATAGTTTCTCGCCAGTCATTGTTATCTGGGCAATAGAGAATGTATTGTTGAAACTGAAATATCCTTTCTATGCAGAGAACATTTCATATCTCGATATTTATTTGAATTAGAAGCAGTGACAGAATCAGCTTCTCAACCTCTTTCTAAAGCATCTGGTTTCTCTCCCCAGGCAATTGATGTGAGGGGCTGCCCTACAAGGGAAAGATTTCTAAGTTCACTTAATCTCTTCATCTTTCCTTCTACAAAACTATTAGGCCCTGAGGAGAGAGCATTTCTTGGAAATGCAGAGGTCAAGTTACTGGGGACCAGCTTACTGCTACTAACTCAGCTCTATTTAATATCTTTGATCAACGTTCCTCTAATCCTTTCCCTAAAGGCATGTAAGTAACAGGCATTAGATCTTTTGATGCATCTTAATTTAAAAACCAAGAAATTAATTCTACAGAAAAAATATTCTAATGATTTTTAAATTCTATTTATGTTATTCTAAATTTCCTGCCACTTTGCTTATACGTTAATACACATACACATATTTCCAGTGGAAATCAGTGAATAGATGCTATTTTGAGTTCTATTTTCTTTCACTTAACTTGATACATAGAAATATGTATGAAATACACAGTCTGCAGATTTGTCATTTTGAGTTATAGCTTTTATTACATGGTGTCAAATTATCTGCTGGAGTTATAGAGTCAATGTTTACTGTTGCCAAAAATATGAATATATTAGATTCTCTATAATTTAATGCATATTTATGTTTTATTTATTTTTGCTAATGGGTCTCTTACTACTTCTCTAGAGCATATGTAGTAATATAATTTTCATATTAAGTACAAACATATGTATTGGTTAGCAGAGTTAATTTTAGGAAAAGGGCAGCTGAGCTATTGAGGAGTAGAGCCATGAAAAAAAGCAGAGGAAATTCATTCACGTCCTTGGAAGAGAACCATGTTTGAACTCAAATTATGATTTCCTTTCAGATTTTACTGCTTTA
This sequence comes from Potos flavus, assembly GCA_028534135.1. Taxonomy (NCBI): domain Eukaryota; kingdom Metazoa; phylum Chordata; class Mammalia; order Carnivora; family Procyonidae; genus Potos; species Potos flavus. Next base: position 58,241,699 of record CM052885.1, read on the forward strand.
TCAAGGACATAGGATACTCCTATTTTAAAACTGTAGGTCCATCAAACTTCTGGAAGTTCGGGACTTTGTATTCACTGTTACTGGGTGTGTCATCCAGGCTTACCACAGGCAGGTGGCATACTGAACTATTCTCTCTCCCTCGGTACACATGCCTTCCTGACCTCACATGCCTGCCAGTGTGGAGTAGGGACTTTTTAGCCTGGAGTTTTATTAGTTCAATAACACAGAAAGTATCAAACAGCCTCTCATAACAATACAACAATTCAGATTTGTACAGCAGTTTACAGTATGTGAGGATGTGCAGGTCACAAAAAATCCCCCTCACTGCCCCATGTTACTGGAGGTCAAAACATAAATGAGATCATTTTCACCCAAATTCGGTTTCAATGTGAGGTTCTAGTAGTAGCGGTGTCAGGAGAGACAAGTATATGAGGCAAAGCCTCATTCATTCCTTCAGTTTTGGAGTCACTTCTGTGCCTGCAGCACAACAACGTGTGCGATGGGGAGGAGAGGGACGGGCTCTGCTGGCCCGGCAGGTTACTGTATGAGAAGGGCATCAGCACAAACAGCTACTGCACCACATGGACCCCAACAGGCAGCATGAGAACAATGATAACCATGGGCCAGGGGATGCAGCACAAGGAAAACTTGCAGCATGATCTTAAAGGATGGGAGGACTTAAATGGACACGTGGCAGCAGTATGAGCCAAGGGACACAGGCAAAAAGAAGGGAAGCCCTGCATTTCGGTTCTATGGCTAGGGAGACCTAAGGGAACATGAACGGGTAGGTGGGTGGAAACACCGCAAAGGAAAGTTGAGGCCACATCATGGAAGGCTGTGAATGTCCAACTAAAGGCTCAGCCCCGAGTCAGCCAACCAAGAGGAGTCCACATGGTAGCAACGTATCTGTGTTTCCAGAAGACTCCAGAACTGCATAGGATGGACTGGAGAAAGTGGGAATGGAATCAGAGTCCAGCATGACTACCATGGCAGAGATGAGAAGGAGTTCAGGCTTGAGTGAGGGAAGTAGAGAGAGGGGGACAGAGAAAAGAGAATGCGATTGTGGGGTCATTGAACTTAATGATTAACATTACACACACTGCACATACTAAACATCTGAACGGAATTTAGAAAAAAAAGAAATTATAGAATCAATTTTTGGTAGAAAGTTTATCATTTTTTTCCACTTACCTAGCTTCTACAATTGGGATTAAAAATTCCAGGTAAAAACGCCTTTGGTGATAGGCTATCGTTCTCCATTCTAGCTTAAGAAGAATGGCCTATCCATAGGCCTTAAAAAAATGGCCTCACCGTAAAGAAAATGACATTCATCAGCTAGTATTCTAATAGTACTGTGTTCAAATCTTAAATTAAGGAGATGGAAAATCCAGCTTTGTTTTCAATCTGAAATTTATTTCTAAAACACAAGTGTTGTTAAAGTGGCCCTTTGCAGAGAATTTGCAGCCTTCCCTCTAGTTTTTTATATTTTAAATTGCAAGTGCCACGCTCCCACTTATTTGGAGAGAGGAAATTGATGTTCTGAGTCACTGCCAGACATTTGCAGCTAAGACTCTCCACAGCAACAGCTGCTCTGGATTTCAAACAGCTCGAACAAATGCAGAGCACAGTGTGAGCTCTGGGTAATGACTGGGAAGAGAGGAAACGAGAAAGGCCGGGAAAGGACGTGTAATCTAAAGGCCACATTTTTTGTGTGAGGTATTCACATATCTGATTTCCAGTCTGAGACTGGGTAGCTGACGTACCAAGGGCTTAGCTTATTACAAACAGAGCTCGACTAAATAAGAAGTTGTAAAAACAAAAACAAAACTCCAAAAACACGGGCCTAAGTAAATGCAGAACCATCAATGACTTAGGTGGAAAACGGGGGCTTACCTGAAAAATCAAGCGCACACACTCCTCTCTGGTGTTGTCCTTTCAGTAGCGACAAACATTTTAGAGTTTGTGTGTCCCACACGTGAATAGCAGCATCTCTTCCAACCTTCAATAACAGGATGAGCGTTATTAACTACTTAGAAATTTTAACAAGAATGATTCCTAAGAGCCATTCTTAGAGATCTTTCGAGTCAGGTGCTACTCAGAAATCAAAACCACACATTTGGAGAGTAGGAAGACTCTCAGAAATCATCTGGCCTGATGCCGTTATTTTCCAGATGATAAAACAGAGGCACAAACAGGCTCTTTGATTCCGGGCATCAAATTGGGTGTCAGGCCAGCCTAACCTGGTCCGTGGCTGTCACGGAAGGTACAATCAAATGTCCACCATGCTTTTTGGGTTAGTTTGACATTTCTCTTTCCTGCCTTCTCAACTCCACATATAATTCCACTTCTTGGTCAAGGAAGTCACCTGTGAATCACTACTGGCCCTGACCTCAGGGTTCTTTTACCCACCTCAATTACTTCACTCATCCCAAGAAGGCCTGGCCCTGCTTTTCCCCTGGGAAATGACAGTTTCATTGCTTACCTGTTCCTAGGGTGGATTCTCCTTGAGGGAATACAAACTTCTCTCCCACTAATTCCCAACAACAGAAAAAATTTTAATAGTAAAGTGGTTTTCCTCACTTAATTGTAAGGGAAAAAAGAACCCTGTTGGGTGTAATGACTGTAAGAGGGAAATGGGACATAAAAACATGCATATAACTAAGCAGAATCCAGCCAACTCCTGTACTGGTGTAAGGAGGCCCAGTTACCCCTGGAGTGGTTACTGGTGTATACTGATGTGTCACTGGTTTGTCTCTCAGCAATTACAGTACAGAATGTGGTATCTCCTCAGGGGTTTACTCAAAGAACCAATCTCTGTTCTTCTTTCAAAGCAAAGTTATTAAATACACATGAACCAAGCATCATCTGTTTATAAAAACAATAAAAAGGGGGAGCGAGGAGAGTGAAATATAAAAATACAAAGTAGTCCTCAATTACTTGTAAGAAACTTAATCATGTCAGCTAACTCAGAAGAGATGGTCTAATATATAGTTGCTAGCAAACCAGTATGTCAGTTAACGGCACTTCACTTTTGAAGGACTATAATCCTTTTACGAATTATATAAGAGCTATGGACTTTCCTCCCCTCCAATGCACACTTCTGGGGACTGACTCCCTTCATGCCCTCACTTTCACCACTGATCTCATGAACATGAGGCCATGAACTCTGCAAAGACTTCTCTACCACCTGTATGTCAGGTCTCAGAAACACTCGTTTCATGTTAATTTCTGACCCTCATACCACTTGTTTTTCCTTGAATTTGGCACTTACATGTTGAGGATCAGTATAAGTCTTACCTGCTGTTAAAAGCCCATGCTAAAACTGAACCAAAATGTACTCTCCACATCGGAAGAAAAGAGTACAAAACTGAAAATACTATTAACATCACTGGTTTGCCACAAAATAATAAATCTGAGTTTAATGGATCTTTTTTGTTAATAAAGTTGACTTTACCTCTCTCCTTTCCATGCACAAAATGACTGAATACAAGCCTCTGTTTTGAGTAGCTTTTCAATGATAGGTTTAATCCAAAGTTTAGGCATTCCAAAATGGTTCTGATAGAATTTTGTTCTGATAGAATTTTGTTTTTTGAAAGGTTAAAATATAAAATGATGAATTAGTCAAAATTCATGGCGTTAAGTTTCACAAAAATAACTATTCACTAGATGTTATGCTAGTATTAAAAGATGGTTCATTCAATAAACATTTATTCATTACCAAGGATACAGTAAGTACTGGGTATACAGTGATGAGGAAAATGTATTAAGACTGCATTCATGGAACTTATTTTGGTTTTTGCTAATCCTGTTCGTACATATCATGTCAAGATGAAATTCCTCAGAGGCTTCCCACAGAGCTATAATGGGAGTGGGTGATGCTCTCACCATCACGACATGACCCAGCACTCACTGAATCTTCAGCTTCATGCCTCATGTTTGTTTCTATCAAGTATTTCTTAAACCAGTATGTAAACTGGGTTCCAAACTAAATCTTCTCTCTCGTTGGCTAGGCCCCGATCTCAGAGGAGAGATCTCTACCTGCCCGGTGGCCACGTAGTCCTTCACTGGATGGATGGTCAGGCTGAGAATGTCATCATCATGCCCCAGGTACAGCCTCTGGGAGTGTTGCTGTCTGCTGTACACGACAGCAACTGCAGCAATGTGATAGACCACTTCTCCAGTTTGCGTGTAGAACAGATTGTTTCTACAGTCGTAGCCTCTGTAACTGAAGCACAGGTCCAAGAAATGCACAGTAGCTGAGGGGACAGTGAGTCAACAGAGCAGGAGAGATCAGAAGACAAAGCTATCACGCTGATATGGACATGCACAAGTAGAACCTTAGGTATCGCCATAGTTGCTTGGGACAGTAATCTTCAACAGGGCTATGAGGAGCTCTGAGGGCACGTGAGGACTCTCTAAAGGGCAAATGTGCACTGATAATTTTAACAGAATTTGTTTCTAGATCCTCAGCTGAGTATGTGTTCTTTCTTAAAAGTGACCAGTCTGAGAACACACCTGTGAGGAGGTGCAGGTTTTCCCTTCCCACCTCTTCTTTCTCTATCGCCTTCCTCTCACATTAGAAAGTCATTCCTTTTTGTCCACCTCGAATCTTACTATGGTGTGTTATGTGGAGCAGCGAACCTTCCACGAATACCAAAACGAACTCAAGTGTGGATGTTGAAAGTGAACAATTCCAATAACTAGATATGAAGTTGTTTTGTAAGCCAAATGACTTCCAATTCTTTGTTTTTAACAAAATTGAAGAGTGATTTAATTGAATTGTCAGGTGATAGATCATTAAATTATATTTTCATGTTATGTATCGAAATTACAAGATATACCTGTTTTGCAAGAGCAGTTTAAAGAACTGAGTAAGATTGCTATGATAAAATTGCTTCCTTTCTCATCCACTTATTTATGTAAGCTTTCTCAGTGCTTGTAACTATTAAAAAATGAAAAATAGAATACTAAATTCTAGCACATTCTAGCAATAATATATGTGTATATATATATGAACTCACTGAAAAAAATCGTATTAAAATTGTGTTTCAATAAAATTGTTTATATTTAGTGAGTACTAATTAGAATTTGTGCTATGTTTATGTTGATCTGATAAGCTTTGTACTACTAAGAGTTGTAACAAAAATTCAATCCAAAAAAGAATGAACACTAAGAGCAGCAATGTCCAATAGAAATATTATGCAAACCATGTAAGTGAAAATTTTCTACATTAAAAAAGATAAAAAGAAACAGATGAAATTTATTTTAAGAACATTTAACCCATTACGTCTATAATATTATTATGTAATCAATATAAAACATTTAAGTAGGTTCTATGCTCAGCATGGAGTCCAATATGGGGCTTGAATTCATGACCTCAGCTGAGATCATGACCTGAGTTGAGATCAAGAGTCTGACACTTAACCAACTGAGCCACCCAGGAACCCCTCAATATAAAACATTTTAATGAGATATATTACATTCTTTTTCTCATGCTAAGTCTTCAAAATCCAGTGTGCATTTATGCCTACAACACATCTGAATTCAGACTAGCCATATTTCACGTGCCCAGTGGCTTTAAGTGGATATCATACCAGATAACACGAGTTAGAGGCTTAGGATCACAGGGAATTAAATTTAAATTGCACTTATATACATTCCCTTCCTTGCAAAAAGTATGATAGGGTGATCAATAAAAGCCTTTCAAACATAAAAATACTACGTTAGTATAAAATTCTATGGGAGAAGTAGCATAGAAATATGAGCTCAGGTATTTTTTAAATTGGTGGTGGTAGGAATCAAATATCTATGACATTTAGGTTCCAACTGATCCCCTTAAATAAATGATGTATTTATAAAGCACTAGATATTATATTCTTCAAAATCATTTAACCTTACATTGAAAAATTTTACATGTCAACTTAAAGTGTGGAAGGTTGAATATTATTTTTAAAATTCTCAATTACTGTGGGCATATGTGAGGAAAATTGGAGAAAATATTGTCCTAGGTGAAGCCAGCTAAGCAGAGCAGGAGATATGGGGGCAACAGGAACAGGGGTGGGGGAGAGAACAGAGCGCAGTAACAATGAGCCACAGAAACATGTGTGTACGCAAGTCAATGAAGCATGAAAGATCTAGATACACACATTGTAATGGCCACAGAACATCAACTGAGACAACCGGACAGAGAATCATGGTTCTAATATTAACTTCAGGTAGGTAAACACCAGAGAGAAGAGCCAGCCTGAAGTGGGACAGCACCAAGAAGAGGGGACCCAGTGGTCTGCTGACAAGGCTGGTGACAGGCACCCACCCGTGTATGAACTGGAGTTTCAAGCTGTCCTCAGGAGCCTTTTCTCTTTTGAGGAAGGGCACTGCATGGTTTTTCTCTTTACTTTGTTGCTTTAGCTGAGGTAGATCTTCTTTGTAAACCTTAAAGCATAGCAAAAACATTTAGTTGAGACTCTCCGGGTTTCAAAAATATTAATATCTTGGCATTCTCAGGAGGTCTTTAACTGAAGGAAATCAAGTTTTTGAGAACATAAGAAGCGAAAAATGGTCATCAGAGACAAAAGTTGGTCATTGTATATAATGACAAAGGGGTCAATTCATCAAGAAGATATAACCATTTTAAATACATACCCAACATCAGAGTACCTAAATATATAAATCACATACTAACAGAACTAAAAGGAGAAATAAACATCAATAGTGCAATAAGTTGGGGAAGACGTCACTCTGAACAATGGATAGATGATGATCCAGCCAAAGAATCAATAGGGAAATAGCAGCTGAAGAACACTGCAGACCAAACAACCTAGCAGACAGATCCAGAACATCCCGGCCATCCCGGCCATCAGCAGTATATGCGTTCTTCTCAGGATACATCAGATGTTAGGCCACAAAACAAGTCTCAATAAATTCAAGAAGATACAAATCACATCGAGTATGTTTTCTAGCCACTGTGGTATGAAAGTACAAATAAACCATCACAGGAAGAAAGCTGGAAAAGTCATAAGCTTGTGGAAATTAAACCACACAGTTCTGAACAACCAATGGATCAAAGAAGAAATCAAAAAGAAAAAAAGTATCTTGAGATAAAAGACAATGGAAACACAACATAATAAAACTTACGGGATACAGCAAAAGCAGTTCTAAGAGGAAAGTCTGTAGCTATCAACATATACTTTAAGAAAAAAAGAAAACTCTCAGATCAACAACCTAACAATATACCCTCAAGGAATGAGAAAACTAAGGAATGAGAACACTAAGCCCAACGTTAGCAGAGGAAGGAAATAATAAAGATTAGAGCGGAAAAACATGAAATAGAGAATAAGACAATAGAAAAAATGAACAAACTCAGAGTTGGTTGGTTTTTTTGAAAAGATAAACCAAATAGAGTACATAAAGCATGAGAATGAAGTTTACTTTCTAATGAACAAAACTATCTTGAAATACCATCTGAATCACTGGGATTTAAGATCATCTTGAGTTTAAATAATTTATATTCAGAAAATATGATAATTTTCTGGTAAATAAGAAAGGAAATTATTCAATAAATTATCAACAAAATCAATAAAATGTTTTGCTATATTTCTTCTAAGGCAAGAAATCTCTTGATGATTCTGACATTCGCAAAACGCAGACTTCATGAATCCTGGTGATCACTCTTTGGAATTATCTTCTTTCATGATCTCATGCATCTTGACAGATCAGATTCTAAAACTTAGAGCAAAGATCTTGGCCTAACCTAGGACCTAAATTGTGCTGCCGACTCAGAGAACATTTCATACAATTTAATCCAAATGTAGATAAAAAGTAATGTTTCTCTATCGTGTATTCATGTCCTACTATTGAGAGAGATCAATTTAACACATTCAAGACAAAGTAAATCTATTAATGATTGCTCAACTTCATAAAGGAAAAATTTCATTTGATAAAGCTAGGTAACTAAAAGAATATTATCATAATAAAGTCTCTGTTTAGGATTTAACCAAAAATCTTTAAAATAAAAAAAAAGGGAAGTCAGAAGATACTTCATTATGCTTTCTATTGCAGATGCAATGAACTAAGCTTGTAAAAGCTGAAGTTAATTATCCATCTGAGCCCATGATGCTTTTTTCAGCTCATCAACTATTCGAGAGAACTGAATTCTGGTCTTGACATTTCTACTGCTTATTTAAACAAGCCTCATAACCTCTGTGGACCTAAAATTCCCATCTGGAGAACAGAATAAAACTTCCTGCTCAGGAGTAACTCAGCAACAAAAAATAATGTAAATCAAATAATATAGATGAAAGCTTTAGAAAATAAGATACAAGGCAGAATATATAAATCCTAGGCATGGATTTCAGTATGGTCAAGCCTTTTCATTCTTTTACTAGCACCTTTTTACTAAATACAAAACTCCCAACTAAAGAAAATTGTTTTTCTTTTTTTTCCTAAATTTTATGTTCATTTTGCTTAAATACCATTTCCTCTTGATATCAGAGTATAATATTTAGTGCGTGTGCTTATTTCCACATTAATAATTTCCTTTCAATCCTCACCTTTAGTTTTACTGCATTACACGTTGCACAGTCAAGCTGATTTCATCAAGAAGTTGACCCAAACCATCAGTTGAACTGCCTTTGTACTATCTAATATTTCAAACACAGAATCAGTGAGTGATGATTATGGGGTGGAAAAAAAAGTCATCATCTGGAAAGGTTCAGTGCTTATGCAGAGGCAAAGCCAAGCAATACATAGAATGTGCACTTTGGAGAGAAGCCCAGATCTGCATTCTTATCTTAATACTATGGGTGATGTGGATGTGGACAAAGTACTTAACCTCTCAGGGTTATTGTGGTTTGGATTTGGCGTATGGAAAGCACAGAATCTGGCCCCATAGAGACACATGATACACAGCAGCTGCCCCCAGCCTCTTTGATAATTTCCATGGGCAACGCTGACAGCTGCTATGTCTGAAACCGAAATCTTATTCACTCCATGTTCAGGTACAGAGTCTGCTTCACAGACTTTCATGAAATGATAAGGAAGAAAATAGAACACCTATGGTTATCAACCATAAAAAAGGGACGAGTCTTCAGATTCCTATAAAGGACGGCTCTCTTTAACACTCACTGTTTAGCACTAAAATGAAATGTCTATTTTCAAAAAATTCGGACCCAATTTGATTGCAATTGTGCAACTTTTCTACTAGAGGTGATTTCTGACTGCAGAGATCATGCGTATTGTATTTGGGCTTTTACTTTAATTAAATGGACAATGGTCTTCATAAATGGTCTTCATAATGCTCTCTGTAAATTAAGGGAGAAAGCAGGACACTGGCTCACTTGCAAACTACCATGGCTCTGAGGCTACCAATTCTGTAAAGAAAACACATGTTTTCATGATGTGTTAAGAAAACGAAAAATTCTATAGCTAACTTGCATATTTTTCTGCAAAAAAAAAATTTTTTTTTAAGATTTTGTTTGAGAGAGACACAGAGAGAGAGAGAAAAAGAGTGAGAGAAAGCCGGAGAGGTGGTAGGGTCAGAGGGAGAAGCACTCTCCGCTGAGCAGAGAGCCCGACTTGGGGCTCGATCCCAGAACCCTGAGATGATGACCTGAGCCAAAGGCAGATGCTTAACTGACTAAGCCATCCAGGTGCCCCTGCAAAAAAATATTTTAAAGTTGTAGGTGCTAGAGAGACAGAAAACCCCGTCATGGGTTCAGTTTAAAAACTGGCTACTACCTTCCACTTAAAAAATTTTAGTAATGTGAATGGGTAAAGGCCTATTTGCAATCTGCACTTAAAGACAAGAGGCAAGAGATTTTCCTTATTCTTGTCTTGATTTTCTTCTGCCTAAGTATCAGACAGTTTTAGTGCAACATCCAAATCCAAAGAGATCGACGTTCTGGGCTATAAGGCATTTGTTAGGACTCTGCTTACTGACCTGGCGATCATAATTGATTTGAGTTTCTTGCTCAATATCAGAGTCCAATTCCGGTACGTCAGATAAATCCGAATCAGATTCTTCACTGTAGGAATCAGTGCCAACTTCTGCAGAAATACAACCCATGAGAAACTAGTGAAGTTCGGAGATCCAACAGAGCTTATAAATTTATTTAAATTATTTCCTTTCTTCTAGCAAAGTAAATTTAAAAATCACTGTGCCATAGTTTTCCTTTGATGTAGGTTATTAAAACATCTTTTTTCCCCCATCTTTTGGTTAAGTTCAGCACACTCCTTTCAGGAACGTTAACAGATAAAGACAACTATCCCCCTTTGCCCCACCCCCGCAAGACTGAACCCTTTCCACACTTTTAGGAGATAACAAATCTTTGGGTTTTAAATTTTGCTTTGAAAAAAAAAAAAGACAAGAAAGAAAGAAAAGAAAAAGAAAAAGTCAGGGAAAGTTTCTACCAAAATGAAGCCTGGGAAAAAGGAAATCTGACTACTTAGTTCACTAAATATCCTCTTAGCCTTTTGCCATGTTCACCAAGTGGGCAGTAATTGCCACAGTCAAAACCTGCAGAAACTCTCCTGATGAAAACATTTCCTCACCTGATTTTAAATGTTATTACCTGTTTATTTCTGTTGGCATCACAGTAAAGAGAATGACTAGACATCCACTGAACTGGAACACACTGGTCCCAATTATGGACCAGTCTTTGAACTTCATTCTGGAGCCAACTTCTACTCCCAAGGTTACTCTGTTCCCCCTGCTCTCTCACCGTGTAGATCCGCCAGTTACAGTTGTCCTAATGAGGCTGAAATGTCTTTGTTCCTGTTATTCTCAAAGGCTAATTCTTTATGTAGACCTTCGACCTTCAACTTGCAGTTGGTATAAACAAAATCCTTTGAAGGCAGTGATTCAACTGACTCATATTTTAACTTTGAATTTTATTATAGGACTGAATTTTTCAAAATTGCTTTAACTCTTATCTTCAGGAGAGATGTTAGAACATTCTTTGAAATTTTTATTGACCAAAAAAAAAAAAAAAAAAGCTGAAAAATTACAATTGGTTTTTACCCTGGGGTGCAGTTTCCAGTAGACCGTTGCTGACACCTTCTGGAATAAATCTCCACTGGAAAACTGAGTGGTCAGCCCCTCCTGTGCTCAATACCCACTGAAAGTCATGAGACCAGCGGACATTTGTGACATGTGCAGAATGGCCCACATACTTTCTAAATTTGGCTCCTGAAAAGATATTTTTGAGGAGAATATTAGTACTGAAAAAAAAAAATAGAATTCGTGGGTTAAAAAATTCACTTCCTCTTCATGTTGAACAGTAAAATCTTTAAATATATTAGGAAATATAATTTTCGGTATTACATATAACAAGCAAAGGCTCCCCAAATTCTCTGAATTATTCCAGTATGGATTAGGCTAAAATGGCCTTAAAATTTAAGTCCTGTGGCTGAAGACACATCTGAACGTGTCCCACATAATGCCTACTGCTTCACTGATTCTGAAAATAAAATGGTTCAGAATGATTATCTTACACATTCAAATACAAAATAAGATCGTCTTTTGCAAGGGAAACAAAATAATTCTGTGGAAAAGAAGTCAGATTGTTGTTCAGAGTCATATGGATGTAGAGCTGGAAGAATTAAATTTTGTTCCCTTGCACTGATTGTTTTACTCAGTGAACGCCATCCCCAGGTAACGAATGCAGAAGGAAAGCTAATTGCACTAAACGGTTGCAGCTCAACTACTGAAGTCTCCAGTACATGCTTGGTACAGGGCAGCGCAAAGGCAGTCATGGAAACAAGGGCGGTCCCTCCTACTGTGTGGAGGCCCAGTACTCCAGAGGCTAAGGGAGATTTCAGGGGGCAGCAAGCACCGCATTCCTCCTTCAGAAACAATTATACCTACTGCAGGGCTTCTAATGGAACCTCTTCAATGGGGGAGAAAGCCATTTGTTCAACTGAAACATGTTTCAAATTCAAACAGTCATTGGAGAGGTAATGATTTAAATGTATATGAAGGTGAAAATGCCCACACTATTTAAAATAGCACCACCAAGCTGCCCCCGTCTGAGCACTCTACTACTGTTTGCTTTCTTCTTCGCCATAGTACTTCTCACCAGATGTGTTTACATTTTCTTTACTGACTGTGTCCCCTCAGAAGAACAAAAGCTCCGTGAGGGCAGGGATTTGTGCCTGTTCTATTTGTTGATGTATCTCCAGCCTCTACAACAGTACATAACAAATATTTATTGAATAAAGGAAGACCATGTCCATGTCTTCCCAGGCTTTCCTTAGGACACGGTCACTTTACAAGGCCTCCCTTTGTTCTCTGAAACACAAGCATATCTCAGGCCTCTGTCTTCATCTCCTCTCTGGCGGGCCCTCTGTCCCATGGCTTTAGGTACTGTTGATATGCCTGCCACCGCCAAACATTTGTCTTCTGGCCCTCGTTTCTCCCTGGACTGCTGATGGGTTGTGTGCTGTGTCCACTTGGATGTCTAACAGGTACCTCAGACTTACCACGTACAATACAGACGCAGGAGTTCCCCTTCCCTTCTCTCTTATCCCCATCTCTCTCTCTCTCTCAAACACACACCCTTTCCCTCGCTCATTCTCCCATCTCCATAAATGGTGCCACCATCCACCCCACTGCTCAAGCCTAAAACTTAGGAGTCACCCCCAGTTCCTCCCTTTCCCTCTATTCCCACAACCAGTCCATCAGCAAGACCTTCAGCTCTACCTTGACACTGTTTCGTAACCTCATGCACCTATGTTCACACCTACTCCTAACGCCTTTGTTCAAGTCACCTTATCTCTCACCTGGACTTGTGCAAGAATCTACTTGAAGTTTCCTCTTCCCTAATCCATCATCAAAGTGGTCCTTTAAAAACTTAGATTGGTCACGTCACTCCTCCATTTTAAGCCCTCAATAGTTTCCCACCACACTTAGAATAAGATCGAGATTTCTAACAGTGGCTACAAGGCCCTTCATGACACGGTCCTCACCGCCCTCTCCAGCCTCTGAGTACACAATGCTCCCCTCATTCATCACACTCTAGTCACCCTGACCTTTAGGTTTCTCTCCTGCATCAAGCTCATCCAAGCTCTACTGAAAGCCAACACTTTTCCCCTCAAGGTCCAGGGTTTATGCAACCCATGTCTTACAACATCAGGGGAAATGATCAGTATTGATACTAGTTATTTTAAAAGATTTGAAAACTGTCAAAATGAAATGAGAAAAATTGGCTTGGTGATGTAAAAATAAAAACCACTGTAGGCATTTTCGTTAACTGCAGAACATTTATGTCAGAATACCGTGCAGCAGAATCTTACGCACATTAATTATGAATGTATCAATTAACCTGATTGGGAGTTTTATTTAATCACAATGGAAAACTACCATGTTTGCTCAGTCTCCACACTTCTGGCCACTGGCCCCTGTCATGTTTGGCTCAAAAGTTGGGGGAACACCTGCCACTAGGACCCTGGGCTACAGGGTGACAAGTTCTACCAATGGCTACCATTCCTGTCAGCAACACTCCATTCACAACTCTCCTGCCAGTAGTTCAGGCACAAAAAGGCCACGGAAGTCTTAATGTCTCTGAGGCAAACTGCAAGATTTATAAACCATTGTGCCATGAAAAGTAGAACAAGTCAATTTGCTCTGAGAATATGGATACTTCCGCAGACTGCAGATTTTATTACTCCCACCACACTGTCACTCAGCTGTCAACCTTCCATACTCTGCAGATGTCTCCTGTGTGCCATCATCCTCAGGGTTGTTTAACATATCAGGGTGTCTCATTCGGACAGACAGCACTGCTCACCGCCTCCTTCCCCTTTCCCCCATTCTCATCAATAAACCCAAGATGTCGTTTCCATTCCTATTTTCTGGACTCAAGACTACAAGGCTTGGTGATACACAGGAAATACCAACTCTCAGTGAGTTAACTTCTTCTCAAGCCCCAACTCTTGAGACCAACAGTATTACTTCAGGCCCCAGTGAGATTTCTTCTCAGTTCCCACGTTCCTTCTGGTTGCCTAACTCCAGTTCTGCAAGTACATTGCTCAGTCTAACCGGATACACCCTGTTACTCAAAAGACCCATCAGGGAGGGAAGAGTGTGAATTAGGCACATTGAGGTAATTTTGTGCCTCAAGCATTTGAAAGTGATGGCCATTTTGTCAAGTGGAAATGATGGCAGCTCTGCTATTTTATGTTCAGTTCTCAACCATCTAACTGTTGCTGCTTCACAACTGCCGGTTAGTTGAAAATGACTTTTCAATTACATTTTTCAGTCCCTTTCCTTTCTTAATTTAAAAATCGCTCAAGTGAGCAAGTTCTCAGGCCACAGCATGTCTCTACTGATTACTTTCTGAAGATTAGATTTTCAGGCTGGTGAGGAGTCTCAGAAAAACCTGTGTATGGGCTTTGCCTCAACTTTTTAAGGAAGAAGAAAACAGGGTCACTACGTGGCTAATTCAGTCACATTCTACAAAGTGAAGGTGCCACAAAAATTGAAGTGACAAGATTTTAACAACAATAAAACAAAAGAGCAAAATGCGAGAGGAGCGTTTTCTTTGAATCGATCTTCACTCTCAAAAATTTCACCAGTTAGGTCCATTGGGTTCACAAGATTAGTGCTACAACAAGGGGTCGGACAACTGTGTCATCACCAGAACAATCGCTTTCAGATTTTATTTTAAATATGTCTAAAAGGATTTTGCTTGAATTTCCATGTATAAGCACAATTAGCTGTGAAGCATAAACGAATTTTCACTACAATATTTGAATGTAATATATAATTTAAATTATGAGTATTTGCGTAAATAAAAACAAAACTATGACTTGTTTAAAACGTGAAACACGAATCTTATGTATCACAAACTTGCTAGTAATAACCCTGTGAACAAAATCTGCCTTGAACTGGTAAAATCCCATATTATAGAATGTCAAAAGTAAATGACATCAGGGACGCCTGGGTGGCTCAGTTGGTTAAGCGGCTGCCTTCGGCTCAGGTCATGATCCCAGGGTCCTGGGATCGAGTCCCACATCGGGCTCCTTGCTCGGCAGGGAGCCTGCTTCTCCCTCTGCCTCTGCCTGCCTCTCTGCCTACTTGTGATCTCTCTCTCACTCTCTCTCTGACAAATAAATAAATAAACTCTTAAAAAAAAAAAAAAAAAAAGTAAATGACATCAACAACACATTTTATCTAAAAGTGTAAAAGAGTAAAAATGAATACAAGGATGAAATGAATAATCTGCAAGAATAGACCCCAAGAAAATCAGTCTTAATTACACTGTGTATACATTCTAGAATACTTATTCAATAAAATCTCTCTTTTAGCCTTACCTTTCTTGAGACAAGGAAATTTAAACAATTTAACTAGTCCAAAATCATCGCCGGAAACCAGCACTGAGCTGTTGTAATTTGCATCCACTGAATTGATGTCCATGACATCAGTGTACTTCGGCCAAATTCCACTCACTTCAGGGCCTTTCACGCAAGTCCAGGAGGCCCAGGGAATCCCTTTGATTTCTTCTTTACTTGTTAAAGGCTTCCCAGCTGAAAATTATCAATACATAGTAACATTACATTTAAATAAAAAGCATATTCTAATTTACTTTATTCGTTTTTCTTACAAAGGTTTATAGAAGTTAAAAAAAAAATTCTATAAACCAAAGAACCTAAAGATTCTACTCTCTTTACCCAATTTGTGATATTTTTTTCTTCTAGCATGGTAAAAAGAGAGTCCATGATCAAAACTCAGATATGGAGACGACAAAGAAAATGATCATTGTACTCAATGTAATACTCAAAACTACTATACAGATAGTGTACTTTGTATTATTGATGAAATGACTTGTATGAAATCACATATTATCATATAGAGTGACCAACAGTTTGCCAGGTATTGATTAAAAAATGTATTCTCAACTTTTACTTTTCATAATTCAAAGAACCACAGAAGTAATTTTTTAAAATTTAGGCTCCAAAAATTTGTGTAAACATCTAATGGATATTATATAAATTTTTAAGCATTAGACAATGAAAATCCACCAAATTTTGATAAAGTAAATATAAGTGGTTAGGGAAAAGAGTCTTGACAGTTGTGTCTGGTATGTTCTCAAATATATGGCACGATTCCCCATTTGTACCAGAAGCTGGTGAGGGAGGTCACCCAGGGGCACGCAAAGGCAGAAACATATGGATACAGAAATGCTTGGGGAAATGTCCTGCCATACACAATTTTAAAATTCAAAATCAAGACAATTTAGCGTACTACCTCTCAGTTTCTTCTTCAAAAATAAACGAACAAATGTTTTCAAATAAAGAATCTGTGAGAATAGATGCTCTTGTACATTACTGGTGCACTGCCAAATTGGCATGCAGAAATTCTGGACTGTGACCGCATCACATAAAAATTCATGAAGATGATCGTAAATCAGAGTTCACAGAACACAGTCTTTAACCCAACATTCCCCCTCTGGAAAATACAGTCCAAGGAAGTAACTCAGAAGAGGAAATGCCCCCCATATGAAGATAATGGAGATACACCGTCTGTACCAGCTAAGAAACTAGAAATAAGTAAGCCCAAATGCTTACTAACAGGAGGACAAGAAAGCAAATTATGATATTATCACTGAGCAGGATGTTACTTTGTTATTGCAAATGATAAACATGATTCCATAATTTTTCACATATGGAAAATATATATGAAATCATTTCAAGCAAAGAAAGTAGACACAAAGAAATATCTACCTAGTGATGGCATGCCAATTAAGTTGATAGGGCAGAGGCTCTTTAAAAAGCTATAGTTACATTAGATGGTATCCACTATTTTCCAGTGAAAATTAATTTTTCAAGAAAAATTTTAAGATAACATATTGAGGACAAGATTCATATTAAAATTTTCTTATGTTAAATTAAAAAGGTCATTAGTCAAAGATTACAATACAGAAATTTGTCTTTATTTCTGCCACTTTAGTATTACAAACTAAATGTCACTAAATGTAATAGAAGTCTCAAGAATCTCTTCTAAAAGAGATAGTGGAGGTGACAAATAAAAATTATACTTTTAAAATCCCAATTAGCATATTTCACCAAATAATATCATAAAGGCTTCCAATTCTGAAAAGCACAAATTTTAGACTAAAACCATCACAGCAAATGAGGACTGCAATCCTCAAATGTTTAGCATTTTGGGGCATTTTTCTAGGATATCTTTCCTTTCAGTTATCTTTAGGCATTCTTTATAACTTCTAGCTATACATCTTTTGCCCATCAAAACCACTGCAAATACTTCTGTCCAGTCTGCGCCTTGTCTTTTCATGATCTCTTTCATTGTGCAGTGATTTTTTATGTTAATATGTTTCAATTTATCAATCTTTGAGAGTTTGAGATCTGGGGTGGGGGGGTCGTGTTTCTGAGAACATTCCTTGCCCTGAGACCACCATGACATTCTTCTATATTTGCTGCATGTGGTTCTGAGTTTCGATTTGCACAAACATCCAGCGCCTGCAGCACTTACACGGCATCTTGTAGAACAGGCGTTCTCCGGCGCCGTCGTTAGTCTGCAAGTATTTGCTATCCAAAGACCAGTCAATGTGTGTGATGAAACTAAGGGACTTGCTGCATTCTCCAATCTTCTTGTACCGCTGGGCCACGGCATATACGTCCACTGGGCCGTCATTGGATCCCACCGCGAGGTAAGAGCCATCTGGAGAAAATTTCATTTCATGAATGACTTCTTTTCGATCTTTGATATGAACCACTTCTGTCATATCTCTATAAGAATAAAAAGCAGCAATAAAAAGTGATAAGCAGCAAATCGAGAAATAGAAACCCCAAGCCATGTCTCAAAATTTGCATGTCAGAGAAAAAATGGTTTCAAAATGGAGAGAACACCTATAACAATTAAAGACTTAACTTTTGAAGAAAGACATAAAATACTATTTAGTTTCTGGCCATTTTAGGCAAAACTGACCAACATTTGAAATATCTGGGGCTTCCACAATAAAAAACAAAAAATTTAATGAAATGCCTATTTGCTTTCATGGTTAATTATGTATTATTTTCCCCTAAAACTTTTTGCCTTGAAAAATTGGGGTTTGTAAAAGCATTTTAAAAACACATCCCAGAGAAAGGTAAGCTATGTCAAGGTTACTTTTTTAATATTAAATTCTTATGTAATTATTTAATTTTCACCGTAAAAGCTCAACAATTCAAGTATCAGATCACCCAGATTTTGTATCCCATCTGATCAGATTCTGGTAAGAACTGCTGCCTTCATTTGAAAGTTGCCACCATGAGACAGAATTCTGACTAGCAGGTTCCCTGTGCCAGTACCAACAACTTCTTCCACTCCCAACAAAATCAGTGCACAAATAATGGCAAATATTAGTCTCCACATGATAATTCCCCTCACCTGCTATCATTTATTAATAGCATCATTTACTATCCATATACTATACACTATGTACATACTATATGATATAGTTTACTATAATATCATCAAATAGGTGTCATCAAATAGGGTTTGGGGGCTTTTTGTTTTTTTGGCTTGGGAAATCCATCAAAAGAAATTCATCAAAAAAAAAAAAAAAATCTGGTAATTGGCCATCTTTTCACACCATCACTCAGCAGAGAAAGAAAATATTGCCCACCAACTCAGTAATAAGTTGTATATGGCTGGTAAATGAGAATTTAGTGTAATAAACCATGCCAAGATCATTTTTCAAAGCTATATAGAATCTTCTATGTGCAAAACATGTAGTATCTAATTTACAGCTGCATTTTCTTTCTGTAATCACAAACTGTGTAAGCCAAAAAACCAACCAGTGCGTTTCGAGAAATTACAAGCCTGAGTCATAATTTTTGTCCAGTAAATACAGCATGTTAATAAATACGAAATATTCCATTTAATTTTTCATTATAGGTGGAAGAAATCTTTTACTCAAGCTTGCCTCTAAAAATCTGGCAGGGCTAGAGACTGCTTTCTCATTTCTTTCCCTTTTCTTGGATTCCTAAAAACCCATAGCCCCTTGGGACCAGATGAGTTTGGGAGCTCATTATTCACTGGATTTTAGAAAGGTTCACATACAGTATATTATGTAACATCCCCAGTAGGAGTTAGGGCAGCACCCATATTAAACAAAAATATATATTTTTGTAGCAAAGCACATGATAATTATTCCTATTAAGAGATTAATAGGCAAGAGAATCAGTTCACTGAATCAAGACATCCTGTCAAATGAGTTACCCAAGAACTGTGGATTTTCAGAGTGTTTGGATTTGGGAAATACAGATAGGGGACTGTGAATCTGGAGTGTTCCTATTTGAAAGAGTAAATGCCTTTTTCCTGAAGTCCTGGCATATACCATGGCCAGGAGAACTAGTTTCAACAAGAGAGCATTTCTGACATCATTTTCCATATTGGTACGTGCCTGACTCGGAGCACAATGAAAGAGCCATCCTTCATGCCCAGGGCCAGCTGAGATCCGTCGGGGCTGAAGGCCACGCTGCGAACTGCTTCCTCCATGTTACAGCGGGCGATCAAGGCGTGGTCGGCCAGGCTCCACAGCCTACGCACAAGAACAAAGTAAAAACAAAACCCACTTCTCACGGTCATCGGCCAGCCCTGGGCTGCATGGCCTGTTCCCCACTCTGGTGGTGATGACAGCAGAGGACACACCAACTTCACACCAGTCCTTCCTCGCGGCAGGTCTGGCAATCTGGGAAGGTGTTGAGTTTATCGCTGGGTCACTGGGCACCATTTGAAATACACAGCAAGAATTATAAAATGAGGTAACATTTCCAGAGATTTTGAGATTGATAAAATAAGGACATTTTAAACACTTCTTCACACAAAATCTTGCTATTCTCTTTGGAAATTAAAAATCACTCTTTACTTATACCAATGGTTGTTAATAACACTTAGGGAAAAAGAAGTACTACTGAATGTTATTATTGTTGGTTTGTTTAAAAAAAAATACGACTACCCTTCTAGTAACTGTTATTTAGGCACCTTTAGATCGAAATATGCCTTACTTACATTTGTTGGCCTTCCTGGAAAGAAAACCTATCTGAGATGAGAAGATCGAAAGACACCCCTGCCCCTGCCCAGGAGGGTCCCATAGTTGGCTGTCTCCGGTCATCTGCTGTCATGCCTTCCAAGCCCCCCTGGGCACCCCACTGCAGACAGGTCCACCACCCTTGCTCGGGGCAGACGCTTCACGGTGCCCCTGGCTGATGAACACAGCTACTGCTGGAGAAATGGAGGTCAAGGGGCAATAGGTGTGGCACCTCCCGGAATATCTGATCCAGGCGCCTCAGACTGAGTGAACATGAACTAAGTATTAGAAGACACAAATAAGGGTTTATGCTAGTTGCAATCGTGGTAGCTGACCTCTATCTGTTCGTAGTCCTAAGACTGTCTTCTCTACACACACAAATGACAGGATCTGCCGGGGCGGGGGGGAGGGGAGGGACCGAGCATCTAGAGGACATCCAGAGAGAGGCATGAATAAGTCCCAGGTGGTGCAGTTTCTCTAAATGCATTCTGCCATCAGGACGGATAGAGGCATGCTCCTTAAAATGAACAGCTGCACAGCGAAGAGCTCACTGATCCTGGAGGCAGCCTGCACCGTTCAGCCTAAAGCTCATGGTAGTCTTGCAATACCTCGTCCATTATTCATAATCTCACGCTGCTTTTAGCCTTGTACTATTTAAAGCAATGTAAGCTTTGCTTTACTAGCATGCAGAAACTATCACTCCCCAGTAGACTGTACCATTCTTATAAAGTCACTAAGCTCAACTTTCTCAAGAAATTAGGACTTAGTCTCGTCTTAAGTTTCAACATTCAGTGTAAAAGAATATTTATAATTTTAGCCAAATTCATGGTTAAGGGGAATAAGACATTCTGACAATCAGGGCTCCTTGGAGATGTTTGCATTTCTCAGATGCAACAAAGTTGCCAAAAAACAAAAGCCAAAGACTTTCTTGAAATCATTTCTATGAGGATGAGTATAAATCCAGTATCTCAGGTGCTCAAGCAACTTGGTGGCATCATTTTGCCTGTTCAGGGAAGACTCAGAGTCAAGGAAAGAAAAGGCAGAGAAGAGGGGTTAGCTAAGTAAAGAGAAACTTAAACCAAATAAACATGTATGCCACATGGAGACACAAGTGTGTGTTTACTGATTTTAGATTGATGGGGCTTCAGCGCTTGGTAGAGATCACAAAATGGATTTACTTTTAAATTTAAACCTCACTAATGAGCACACTGTGCCTTGATCAGATTCACAGACATACAGAACCAGAGCAGGGGAGAAGCAAGAGCCTCTGAGTCTAGTCTACAACGTTCTAATCTAGCTATTAGAGCCCAGAAGCAGTAATCAATCAACCAATTGATCCAGCAGCCTCTCCCTCCCACTGGCATGCACTCTTCCGGCCTGCTTGTCATTGGGCACGTTTAAAGGTCAGCCGCAAACACAGAAATATTCAAGTCAGTGGAACAACCTTCCTCACACACCTCTAAATCCTATGTTCAGCCCTTCAACAATCACATTCAAACTGTGCTCATTTTGCTCATTTTATGTAATGCTGTGCTCTCAAAAAATAACAAACGATCCACAGCAAGAATCTTTGAGGGCCTAACAGAATTGCCTGTCTTCTTAGGAACCAGTACTTTCCTTTGATTTGAGGACAATGTTCAAAATTCCATCTGAGAATTTGCAAAGAAGTAGTTGTTTCCTCACACTGAAGACGACTCTGAAAATCACAATTTAAGTTTTGATGAAGACAAACTCATGAATTCACCAATGGAGAGGAACGTCTATAACAAAACTGTGAAATGCTGTGCGCAGCCCCCTGTGGAGGACCCAACACACCAGGGGGAAGAATAATCCTACCACAGATAGATGCAACTTAGCTCACACCATCAACTGAAAGAGAACCGGGAGCCTATCTAACTAGTAGCAGTGTATTTTCACTCCTCAGAGCATTTTTGTGACTTAAGATGGAGCCAGAGAAAGATGGCAACAACAAAATGCTAAGAAGCCAAGTGTTGTTGAGTTAAATGTCTCAACATTCCACTTGGAAATTGTGTGGTTCTACACGGTGGTTTATCCTTCTCTTGAGTAACAAGCAAATTCGGGCAAAATAAATCTATTATCCCAAGGCGGACAGGGAGATGACAACCGCCATTGCCGGGGCCTCACCTGACAGAGCGGTCATCACTGCCTGTCACAGCTAGTGGCTTCTTGGGGTGCAGGGCCAGAGCCCAGAGCTCCCCCTCACAGTGGCCTTGCAGGATCAGCATCGGCTTGTCTCGTTCGCGCACGATCACTTCAAATATCTCACTGTCCTGGGTCCCTGCTAGAAGGCGGTCTGCCTTCCAGCACACGCTCCGGATAGAGAGGCCTGGCGAAAATAAATAAAATAAAAACATACATTCACACCATTTGCAAATCAAGAAAAACACCTAAACATCCTTTCACCCAGGATAGCATCTAACGCAATGCATCTTAAAAATGCCTGAAGGAGAAACGTCAACTCCACACACCATTCTGTATTATTTACCATTTCCTTCCATGCATTGGTCATTTACCCCGCCCCCTGCGATCTAGATTTTACATGGGAGTAATCACTCCCAACTGACGTGGGGTAACTATGTGTTTTTACGTCAGGATGTATTTTAAATGCTACATCTTAAAATGAGTATGAGGAGAAATTGGTCTTTATGAAAACCTGTCCCTTTTTGAAATAATGTACTTCTGATTTGCTATGGAAAAGTTAGGAGTCACTTCAATCGTTAGGATGCTGACACTATATTAAACTTATATGTGGGCAATACTACAGAATGGTTAATTGCCATATTAGGCAAGTTTACTATGTCGTTGATCAGAACCTAGACTCATTATTCTGGATAAACAGATGTACCATGTCCCAGAAATATGCAAATGAAACTAATTTCAGTCTCGAAATACCATCCAACGTTTGTCAGTGAAGATGCTATTCTTCTCCGACTGAACATTTTCTACAATCCTCTCTAAAAGCACAGTACTCCTTTGAAGTACAAACTTCCACCTCAAGAGTATATACTCTTCAGGCAGGTTTTCATTTGCCTGCCTGATTTTTTATTTCTTGGACTTCTTGTGGTTGGTTTTGTTCCTTACCAGATACATTATTTATTAGTGAATTTTCTCATGCCTGAATTAGAAATACAGACAGCATCCTGCTTTCACAACTACTTTAAATAAGGCAGGGATGTGGTACGCTTTGAGATCTTAGTTGTCTCCCCAGTAGGCTTTGTGTCTCTGGTATAGAAAGTGCTAGAAGCCAGAGCACAGGGCTTTAGTCCTGCTCTCTACCTGATTGGCCAGACACACCAGGAGTGTCACTTTTTCTCTGGAAACCAGTTTTTTTCTGCATTAAATGCAGACTGTAATTATGGAGACCATGTAACTTATCATCCACGTTGAGACTACTTTGAAAGACAAATTAAATTTATAAACTGTTTTTTTAAAGATTTTATTTATTTATGTGTAGAGAGAGCGTGCCCCCACAAGCAGGGGGAGCACAGGCAGAGGGAGAAGCAGAATCCCCGCTGAGCAGGGACCCCCCCCCCCGAGGCGGGGCTCCATCCCAGGACCTCAAGATCATAACCTGAGCTGAAGGCAGATGCTTAACCGACTGAGCCACCCAGCCATTCCATAAATTTACATACTTTAAAAATATTTAGTTTTTAACCAAGAAAGCATCTTTATCGTGTTAAAATAGTTCTATCAAAATATTTCCACATGTAAAATTATAATTACATTTTATTACAAAATGATAAGTTTAGAACAGAGGGATGAACAGGCAGAGCAGTGAAACTATTCTGTAAGACACTAAAATGGTGGATACATGTTTTTATACGTGTGTCAAAACCCACAGAACATATAACACTGAGAGTGAATTCTAATGTGACCAATAGGCTCTGAGCAATGTTATGCCAATGTAGCTTCCCCCACTGTAACAGCTGTACCACTCTGATGGGGGATGCTGATAGTCAGGAAGGCTGTGCATGCGCAGTGGCAGGGGGTCTAGGAGAAATCTCTGTACCTTCCATTCAATTTTTCTATGAACCTAAACTGCTCTAAAAAAATTAAGCCTATAAAAACAATCCAGGACAAATGCTAAGCCGAATGGGATGCTGTGACAAAAGAAGGGTTAATTGGGGGTATATGGACACGCTAACTATAATCCTCACCTTAATCAACTCACAGTGGTCTTAAAAGGATCCAATGGGAGTATGTATTTATTTACAAAAAAAGTATTTTTTTTAAGGCACAAGGCTATTTTTACGTGCAGTAACTCTCTTTCCCCTTTGTTCTGAATTCACTGTATGTGTCTTGAAATGGAAGGAAACAGTACATTGGCTGATTTACTATTCCCGCTTTGAGTAGTAAGGAGAGATACTCTGGCAACGGCTAGTTCAGGGTCAGTCACTCAAAACCCTGCCAGCGAACATTATGATAGGCTTTCAAGGTTGGGAAAGACAGATACGTGGTGAAAGCAGCCAGGGTGAGACTGCAGAACAGGGCAGGCAGCTCGACTGTGGAGGAAACTCTGCTTTGTAGCAACAATCCTTTTGCCCTGTCCCTTTGTCCTTCTCTCTTTTCACACTTTTCCAGAGGTTTAGCTACCATTTGCTAATTAACATATCCCTGTTTCTCTGTTACAGGCTTTGGATCACTTATGATTTTATTACAGAAGAAGCTCAACACTTTTGGCTTCAGAAACAGGATATTAATTAATTCTTTTTTAAAAAAATGTTTTATTTATTTGAGAGAGAGAGAGAGATCGAGCACAAGTGAAGGGCAGAGGCAGAGGGAGAGAGAGAAGCAGACTACCCACTGAGCAGGGAGCCCAATGCAGGGCTCCATCCCAGGACCCCAAGATCATGACCTGAGCTGAAGGCAGATGCTTAACCCACTGGGCCACCAAGGCACTCCAGGAATATTAATTCTATTCCAATATCAGCAAAAAACATCAAATAATTTACTTTCGATTACATTTATCAAATAATTTACTTCAAATTTATATCAAATAATTTACTTTTTATTACATTTATTACATTTATTGTCCATTTCCTCTCACTAATGTCTGTGAATACAAGAATTTTCTCAGTTGTATACACTATTATATCCTCAATACCTAGCCCAGTGTCTGGCATGTAGTATATGCTCAATAAAAATGGCCAAATAAACTAAAACCTCAGAATTACAAACATTTCTTTTGTCCTTGGAAACCATGAAATAAATAATAACATCCCTATCCTCAATGAAAACATTGAAAGGAGGGATATATTCATTCATTTATTCAAACATTTTTTATTAAGTACCTACTACATGCCTGAGACTAGAGCTTGGATAGTGAATAAGTCAGGCGCACGCCCTACTGGGAGTTTATTTACATTCTAAGGAGGAGCAAGACGTTTGTAAGCAGATACTTACACACCAAAAAAACAATTAAAATGAGATATACAAGATTCTAGGTCAAGACAGGGACATAGGATGATCCTGAATTCACTCCTCCCATGGACACACCTAGCTACAGCTACATATGGAACAATTTCCCCTGAAAGAAACCCAAAAATAGTTGAATGATTCCTATATACCAGGCAAACAAGAAAAAACAAAACAAAACGCAAAAACCTCATATCAAAATGAGTAGGGGAGGCTGAGACACAATCTTGTTATAAATCCCACCCTTGGGCAGCAACCCACTATTGGCAGCAAGCTCACAACTCTGAGCTTCTTTCTGAGGAGTGAAAGTTTTGAAGCCCACATCCGACACCTCAATGTTTAAGACCCGCACCCGAGAGATGAGCTCCCAAATACCTAGCTTTGAAAGCCATCAGCACTTGTATCCATGGGATCCACAAGGCTATAACAAATTAAAAAATAGTGGGCTCACTGTGGCTATCCTCCAGGGCCCAGTACAGAGGAAGCGGAAATGCTCCTCCTTAGAAGTAAACAATGCCCAGGGACTATTTGCTTAACATTTCAGGGACTATTTGCTTAACGTTTCAGTCTGAAGGGCAGGCATCTAATCTAATACACATCTAGAGGCCCACTGAAATACTCTCCAAAGACTGAGGAGACCAGAGGGTGCAACATTTGCATTTTCCCTCTGCCTTGTTTCCTTTGCTGTTATCTCCTGGTAAGAAGCCTGTACACATGAGGGGCACCAAGGTTTTCGTGGCTACTGCCCAAGAGTCAGTCCTTGACCTCCTGCCTCGGGAGGCCAGCAGTACCTACATTCATGGATCCCACAGGACTGTGACAAATAGAGAAACAGTTCTTAATCAGCTACCCCCCAAGGCACAGCAGAGACAGAGCACTGAGATGCCCAGTCTTTCTATGGAAGAGGCCTATTAATTTATTTTCATAACTATGGCCTGAGGGGCCAACCTCTAAATAAATACACATCTAAGGGTTGGCTGCTATTCTCTCCAGAGACCAGGGAGGCCAGTGGGTACCATCTTTGCACTCTCCCTTTGTCCTGCCCCAGTCATCAATGTCTCCAAGAAAGGAGCTTATGCTCAGGTCTGGCACCCCAGCTTTTGTGGCTGGCCCTAAGAGGATACATCTCTTGATAGCCTGGTTCTGAAAGCCACCAGAGCTTGTGTTCACAGGTTCAATGGCATGGTAAGCAAACAAACAATTCTTCACTAGCTATTACCCCAGGGCTCAGTGCAGAGGGAACACACAGAAATGTCCATCTCCTGCTCTTTCCCTGGAAGAGGTATATGTACATACTTTAAAAGCTGCTGTCTGGGGTCTGGCTTCCAATCAGACTGAATGTAGGTGCCGACTAAGATCTTCCCCTTTGGGACACTGACAGGTCTTGGTACACCCTCAATTATGGGGAATGACAAAGAACCAAATAAGCTGTTTATACAATCACAAAGGTTTGATGGACAACCAAGAGCTAGGGGAAGGGTTGAACAATAAGATTCACCTACATGAGGCCATCTCTTTAAGACCAGGAGAGGCGGCTGTTTTATGTAATGTAGAGAAACCAACAAAGAGAGTCAAGAAAAAAATGAACAAACAGAAGAATATGTTCCAAATGAAAGAACAAGATAAAATCTTAGAAAAAGACTGTGATGAATTGGAAATAAGTCGTTTACCTGATAAAGAGTTCAAAACAGCAGTCCTACAGATACTCACTGAGCTCAGGGGAATAAAGCATGAACAAAGTGAGAATTTCAACAAAGAAATAAAATATGTAAGAAAGTACCAAACAGAAATCACAGAGATGAAAACAATAACTGAACTGAATAATACACTAGAGGGGTTCAACGGGACACTAGATGAAGAAGGAAAAAGTTTAGTAAACTCAAAGAGAGGGCAGCAGAACTCACCCAATCAGAGCAGCAAAAAGAAAAAAAAAAAAAAAAGAGCGAAGACAGCTTAAGGGATTTATAAAACAACCCCAAGTAGACTAACATTGAGATTATAAGGGTCCCAGAAGAACAGGGAGACAATGGGGCAGAAAACTCATTTGCAGAAATAATGGCTGAAAATTTCCCTAACATGGGGAAGTAAACAGACATCCAGATCCAGGAAGCACAGAGAGTTCCGTATAAGACGACCCAAAGAAACCCATACCAAGACATATTACAATTAAAGTGTCAAAAGTTAAAGACAAGGAAAGACTCTTAAAATCAGCAAGAGAAAAATGATTTGTTTTGTTTATAAGGGAAGTCCCATTAAGACTATAAGCAGATTTTCAAAAGAAACTCTGCAGGCCAGAAACTTTACAGTGAGTGGCACAATATATTTAACTTGCTGAAGAAAAAAACTGCCAACTAAATATACTTTACCTGACAAAGTCATCCTTCAGAATTGAAGGAGAGAGGAAGACTTTTCCAGACAATCAAAAGTTAAAGATTTCCCCACCATTAGAAGAGCCTGACAAGAAATATTTCAGGGACTTTTTCGAGATAAAAGGGTACCAATCAATAATAGGAAAAGATATGAAAGTATAAATCTCACTGGTAAAGGTAAATGTAGAGTAAAATTCAGAATAACTTAATGTTGTACAGGGGGTATCTTAATTACATATAAAAGTAGGATGAAAGTTAAAAGACAAAAGTAGTAAAAACAACTGTAACTACAATAATTTGTTAATGGACAAAAGAAGATGTAAGTTGTAACATCAAAAACAAAACATGGGAGAGAGGAGTAAAAATGTAAAGCTTTAGAAGGTATTAAAACTAAAACTATTAACTTAAAATAGACTGTTGTAAGTTGGTTTAGGAAAGCCTCGTGGTAACCACAAAGCAAAACTATAATAGATACACTAAAGATAAAGGAATCTAAGCATACCACTACACTACAGAAAATCATCAAATCACAAAGGAAGAGCGCAAGAGAAGAACAAAGGAGTTACAAAATAGCCAGAAAACAAGTAACAAAATAATAGTAATGCCCATCAGTGATTACTTTAAATGTAAATGGACAAAATTCTCCAAACCAAAGACATAGGGTGGTTAATGGATAAAAAAAATTAGACCTATGTGTTGCCTAAAACAGACTCACTTCAGATGTAAGGACACACAAAGACTAAAAGTAAAGGGATAGAAAAAGGTATTCCATGCAAACAGAAACCAAAAGGAATCTTGGATGCCCGTACAAAATAGGCTTGAAGACAAAGACTGTAATAAGAGACAAAGGTCATTATATAACAATAAAGGCATCAATCCAGCAAAAGGATATATTTGTAAATGTTTATGCACACATCAGAGGAGAACCAGGATATATAAAGCAAATATTAACAGATCTAAAGGGAGAGATGGACAGCAATACAATACAGTAGCAGACTTTAATACCCTACTTTCATCAGTGCATAGATCATCCAGACATTAAATCAATAAGGAAACATTGGCTTTAAATGACACATTAGACCCGACGGACTTACAAGACATTTAAAGAACATCCCATCCAAAAGCATTCTTCTCAAGTATACATGGAATATTCACTAGGATAGATTGTATGGTAGGCCACAAAACAAGTCAATAAATCTAAGAAGATGGAAATCCTATCAGGCATCTTTTCTGACCACCATGATGTATGAAACTAGAAACCAATGAGAAGAACAAAACTGGAAAATCTGCATGTATGTGAAGATTAAACAACACATTACTGAACAATCAATAGATCAAAGAAGAATTCAAAAGAGAAATAAAAAACAAGTGGAAATAGAAATACAATATACCAAATACCAAACCCTAGGAGAGGCAACAAAGGCAGTTCTAAGAGGGGAGTTCACAGTGAGAAAAGCCTACATTAAATAACAAGACAGTTATTAAATGAACAACCTAAATTTATAGTTCAAGGAACTAGAAAAAGAACAAATGAAGCTCAAAGTTAGGAGAAGGAAGGAAATAAAGATCCGAGCAGAAATAAATGAGGTAAGAGACTAAAAGGATAATAGAAAATATCAGTGAAAGAGCTGTTGTTTTTTTTTTTTTTTAACAGATAAGCAAAATAGATAAACCTTAAGTTAGACTTACCAAGGAAAAAAGACAGGACCCAAATAAAATCCGAAATGAAAGAGGAGACGTTACAACTGATACCACAGAAATACTAAGTCTCAAAAGAGACCTCTATGAAGAGATAAATGCATACAACCTAGACAACCTAAAAGAAAGGGAAAAGTTCCTAGAAACATCCAATTTCCCAAAACTAAATTATGAAGAAGTAGAAAATATGAACAGACCAATAACTAGTAAGGAGATTGAATCAGTAATCAAAGACCTCCCAAAAAAGAAAAGCGCAGTATCAGAAGACCTCACTGGTGAATTCTACTACACATTTAAAGAAGATTTAATATCAATCCTTCTGAAATGTTTCCCAAAAATGTACGAGGAGGAAACCCTTCCAAACTGATTTTATGAGGCCAGGACAACCCTGATATCAAAAGCAAAGATGCCACAAGAAAATTATAGCCCAATTTCCCTGATGAACATAGATGCAAAAATCCACAAATATTAGCAAACCAAATTCAGCAATACATTAAAAGGTTCATATACCATGATCAAGAGGGATTTATTCCATGGATGTAAGTATGGTACAGCATCTGCAAATCAGTCAATATGATACACCTCATTAACAAAATAAAGGATATAAGTCATATGAGCATCTCAATAGATATAGAAAACGCATCTGACAAAACTCAGTATTCATTTATGATAAAAACTCTCAACAAAGAAAGTATAGAGGGAATATACCTCAACATAACAAAGGCCACATATGACAAGTCTACAGCTAACATGATATTTCATGGTAAAAAGCTCAAATCTTTTTTCTAAGATGAGGAACAAGACAAGGTTGCCCACTCTTGTCACTTTTGGAACAAGTATTTGGAAATCCTACCCAGAGCAACTAGGTAAGAAAAAGAAATAAAAGGCACCCAAATTGGAAAGGAAAACTGTCACTATTTGCAGATAACATGATTTGATATATAGAAAACCCTAAAGATCACAAAAAGAGTTAGAATTAATGAATTGAGTGAAGTTGCAGGATAAAAAATCAACACCCCCAAATCAGCTGTATTTGTATATGCTAAAAGTGAACTATCAGCAAGAGAAATTAAGAAAACAAATCCATCTACAATTGTATCAAAAAGAATAAAATATCTAGGAATAAAATTTTTAATTATCCCAGAGAGAGAAAGTGAGAGAGCAAGCATGGAGGGGTAGGGGAGAAGCAGAGGGAAAGGAGAAAGAAACTCAGGCAGACTCTGCTTTGATCAAGGAGCAAATATGGGGCTCAATCCCAGCACCAAGAGATCATGACCTAAGCAGAAACCAAGAGTCTGATGCTCAGCCAACTGTGCCACCCAGGCAATCCTACCTAGGAATAATTTTAACTGAGGAGGTAAAAGACCTGTACACTGAAAATTTTAAGACACTGATGAAAAAAACTAAAGATGATACAAATCAGTGGAAAGATATTCCATGCCCATGAATTGGAAGAAGACTGTTAAAATACACAGAATGTGTATTTTGTGTATTGTACTACACAAAGCAATTCACAGTATTAAGGCAATCCCTATCAAAATTCTAATGGCATTTTTTATGGAATAAACAATCCTAAAATTTGTTGTATGGAACCACAAAAGATCCTGAGTAGCCAAAACAATCTTAAAAACAAAGTGGAGGCAATATGCTTCCTGAATTCAAATTCAGTTACAAAGCTATAGTAATCAAAACAGTATGGTATTGGCACAAAAAGAGACACATAGATCAAAGGAACAGAACAGAAAGTCCAGAAATAAACCCACCCATATATGGTCAATTAATTTATGAGAAAGGAGTCAAGAATACACAATGGGAAAGGAACAGTTTTTTCAATAATCGGTGTTAGGAAGACCGGACAGCCACACAAGAAAGAATGGAACTGGACCACTACCTTACACCATACACAAAAATTAACCCAAAATGGATTCAGGGACATAAGAGCTGAAACCATAAAACTCCTAGAAGAAACATAGGCAATACACTCTCTAAAGTCATTCTTGGCAATGATTTTTTGGCTCTGACACCAAAAGTAAAGGCAACAAAACAAAAATAAATAAGTGGGAGTACATCAAACTAAAAAGCTTCTGCATAGCAAAGAAGTAAAAGCAAGATTAAACGGTAACCTACCAAATGAAGAAAATATTTGCAAATCATATCTGATAAAAAAATCAATATCCAAAATATATAAATAACTCAAGCAGTTCAAGCAAAAAAAAAAAAAAAAAAAAAGGCCTCCAATTTAAAAATGGGTAGAGGATTTGAGTAGACATTTCTCCAAAGAAGACATACAGACAGCCAACAGGTACATGAAAAGGTGCTCAGCGTCATTAATGATCAGGGAAATGCAAATCGAAACAAGAATGAGATATCATTGCATAATCATTAAAAAAGATAAGAAATAACATGTACTGGTGAGGATATGGAAAAAGGAACCCTTGTGCACTGCTGCTGGGAGTATAAATTGGTACAGTCACTGTGGTAAGAGGTTTCTCAAAAATTAAAAATACAACTAACATATGATCAAGCAATTCTACATCTAGATATTTACCCAAAGGAAACAAACACTAATTCAAAAGGAAAATGAAACCCCATGTTCACTGCAGCTTTATTTACAAGAGGCCAGTTCCATGTTTGGGCTATGTGTTTACCGATGGATGAATGAATTAAGAAAATGTGGCATACACACGCACAGTGGAGTATTACTCAGCCATAGAAAAGAAAATCTTGCTATTTGGGACAACATGGGTGGACCTTGAGAGCATTAAGCTAAGTGAAATAAGTCAGATAGAGGGGCACATGGGTGGTGCAGTCAATAAGCATCCGACTCTTGGTTTCAGCTCAGGTAGTGATCTCAGGTCCTGAGATTGAGCCCCGCGTTGGGCTCCGTGCTCAGCATGGAGTCTGCTTGAGTTTCTCTCTTCCTCCCCCTCTCCCCTTAGCTCTTTCTCTCCCTCTCTCGATAAATAAATCTTTTTTTTAAGAAGTCAGATAAATACTATACAAACTTACTTGTATGTGGAATCTAAAAAACAAACAAGCAGCAAAAAACAAAAACCCCTGAATTCACTGATACAAGGAACAGATGGGTGGTTGCCCAGATGGGGGGGCAGGAGGTAGGCAAAAGGGGTGAAGGTGATCAAAGGATACAAACATAGAGGTATAAAATCGCTAAGCCCTGGGGATGTAATGAACAGTAGGAAGACTATAGGTTCATAATACTGTACTGTATATTTGTAAGTTGCTAAGAGAGGAGACCTTGAAAGTTCTCGTTAAAAGAAAAAAGGAAGCTATGTGGTAGTAGGTGTTAACTAGACTCATTGTGGTGATCATTCTGCAACATATACATGTACCAAATCATTATGTACACCGGAAATAAGTATGTCAATTGTATCTCAATAAAAATGATATACACATACGATATAAACACGGATCTCAGCAATGTGTTACAGAGTTTAACTGTCATTGAAATATTCCAACCACAGACCTTGCATAATTTCACTGATTGTCTTCTAGACTCACCCTTTCCGAGCAGGCCTGGCACCTACAGCTGCCCGCTAAGCCTGAGCACGGCCGCCCCTTCCCCATGGCCTCCAACCGCATGTCCTGCTCCATGAGGCTAAATGGCTTGAAAACCGAAATTTCTCCCCAAGATCTGGCACTGTATTTGGTCCGGTATACAAACATTTTTTTTTTCTCTCCTTACCACCCCTACTATTTTTCACCTGCTCATTTTGGGGAACAAATTCGGCAAGGTACAAGAATATTATAACAAACAATCCACCACCTGGAATTGCCAAATGCTAACATTTTCAAAAAGTTTGCTTTGTCTTTTTGAAAGAGGTTTAGGAACAAAGAAAGAAAAACTTTCCAGCTCAGCGAAGACTGATGAGCCAATCAACTTATACAACACCTGCTGTGTTTTCAGACTGTGTCCACAGAGTTCTTGCATTCCCCCATAGGGCCTATGGGATCTGGCAAGGAGAGGGCCAGAAAACAAGAGACGGAAAGACCGAGTCTGAGGATGCCACCCGTTTTCCCCTTAGCCCCTTGCGATGTGTGTTTCATAGATTTCCACCAGACTAACCAACATATAGAGAGGCTTCAGAGAAGACAAAGGTAATAGAGTAAAATTGATATGGATTATTTCTGACTAAAGATGGGCAGAGGGAGAAGAAGAGAGATGGGAGAGAAGTTGTTACATTTTCATTGTTTACAACATAAACTTAATGAGATGTGAACATTTGCTCTCAGAGACCAACTCAGGCTCTCCGCAAATACTCATTGCTTCCAACAGACAAATTGTATTTTGTCATATCAGACAATCAGCCCCATAGGTCTACCTAAAAAGACAGACAGGACACTGGGCCACTCTGACTTCCAAGGTAACTGTTGAAAATAGGACTCATGTCCTGAAAACACCTCAGTGGACAGAACTGTATTCAGGTTTCCTAATAACATCCCGTTTGCACCATTTCTAAACCTAACTGCTGTTCTGCATGCAACACTGGTGATGAGAAGGACAGAATCTCTTCTGGGTACATTTTGGAGAGACCGTGGCACGTGGTGGATCCCCGCATGGTTCTCACAGTATTGCCCTTCTCCTGTCTGTTGAGACTTGGTTTTTAATTTCTCTGACACATATGCAGAGAACAGTAGTGTAATCGTGGCTTCCTAGCCAGACTGGCCAAGGTGGCCACTGCATTGGGAAATTATTAAGCTGTCTTTGCTTTTTGTCTTCTGCTGTGGGAGTAAAAAAAAACATAAGATATTATTTGGAATACGGTTAGAAATACACCAATAATAAACAGAGCACCAGGAAAAATCATCCTAATTATTTAAAACCACAGAAGTGCTCTTTTCTTCTAGATAAGTGCATATTTCAGAGGCTTTTGACAGTAGGAGCTGAAGGCATTTTGCTGAATTGGAGAGGTGGCCTTCTCGGACACTCTATGAGAAATGTGGGGCTCTGGCCTGTGCTTGGTCCAGACGGCCAGCAGATGGCAGTAAAGAGCAACCACCCACTTAAAAATCATCAAAGGCAAAGACCACAATCTCACCAGTCTCTTGCAGCGTTTTGTATTCAGACCCGAGAGTGGTAAACAGCATCTTTCTAATCCTTTCGGTGAATGTCCTCAAACCAGGGCATGGCGAGATCTAGTCCATGAGTATCATGAATATCAACATAGACCTAAAGGACATTGCTTATTTTTCACTGGCTCACTGAATAGTAAGTACATGGACTGGACTTACGAGCAAGCCCCAGCCCCTCTCAGCTGTGATGTGGCAAGCTATTCAGTCTTTGAAATCTTCCCTTTCCCTGTCTGTGAAGAGAATATTAGCACTCATACTTCACAGCGCTGTTATGAGGAATCGATACAATCATATTTAAACACTTGACCCACGGTCTGCCACTTAGGAAATTAATAAATATGAATCGTTATTATCTTCACCAGCAAGTTTGTATATTTGTCTCAGCGGAGAACACCTTGTTGCATATGCAGTCAGGTTCCAGCCCCAGGCAGCGTTACACCAGGAGCCATCAAGAAGTTGCTTGCATACACCCTTCCCTGGAGTCTCTTAGTTCCTTGTGTTCCTTACAACTTATGTGTTGGGGTTTATTGCTCTGATGGGCTGGCACCACAGACCCTTAGAAGGAAAGGCTATGGTCTGACACACAAAGACAGAACAAACTAATGGGGAATAAAATGATCTTTCCCCTCAATTATTTGGCCCAAGAAGGGAAAATGGTGTGTGTGTGTGTGTGTGTGTGTGTGTGTGTGTGTGTGTGTAGTACATATTAGTGTTCTTAAATCCAGTGCTCCTAGGCCACAGCAAGGGGCCAAGAGTAGATACTCCAATCCTCATGGTGCATCATAATCTACCTGAAAAGTGCTTTTAAAAATATGAGGCCTGAACCTCAACCGGAGACTCCTCTCAGTTGGTCTGGAGTGGGACTAGGCATAGGTATTTTTAGCTCTCCAGGGTTGAGAACTACTTGTTGAGAACCACCACCAAGCTGTTCCCAAGCTACTATGTCTTATCAGACTTAGCAGTCATGTTGAAAATTCAGATTTCCAGGCTGCAATACCAGCTGATTCTAATGCAATGGTTCCTTAGCCACAGGTTGGAAAACTCTGCCCTAGCAGATCAGAGAGCCCAAGTTCTGATGAGCAGAATGCAAAAGCAAAGTGCAACGTTGAGAAGTCAAGTCCAAGTCAAACAAGCTGGCTGTGTAAATGGGCAGAACGATCCCCACGGACATTACCCAGCCCTGGGTCCAGAACCTTACATGTACGCTAGGAATGCTCACAATGACTCAGGAGGAGGCCCTATGGACAGCACCAGGACCTAAATGGGGATGGTAAATACCTATTGAACAAATGAGGAAATTGCAGCGTTGACAGTATACGTTAGTTGCCCAAAGTCCCACAGTGAGCACGTGACAAAGAATAAAAATGAGGATTCAAACAGTCCAAGGCTGGAGCAAACACTCTTCCCCACAAAGGTAATGCCCTTCTCTGTGGATGTGCTCCCAGGACACGGGTACCAAAAATTAAACGAGATAGGGTGATGGCTTAGTCTATAAACCTAAGCTTATTGAAGATGCCATACTGAGGAACACCGTTGGTAAAGAGGTAAAAGGTAATAAAAAAAGCACTCACAAGAGAGAGTTCACTCAGATGGAAGAGGGAGCATAGGGAGAGGATGTGGAAATGGCAGCAGGGACCTCGGAGGCCCCTTGACCCCCCCCCCCAGGAGGGGGTGACTGAGGCCACCGAGGGGGGTCAGGAACAGGCTGGGGACTCCTGGCCCTCCCAGCAGTTCTGGTGTCCTAAGGGTAGTGCTGAAGGCAGAGTTAGGGAACCTGAAGGAAACAAGCGGGAGGGAGTCTCTCCAGGGATTCGTGAGCACAGATGACCGGGTGACAAGCCTGGCCTTAAGATTTGCAGAGCTCAATACAAAAATGGAAATACGGGACCCCTGGTTAAAAAATGATTAAGAATTTCAAGGTGGCCACAGCAAAGCACTAACCAAGTGCAAGGCCCTTCTGGGCAGGAGTGCCAGGGACCACACAGATCTCATGCCCTGGGAGCTGCTGTGCCTAGGGACTGCCTCCCCCCCGGCCCCCCCATTAAGGATTAAATGGGATCCTGCACACAAAGCGCTTGGCAGAGTGGGTCCCGGGAGCTGCTGCAGGAGTCATGGGGCCTCGCCACAGGCTGGGCAGGGGCTAGTCCTAAATTAGCCTGTGGCCAGCCTGCCGCACGAAAGGCCCATGGCCTGCTGCTCATGTCTACAAGGGCTCTCCGCCTGAGAATTCCAATGGAATTCAAAATGAAAATTACTCTTGACCAAATCCTTGGTTACTTCAACGTTCATTCTGCAGGATCCCAAATCCTGTGGTCACAGGAACTCCGAAGCATCCACAGCTTAACAGGACTTCCCAAGACAGAAACACATGGCCAAGCCCACCCAGCAAAGAAACACCCAGGCTTTTATCTAAGATATGCTCAGGAAGAATGTTTCGAGGGGAACAACTATGAGAACGAACCAGACAGTCAGCTTCTGCCTGTCTGACACCATATTCCACCCTGAGTCTGAACGAACCACGCCACCCGTGTCCATTGGCGGCTACTGCGCTGTCCCCACCTCCTGCTCACGCTTGGTCCCCGGCAGTGCCACCGCCTTCTCAGGAGAACAACCGTGGAGCAGGTGGCAGGGCCCCACGGATGATGGTGGGCAGACAGGGATGGGGACAGAGGAAAGTAAGAAAGCAGCCAAGGAATCAGGAGAACAATAGAAGGTGTGTGCTTTGTTTCTATTGTAAACAACAGTGTTCGCAGAGCAGATTTGAGAGTTCGTCTGCTGAGTATTCTCTACCAGGTCTGCTCAGCCTAGCACTGTGAACACTGAGTGCTGGATAGTTCTTCCTTGTGCGGATGATCCCAGCAAGGTGACACTGCAAGAGGCTCAGCAGTGTCCCTGGGCCCTCCTCAGATAGGCCAGTAGCACTCCACAGTTGTGACAATCCAAAACATCTCCAAACAACGCCAACTGTCCACCCAGTGGACAAAATCTCCCATAATGGAGAACACCTTAACCCCGTGATCCTCAATGTACTCTGAGGAAGAAAAAAGGCATTAAGAAGAACTAATTCTGGATTCCCAGCATCCATCCTGTCCCCCACCCAGCCGCTCTGTGCTCCAAAACAGGGTGACCTGTCTGAGGTGATGGCCATGATATGCGCCTCCCTAAAGCTTTCTCTGACCTTGTCTTTAGGGCTTCAGCTTGAACACAGCAGGATGACACAAAGAAAGAAACCAAGGTCTGTGCCCCCCTTCTGTGTCCTTGTCACTTGTGCTCCTCCCCAAGGCTCTGTGTCCCAGTCACTCACATCCCTCTTCCCGCATTCTTCATTCCTTCAGCTGCAGCTGTTTCCAAAGCACCTGCAGGTGCCGGGTGCTGTTTGAAGCCCCAGAGAGGCATCAGGGAACAAAGAGATTCCTGTTCTTATGGAAACAGACAACAGCCATAAGCATAATAAAAAGCAAATCACATTGTTTGTTACAAGGTGAGTAGTAGATCTGGCAGAAGGGGATGGGGAGTGCCTGGGGTGGTAGAGGCAGAGTGGGTTTCAATTTTAAATAAGGCATCAGGACAGGTTCCCTTGAGCAAAGTCCTGAAGAGGAGGACAGTAGTCCTGCGGGTCCCTGGGGCGAGTGTCGGGAGAAGGAGCATCCTGGGAGCACAGAGTTCACACGGGACAGTGGTAGCCAGAGCAGCGGGCAGCGCAGAAGGAAGGCATGAGGGGGAGGAGTTGGTACGATCCTGAGGCCTTCGATTCTTTATTTGGGGAAAAGAAAAATATGATTTGGTTGACGTAAATTTTGAACAATCTCTCTGGCTGCTATTCTGAGAATAATGTTTGAAGGAGGGACACAAGGTGTAAAACAACTGCAGACATCCATGTGAGAGACAGTGGTTCAGGCCAGCAATGGGGCAGCAGAGGTGGGGAAAAGTCTAAGAAGGAACATCTTGCATTCTCAGGACTTCAGCTTCCTACTCTTGCTTAATGCTGAGGGAATGCTATGTGACCGAATACGAGATACCTCTGGATTCGCAGTTTATATAGTACATTAGACAGAACCATGATTCAACAAATATGTGTTCGAAGTTAAAGTAAATACACAAAAAACTCCAATAAACTGCCTAAAACATGCTTTTTAGAAGAGCCTATCCAGTCCTAGGCATATATCGGATACTTAGTAGACACTTAATAAATGTTTCCTGAAGGAGTATATATATAATACATCTCATACTATGTGAATAATTACCATATTCCTTCAGACATAATCATTTACAGCCACTAACTCCAAGTATTTATTACCACTAATATAATTCATTTTGGTTGCCTTGATTTAAGCATTATTTTTGGCTTCTTTGTTACTGTTGTAAGTCATTTATGCTTCACTATTTTATGCAGATCATAAATTTGTTTTAAAAATGATCAGACTCAAAATGTCTTGTTAAGTTTGAAGTGAGATAGAAGTTAGAACCCAAATCCTACAATTAGCTTGATGCCCATGTCCTGACCTCATTGTATTCATCCATAGGGTGAGAGTTCTACATGCTGACATCCAATGTCTCCACCAGCTCGCAAATTTCAGAATTTTTCACTGAAAAATATGTTGGGGGTTCCGCCATCCCATATA
Source organism: Potos flavus (assembly GCA_028534135.1). Lineage (NCBI taxonomy): Eukaryota > Metazoa > Chordata > Mammalia > Carnivora > Procyonidae > Potos > Potos flavus. Next base: position 58,280,945 of record CM052885.1, read on the forward strand.
TCTGATATTCCTTAGAAATACCATATGATCCAATTCCTTGGGGTCAGTTGCACTGTGGAATTCAGAAATTTTTGGATTTTGGACTCATGTAATACATCCAGTTGGGTCTGGAGCAGCACCTTGAAATCAAATACTTCTGCAGTGATGTGTAAAAATATTCATACATACGAAGATAAACAGACTCATGTAACTTCAGGTCAAGTTTCACAGCCAAATTAGTTATTAAAAATATTTTGGGGGAAACAGATAATGAAGATGGACCCTTACCCTACACCATTTACAAAACTTAACTCAAAATGGAGCAAAGACCTAAACAGAAAAGCTAAAACTGTAAAATATGAGAAAATATAAGGGGAAACTTTACAATATTTTTGGCAATGATTTTTTTGAATATAATATGAAAGGCACAGGTAAAAAAAATAAATTGGACTACATCAAAATTAAAAACTTCTATGCATGATGGGACACAATCAACATAGCAAAAAGGCAACTTACGGAATGGGAAAAAATATGTGCAAACCACATATCTGATAAGGGGTTAATATTCAGAATATATAAAGAACTCTTAAGATGTGGCAACAAAAATCCAAACAACCTGATTTTAAAATAGGCAAAGGACTGGAATAGAAATTTCTCCAAAGATAAACAAATGGCCAACAGGCTTATGAAAAATGCTCAACATCAGTAATCATTAGGGAAATGCAAATCAAATCATGATGACATACCACTTCACACCTATTAGAATGAGAGCTGTTAAAAAAAAAAAAAAAAGACTTGGCAAGGATGTGGAGAAACTGGAAACCTGTGCAATGCTGATAGGAATATAAAATAGTGTAGTTGCTATAGAAAATAGTATGGCAGTTTCTCAAGAAAATTAAAAATAGAAATACCATATGATCCAATAATTCCACTCCTAGATATATATCCAAAGGAATTGAATGCAGGGTGTCAAAGAGAAATTTGTACACCTATGTTCACTGCAGCATTATTCACAATAGCCAAAAGGTGGAAGCAACCCAAGTATCTAGCAAAGATGAATGGATAAACAAAAATGTGGTATATACAACAGAATATTATTCAGCCTTAAAAAGGAAGGAAATTCTGACACATGCTACTACATGGATGAATCCTGAAGACATTATGCTAAGAGAAATAAACTAGTCATAAAAGAGCAAATCCTGTATGACTTCACTTATATGAGGTAACCAAAATAGGGAAATTCATAGAAATGAAAAGTAGAATGGTAGCTTCTAGGGGCCGGAAGAAGAGGGGAAGAAAAGTTACTGTTTAATGGGTATGAAATTTCAGTTTGGAAAGATGAAAAATGTTTTGAAGATGATGGTCCTGATAGGTGTACAACAATGTGAATGGATTTAACTGATGCCACTGAAATGGTTAAAATGGAGGACTTCCTGGGGAAGATGGCAGAGTAGGAAGATCCTATGCTCACTTTGACCCACAGATAAAACTAGGTAATACCCACATCAGTTTAAGTAACCCAGAAAAGGACCCCAAGACTGGCAGAACAAACTCTCCATAGCTAAAGATAGGTAAGAGGCTGCATCGAAGAGGATAGGAAGGGTGGAGATGCAGTTGGGAACTAAATGGACCCACAGGACTGTCAACGGGAGGGAGAGATGCTATAGGTTCAGAGAAAAGAAAAACAGAGTCTCATGCCAGGGAACCCACTCAAGGAAGATGAATCCCCATAATATTTGACTCTGAAAAGCAGAGGTGCTGAATTTTGTGAGTTCTTAAAATCGGTGAGGCCTAAAACCACAAACTTTAACAATTAGCAGGCTTGGCTATGGGAGAGCCAGGAGAGTGAGAAGAAACTGAGTCCCCACCCTTAAAGAGCACAACCAACAGCTCTGTGGAGATACAGCAATAAAGGCAGCAGTTTGAAAAACGCCTGGAGTATACAAGAAGGAAATTTGTTTACTAATCTCAGAGCATGCTGGAGGGGCAGGGATCATTGGGAGACTTCTTCAGGAAATAGGAGCTGGCAGACACCATTTTTCTCTCCCACCCCTACACTAGACACATGGACACCTGCAGGAACCAGCACAGCAGCACCAACACTCCTATCTAACTATACTGCACCTTTGTGGTTCCTTTTGGACATGCCCCCTCCAGACAAGCCTCGGCTCCAGGTCCCTTCCACAGCAGATCTATAAAAACCTTGCTAACACACACAATCCACCCCCATATTCTCCTGCAGTTCAGTGCTGCTGCATCTCTGGCAAATGCCTGTTCTGATGCAACTCAAGCCCAAGGTGGACTCAGACAGGCCCGTTAACAATACAAGGGAACAAACACGGCCTACAACAGGCAAAGAGACCCAATTCAGATGACTAGACTGAAGGCAAAAGTGGCTCAGCCACACAGTAGGGCACATACAACACACATGGAAGACGCCCCTGAAGCACCGTTCTGGTGAACAGGGGATATTGCACTACATGTAGGGCACTACAGGACCTCTTCTTTGTAAGGCCACTACTTTCAAGAACAGGAGACATAGCTGATTTTCCTAACACTAAGAAACAGGTACAGAGAGTTAGACAAAATGGGGAGATGGAGGAATGTGTCCCAAATGAAGGAACAGGACAAAATCACAGCAAAAGAGCTAAATGAAATGGAGATAAGTAATATGCTTGATAGAGAATTTAAAGTAAATGTCACAAAGATACTCACTGGACATGAGAAAAGAATGGAGGACCTCAGTGAGACCGTTGAAGAGATAAAAACAAAAAAAGAACCAATCAGAGATGAAGAACTCAATAACCAAAATTAAAAATACACTGGATAGAATTAGTAGACTAGAGGAGGCAGAAGAATGATCAGTGACCTGGAGGATGGAATAATGGAAAGTAATCAAGCTGAATGGGAGAGAGAAGAAAATAATAATAAAAAATGAAAATAGAGTTAGGGAACTCCATCAATTATAATAACAACATTATTAGGGACACCATCATGTGTAATAATAACATTTTGCCTTACAGGGATTCCAGAAGGAGAGAGAAAAGGGGATAGAAAGTTTATTTGAAGAAATAATAGATGAAAATGTACTGAATTTAGGGAAGGAAACAGAAATCTAGATCCAGGAGGCAAATAGAGCCCCCAACAAAATCAACCCAAGGAGGTCCACAGCAAGACACATAGTAATTAAAGTGGTGAAAACTAGTGATAGAGATTTTAAAAGTAACAAGAGAAAAGAAAACAAGGGAAAACAAGGGAAACCCCCATAAGACTATAAGGTAATTTTTCAACAGAAACTTTGCAAGCCAGAAAAGTGGCATGATATATTCAAAGTGCTGAAGGAAAAAAAATCTACAGCCAAGAATATTCTATCCTGCAAAGCTATTTTTCAGAATAGAAGGAGAGATCAAGAGTTTCCCAAACAAAACTTAAAGGAATTCATGACCACTAAACCAGAGCTATAAGAAATGTTAAGGGAAACTCTTTGAGGGGAAAGGAAAGACCATAAGTAGGAGTAGGAAAAGTAGGAAACAAAAAATAACTATATCTACAAAAATCAGTCAAGGGATTCACAAGATAAAAGGATTTAAAGTATGAAACCATATACTTAAAACTTGGGATGGGAGGAGAAGAGTAAAGAATGGGTTCAAATTCAGGTGACCATCAACTTGATATAGACTGCTCTGTGCATAAGATTTTATATAAAACCTAAATGTGTAAGCCTGATGATTCACAGACATGTACCGCTGGGGCAAATAATACGTTATATGTTAATAAAAAAAAAAGATTTTATATAAAACCTAATGGTAGCCACAAATCAAAAACCAGTAACAGATACGCAAAGAATAAAGGAATCCAAGTATATCACTAAAGAAGGCCAACAAACTGTGGGACAAGAGAGCAAGTGAAAGGAACAGAGAATTACAAAACCCACCATAAAACAAGTAACAAAACAGCAATAAGTACATATCTATCAATAATCACTTTGAATTTAAATGGACTAAACACTGCAATCAAAAGACATAGGGTCATAGGGGAAGAGAGGAAAAAATAAAACAAGACAAAACCAGAGAGGGAGACAAACCATAAGAGATTTAACCATAGGAAACAAACAGGGTTGCTGGAGAGGAGAGGGGTGGAGGGATGGGGTAGCTGGGTGATAGACATTAAGGAGGACGTGATGTAATGAGCACTGGGTATTATATAAGACCGATGAATCACAGGGCTGTACCTCTGAAACCAGTAATACATTGTATGTTAACTAATTGAATTTAAATTTAAAAATGTAAAAAAAAAAAAAAAGACAGGGTGACGTATCTATATACTGCCTACAGGAGACGTGTCAAACCTAAAGACACATGCAAATTGAAAATGAAGGGATGGAAAAGCATTTATCATGCAAATGGAAGTGAAAAGAAAGCTGGGATAGCAAAACTTACTTTGGACAAAGTAGACTTTAAAACAAAGACTATAACAAGAGACAAAGAAGGACATTAGTCATTAAGGAAACAATCCAACAAGAAGCCGTAACAATTGTTAATATTTCTGCACCCAACATGGGCAGCACCCAAATACATAAAGCAGCTAATAATAAACATCAAGGAAGTAACCAATAGTAATACAATAACAGTAGTGGACTTTTAACAGTCCACTTATATCAGTGGAGAGATCATCCAAACGGAAAATCAACAAGGAAACAATGGCTTTGAATGACACATTGGACTAGATGGATCTAACAGATAATACTCAGAACATTCCATCCTAAAACAGAATACACATTCTTTTCAAGTGCACATGGAACATTCTCCAGAATAGATCACATATTAGGCCACAAAAGAAATCTCAACAAATTAAAAAAGATCAAAGTCATACTATGCATCTTTTCTGACCACAACTCTATGAAACTACAAATTAACCACAAGAAAAAAATCTAGAAAGAACACAAATACATGGAAGTTAAGTAACATGCTACTAAACAATGAATGGGTCAACTAAAAAATCAAAGAGGTAATCAAAACATACATGGAGATAAATTAAAAAAAAACACAATAACCGAAAATCTTTAGGATGCAGCAAAAGCTGTTCTAAGAGGGAAGTTTATAGCAATACAGGATTATCTCAAAAGCACGAAAAATCTCAAACAACCTAATCTTATACCTAAAGGATCTAGAAAAAGAAAGACAAAACCCAAAACCAGTAGAAGGAAGGAAATAATAAAGACTAAAGCAGAAATAAATGAAATAAACTAAAAATATAATAGAACAAATCAATGAAACTAGGAGCCAATTTCTTGAAAAGAGCAACAAAATTAATAAACTTTTAGCCAGTCTCCCCTCCCCCACAAAAAAAAGTTAGAGAGGACTCAAACAAAATCAGAAATGAAAGAACAGAAATAAATACACCACAGAAATATAAAAAAACTGTAAGATTATGAAAAATTATATGCCAAAATAATTAGACACATTGGACAACCTAGAAGAATGGATAAATTCCTAGAAACACGTAACTTCCCTAAACTGAATCAGGAAGACATAGAAAATTTGAACAGATCGATTATCAGCAAGGTTACTGAATCAGTAATCAAAAAATTCCCAACAAAGAAAAGTCCAGGACCAAATGGCTTCACATGTGAATTCTACCAAACATATAAAGAAGAGTTAACACCTATTCTTCTCAAACCATTCCAAAAAATTGAAAAAATTCTTTCTATAAGCCAGCATTACCTTGATACCAAAGGTATCAAGACACCACACACACACACACACACAAAACAAAAACAAAAAACTAGAGGCCAATAGTCTTGATGAACATAGATGCAAAAATCCTCAACAAAATATTAGCAAATCAAATCCAACAATACTTTAAAAAAAAAAAAAATCATTCACCATGATCAAGTGGGATTTATTCCTGGGATGCAAGGGTGGTTCCGTACTTGCAAATCAATCAACGTGATACATCACATCAACAAGAGAAAGGATAAAAACCATATGATAATTTCAATAGATGCAAAAAAAGTATTTGACAAAGTACAACATCCATTCATGGTAAAAAAAAAAAAAAAAAAAAAAACCCCTCAACGAATAGGTCTAGAGGGAACATACCTCAACATAATAAAAGTCATCTATGAAAAACTTATAGCTAAGATCATACTCTGGTGAAAAAATGAGAGCTCTCCCCATAAAGACTGGGAACAAGAATGTTCAGTCTCACCACTTTTATTCAACATAGTACTGCAAGTCCTAGCAACAGCAACCAGACAACAAAAAAAAAAATAAAAGGCATCCAAATTGGTAAGGAAGAAGAAAAACTTTCACTAATTGCAGATGACATGATACTATAAAGAGAAAACCCTAAAGAGTCCACCAAAAAACTTCCAGAGCTGATAAATGAATTCAGTAAGGTCACAGAATACAAAACCAATATACAGAAATCCATTGCACTTCTGTACACTATTAATGAAGCAGCAGAAAGTGAAACTAAGAAAACAATCCCATTTACAATTGCACCAGAAGTAATAAAATACCTAGGAATAGACTTGATCAAGGTGAATTAACTGTACTCTGAAAACTATGAAACACTGATGAAAGAAACTGAAGACAATACAAATAAGTGGAAAAATAGTTCATGCTCATGGGTTGGAAGAATAGTTAAAATGTCCATACTACCCAAAGTGACCTACAGATTTAATGTTAAACCCTATAAAAAATACTAACATCATTTTTCACAGAATTAGGACAAAAAATACTAAAATTTGTATGGACCCACGAAAGACCCTGAATAGCCAAAGCAACCCTGAAAAAGAAGAATGAGATAGGAGGTATCACAATCCTAGATTTCAGGTTATATTACAAAGCTGTAGTGATCACAATAGTATGGTAATGGCACATAAATGGACGCATAGATTAAAACGACAGAATAGAGAATCCAGAAATAAACCCATGATTATATGATTAATCTTTGACAAAGGAGGCCAGAATACGCAATGGGAAAAAGACAGTCTCTTCAATAAATGCTGGTGGGAAACTGGACAGCGACATGCAGAAGAATGACACTGGACAACTTTCTTACATCATATGAAAAAATCAACTCAAAATGGATTAAGGACCTAATTGTGAGACCTAAAACCCTAAAAATCCTAGAAGAGAGCATAGGCAGTAATTTCTCTGACATTGGCCATAGCAACATTTTTCTAGATACGTTTTTTAAGGGAAGGGGAAACAAAAACAAAATTCGACTATTGGGACTTCATCAAAATAAAGAGCTTCTGCATGGCAAAGGAAACAACCAACAAAACTAAAAGACATGCCACTGAATGTGAGAAGATATTTGCAAATAACATATCTGATAAAGGGTTAGTCTCCAAAATAAATAAAAAACTTACACAACTCAGCACCAAAAACCCAGATAATCCAATTAGAAAATAGGCAGAAGACATGAACAGACATTTCTCCAAAGACATACAGATGGCCAACAGACAAATGAAATGACACTCGACATCACTCATCATCAGGGGAATGCAAATCAAAACCACAATGAGGTATCACTTTACACCTGTCAGAATGGCTAAAACCAAAAACAAGAAGTGTTGGGGAGGATGTGGAGAAAAAGAAACCTTTGTGTGCTGTTGGTGAGAATGCAAACTGGGGCAGTCATTGTAGAAACAGTATGGAGTTTCCTCAAACAATTAAAAGTAGAACTACCATATGTTCCAGTAATTCCACTACTGGGTATTTACCCAAAGAAAACGAAAACACTAATTCAAAAAGATATATGGACCCCTATTCTTATTGCATTATTTACAATAGCTAAATTAGAGAAGCAGCCCTAAGGTCCAATGAAAGATGAATGGATAAAGAAGTGGTATACATATAATATGCAATATTACTCAGCCATAAAAAGGAATGAAGTCTTGCCATTTGCAACATGAATGGATCTGGAAATTATAATGCTAAGTCAGTCAGTCAAAGACAAATATGATATGATTTCACAAACATGTGGAATTTAAGAAACAAAACAAAGAAAAAATAATACAAAACAAAAAACACACTTAACTATAGAGAACTGATGGTTACCAGAGGGGAGGTGGTTGGGGACACGGGTGAAATATGGGAAGGAAACTAAGAGTACACTTATCACTATGAGCACTAATGTACAGAATTGTTGAATCACTATACTGTACACCTGAAACTAATGTAACACTGTATATGAACTATAATGGAATTAAAATTTTAAAAATGGTTAAAATGTTTATCACAATTTAAAAAAAAAAGTTGTTCTCCCCCCCAAAAAAAAGTTTTGCCTTTCAGAACTATAGATAAGGGATCCTGGAAAAATTAAGTAACAACTTCATCATCATCATGTATTCTTGGTGAGAATTTGTTTGCAGACTCACCAATCAGCCAAAATCCATTTAAACTCCCAAAAATGTAAAAGTCATTGTTGTAAATGAAACACTACTATTCCTTTGATTGAGGAATGGTCCTCCTGGCTTATGAAGGCCATTTTGTTTGACTAAGACTTGGGCAGGGGCCAGAAAGCCCCAACCATCAGCTCTGGCCCTACAGATTCAAGTTGATGTGAGCATGACCCATCTTCAAAGCTAGTTCACCCTCAATCCACAGTGGGCTTCGCTGTTTTCACTGGAAGTCAAAGGTCTACATTAGCTCAAGCTCAACTAGAAGGATGTAAGAGAACTGATTAATACTGTCTCTAATAAATTGTGTTTGTTTTTTTTTCTGAGCTTAGTGTTCTTAATGTAAACTGTTCCATCTCTCCTGATGTTTAGCAATTAATAGTTATTGGAAGATGCAAACACATGCAAATCTTAAGAGTGTTTACATACAACTTGGAAATTGCCATTTGGAAATCTACGGGAGAGGCAACAGCCGTCGTGACAGCAGAGTAAGTAGGTATGCTTTATAAATGGCCCAAATGCTAGTGAATAGCAATTTCTGAATTTTAACTTTTAAGTTTAAGAAACACAGAATATCACTACCATGTCATGGAAATTGGGACATGGCCATGATTAATTCTCTCGCTAAATTTGTTTAGAAAGCTGTTTGGCAGTTTGCGTAAAATGAGAAATCACTATTTCCATGGAAGTGAATTCAAAAGTCACTGCCACTCAAAAAAGTGAAAATGCAGGAGGCTCATGTATATCAAGAAATTCTTACAAGAATAAAGCCATTCGTACATGTCGTTTCATGTTCAGATGGAGAATAAAAACATTCTAACATTGCTTTGCTTGAATGTGCTCCTTTCAAGTGTATTTTGTTTCCATTTTTGAGGAGGAGAAAGCCAAGGGTTCTTTCAGGGAGGATGGAGTGGGACGAAGTACACCCAGATGTCCTCTGCCCACTCTGCCTTTTTCCTCCTGTGTCATCCTTTCCCCGTGCCCTTTCTGTCCCTGTTCCTTCACTCTTCCCCACATTCTAAGCAAATGCTCAGAGGACCAACGGTAAGGTGTTGGCTAGTGAAGGGTAATCTGGATGAGAAAACTGTCTACATTACAATTACTTTTCACTGTAAAAATGTTTACATTCATGTAATGTAATTAATGTAATGTAAAACTGTTTACATTCCAATTACTTTTAATCCTCTCCTCATATCCTACATATCTTAATCCCTATCCTTAGGCTGGGTGTCCTACCTCAGGTTGGCCTCTGCGCTACGTCTGTGTTCTAGAGGGCGCCCCTGTCACAGGGGGCCTGGCAGCCGGCCTCTGTGAACACCACGGACAGGGGATTCTGAAAACCTCCCTGTTCTGAGGTTCTGAGCTCTGCAAAGGTGCTTCTGAACTCGACAGCCCCATTCCTGGCCTCAGGGTGAGGATGCACCAAGGCTGGGTGGCGGGCAAGAGCCTCTTGGAGGTTTCTCCCGCATGGCCCTGTCCACACTGCCTGGAGAACTTCAGCTGGATCTGGACAGTGTTACCAACACTTCAACCAGGCTTTCGTTCTTCTGACGCTATACATTCACCCTGTTTTCCCACTGAGAGCTGGAATGAGTGCCAACATTTCTGAGGAAGTTTGATGGTACAGAGTGGACTCCTGTCACAGTGTTGTCAAAAGCGTGACAGGCAAAGGCGCCACTGATGGGGGTGGAGGGGAGGGTACTACATGAACAAAATTTTTTATTTCACTGGTATTTTAATGAGTAAAAATATTTATATAAACAACATAGTAAAGCCATGATTTCACAGATATTATTGCTTATAGTGAGGAAAAGTAAAAAGAGGAGAGAGCTGTATTAAAATCAACGTAAAGTAAAAAACTAAGAAAATAAGAATATTGGTAGTGAGCCGGCACCGCCAAAATCAAGAAGGTGGCAAGAATATGGCTGCTAGTGAAGGAATGGCACAAATTCTCAAGGCTCCCTTGGTCTCAAACTGCAGCATGGTCTTTAAGATCCTTTAAAAAGCACAGTCCATTATTCCCATGGAAACAGAGGCCCTTGTCTCACTGGTCATCCATCTACAAGTGCACGCCGACCTCTCCCCTGATAAACTGTAAACCCAGGCACTACAGGCCGCACCTGTGAGGTGCAGGCATGTTTCCGGTCTACCATGTACCACCTGTGTCTGCTTTGACCTTGGGAAGGGCGTGTGTGTAGAATCTTTTGACACTGACACAAAATGCAGTGTGTCCCTGATGGTCTTCCTCTGACTCTGGGGGACAGGAGTTGGCCATGCAATCAATATAACCCCCCCCCCCAACCCCCGTTACCTGGAGGCTCCTTCTGCATTGGCTCCTGAACTCTCCTTTGAGAGCCCAAAGTTAGGAACTCGGTATCAAATAGAAAAGTAGAGCAAGGTAAATACGGTTTCTGCTGATATCCACTCTAAAATTTATACCTTAATTATGTGATACAATTTTTGGATGAGCTGGAGAAAGTAACCGCCAGAAAGGAATCATCACTGCTGGTTGATGCTCCCCAGCATCCAGCCAGTTTATGGTCAGTAATCCCACCTAGTAAGTTAACTCACCCCTTATCTAGTATATGATGTGCTCACAGTTTATCTTGAAATATACACCAAGAAATTTCATGACTCAAGGTCGAACATTTTGGGCTGCTTTACTAACATGTTTTACCTTGCTCTTCTGTATGCTTACTTGCTTATATGTCTGTCTGAAGTATTTTTCTGGATAAAGGTATACTGGCTCAGCTCTTTGGCAAAGAACTTAAGGGCCTCGGCTGTCTCCTTATCGATGCACTGAAGCAGACGCTAAATTTTACAACTTGCAATGTTGACCTTTGTGCCTGGTATTCAGAAATGCATCTAAGCCAAGATTCTAAGCTTCCATAAGAAAACAACAATCCAATCTCCAGACTGGCTGACTTTTGGTATTTAATACATATTTAAGGAAGCTGGACTCTGGGTACATATAGGAAGTATGATATCCAGCTCACTTCCCTATTGCTCAATTTTTAAGAAAGGCTTGGTTGACAACAATATTGGAGGATGGCCTGAAGAACAGATAGTACTCTTCTCTCAGTCCTCTGCAATCTACATCAGGCCAGCAGAGAGCTCTGAGCTCCGCCAGACAATGTGGCCTTTGGAAGAACCTCTGTGGCCATATTGCCATGAGCCCACATCAAGGGGCTTCATGAAAAGAACCTGATGAGTAATAGCTCACTCCATGACCTCTGAGGGCTCCTGATCTCAGGTCATAGTCCTCTCTAGGAAGACTCTCAGGAAACTTCTCTCTCATCTCAGCACTGGGAGTCATTCGCCTTCACCTGAGCATTGAGTAAGTTTTTACCTTGTGGACAGCATGACTCATGGTACTGAGCACCCCTCCCTCAGCACTGGCTGCAGGAGCCAAGAGCAGAGTCTGGGGCCCACCTGCAGCAAATGAACAGAAACCCCCTCCATGTGCTTAGTGTATGAATACCATCTGTGACTTCATTTTATCTTTTCTGTTTACATCTCTACTTTAAACTCTCTCAAGCTCAAATTCTTTATCCGTGAAAATGAGATTATAAGCCTATTGTGAGAATTTTGAAAGACATATATAAACTGCTTTGTATTCCATGGTACACATACTCAGTATATTGTAATAACAGCTAGTATTTACTGATTGCTGACTGTACCATAACTTATTCTGAACACTCTGTAAGTAGATTTAATCCTCGTACAACTCTATGAGGTTGTTACTAGTATCATCCCCATTTTTTAGATGAGCAAGTGGAGGCCCAAAGGTTTTTTAAAAAATGACTCAAATCTATCATAGGAAAACTTGGATTTAAACCCAAGTCCTCGATCTGATCCCACTATTAGGTGTTACTAGTTTAAAGCTATTTTTTTGGTCTTGTTTTTCCTGTCAATTATTTGGTTACTTTTGGAGGCTGGGAGCAGTCTCATTTAGGGTCACCAACTTGTCCAGAATGTCCCAGTTTTATAACTCAAAGGCCCATTTCCCAAGATAGCACTCAGTGGTTTTCTCAATATGTTCTTGATCTTTGTAGCAGGACCATTCCTAGTACCCACAGATACCTTCATGCAAATGAGGAAGAAGGGGTATCCATTTATTTGGATACTTTTGATCTTCTATTCAATGTATTTAGAATAAGATGGGGTACAGAGAAATAAATATAAATACAGAACTTCACATTGTGTTTAACACTCTTAGAGTTATGGGTATTAATAAATATATTACCTTTATATCCTTGTTCTGTCTCCCTGAGATCAATTTTGGTTATTGGTTTGAAATCAGTATCCCATAATCGAATACACCCATCTCGTCCACCAGTGGCAAAGCCTTCTTCACAAGCATACATGCTAAAGATTCCAGCCTGTTGAGTAAAGCAGATAATACTCAATACTGCGATGATTCTAAATAGTCATTATAGTTGAATCTTGATTCAAAAAAAAAAAGCAAAAGTTTTTTTAAATACCTTGTTCTCTATGGAAATACTGACAATAGACCAAGTAGCCATTTACAATATCCTTCATTTTGGTAAGATCAAAAATTAATCATAATTACTACCAAAGCAAATTAGTTCAAATATTCCTTTACCATTACTAAATTGATGGCAATTTGAGAAAAAAAAAAAAACCATTCACTAATTCCTTGGTTAAAGTAGATATGAAGATCAAATTCTTTTATGTGACTACTAGTCCTTATAAAGAAAAGGCAACAATGGAGGTGTTTCATGTAAATTGCCACTCAAAATAATCAAGCAAAGATATGCCCGCCAGGAACATTAACACTTTCACTGGTAAGCAGGTGCCTGAAATGCATCTCAATCAGCTCAAGAAGGCAACAGCTGAGCATAAGTGAAGACAAATTACATTTGTGTTTGTTAAAGCTCATATGAAGATGCTTTTTTTCACATGAGAAATAGTTTCATAACTTAAAGATGCTTTTCCATAGGAAAATATTTTACCTAGTCTTTTGAAAAGTGCTACAGGAACATACTGTTGACATAAGATCCAGTGTGAAGAGAAATTAGGTTACTAAGGCAGCTGCTTTTATGCACAAGGACAACTACTGACCTCTGAATTGTTTTAAGGGCTGTTTCATAATTAGTGAAGCCAAGAAAATTGGTTCAACATACAAGACAATGAAAGACCTAAAATTTCACAGTTCTTTTGCTAAGATGCGCTTCAATTTTTCTTTAAGAGTAATAGGTGACCAATGTGGAGGCAATAAGCTACAGGTCTGATGAGTTTCTAAAAAATTTGTTACCCTATTTCCATTTACTACAATAAGCTTCAGCTTTCACATCTCCCCATTCTTCTGGGCATTTCCATTTTATCCTCTATAGATACAGCAATGTAACCATTATCATGTGTCAAAGGAGAGCAGAATGGTCAGAAGTAGTTTGCCCTTGTTCTTACAGAGCAGACCCTCAAAAGAGAGTTTATCAATGGTTTCTGTTTGCGTTTTAAGAGCTTGTGATTCGGACATGGAGGTGATGCTCACTCATTAAGAGTGAGGAAAAATCTACCCTTACCAACCAATATAGAAACAATACTTGTCTATACTCTTGCTATTCAATGCACAGGCCCCAGGCCAGCAGCAATGGCATCATCCCAGACTTACTGAGTCAGAATCTGCGTTTTAACAAGATCCCTAGGAGATTCATAGGTATCTTAAAGTTTGAGAAGTATTGATCTAGAAGATGAGAAGTATCATAAAATAGTTATCAGTTCAATTCTTCTAGATGTTGGTGAATAATAACACTAATCAACCAATCAGTAATTGAGGTGAAGGCTAAATTAGTAAGCTTCTGAAATATTTCTTTTAGGTAAACAAAAATTGGGAAATCTGTGAATGTGTAGAGAGTGTTCAGCAGGGCCCACTGATTCTAAAGCAACAGAAAAAAACCACATATTTGTCATGTCAACTTTTTAGATAATCACCCAATTTCCACATGGACATACTCACACTATGTGCGCCTTGAATGGTGCGGACTAAATTGAGCCCTTTCCAGACATAGATGTCTCCATTTAAAGCACCAGAATAGGTGATGTCTTCTTTGGCACAGGCAAGGCAAAGGATGGTCTGAAGATCCCCCGTTTTGCCAAATATCCCTCTTTTTGCAGTCAGGGCATTTCCACAGAGTGTCCAAAACTGGAAAGTCATAAAATGAACAGATCCCAAAATAATGTCCTCATTCTGATGCATCACATTATTGGTATTTGCTTCTATTGCAGTACAGTTTTTTGGCTAAATCTTTTATTGCCCCCTGCCCTTTTTTAAGTTTTTAATTTAAATTCAATTAATTAACATAATGTATTATTTGTTTCAGGGGTACAAGTCCGTGATTCATCAATCTTAGACGACACCCAATAGTCACCACAACACATACCCTCCCCAATGTCCATCACTCAGCCACCCCATTCCCCCATACCCTGTCCCTCCAGCAACCTTCAGTTTGTTTCCTAAGATCGAGTCTCTTATAGTTTGTCTCCCTCTCTGGTTTCGTTTTTCATTTTTTCCTCTCTTCCCCTATGATCCTCTGCCTTGTTTCTTAAATTCCGCATATCAGTGAAATCATATGATAATTGTCTTTCTCTGATTGACTTATTTCTCTTGGCATAATACCCTCTAGTTCCACCCACATTGTTGCAAATGACAAGATTTTATTTTCTGATGACTGTGTAATATTCCATTGTGTGTGTGTGTGTGTGTGTGTGTATATATATATATATATATATATCTTCTTTATCCATCTTTCGATGGACATCTGGGCTCTTTCCATAGTTGGGCTATTGTGGACATTGTTGCTATAAACATTGGGGTGCAGGGGCACCTTCAGATCAGTACATTTGTATCTTTGGGGTAAATACCCAGTAATGCAATTGCTGGGTCATAGGGTAGCTCTATTTTCAACTTTTTGAGGAACCTCTATTTGCATCATTTGCTATAGCTAAACTAGGCACACATAAGTTAACTTGTTCTACTGCAACCAATAGAATTGTAAAACTTTTTAGCCAACTGATAGCACCATAAGAAAAACTTTAAAGGTATTTTTTAAACTTTCAAAGTTCTAAAATTCCCAAACTTTACTAATTGCTTAATGTTGATTAAATACAAAAAGTCAATGTTCTCAGAGTTGGAATAAAGTGGACAAATCATCAGGTCTTTAATTTTTAGTCAAATTACAGAAGCAGTCTAGGTTCACTATAGAGAAGTTTAGAAATACAGAAAAGTATAAAGAAAACTGAAATATCTACAATGTCCTGCTAACGTGTTGATGTATCTTCCACTTTTTTTTTGGTGTATATATATGTATTTGGAAATAATGTCTTTTAAACTAAAGTTTGTGATAAATCTTCACTGTAGAAAGGTTACTCGAAAAGTTTTCTATAATGAGTTGTTTTTTCATATAGCCAAATAACTGATTAAGCTCTTTAGTTTTCATTGTATAATTTATCATGTGGGAGAATCGGTAAGCATAAAGCTTGAGCTACTTTATAGAAAGCAATAGCAAGACTCTCAGGGTTATACAGAAATTAGTATTTTGCTTTGACATGGTTTTTTAAATGTATGAACTGGTATGATTTTCCTGCCTTGTATATAGTCCCACAGTTTATAAAGGCTCTTTACATTTATTTGATCTTCATAATACCCCGAGAACAGGCTAAAGCAGCTATTCCTATCATTCCCATTTGGAAGTGAGGGCAAAGGGGCCGACGTGGTTTGTTCAAGGTAAGGGTTCAGTGGCTGTCTTGCATGAGAAAATATTGAAATCTTGATCTTGCCTTGAGAACTTTAAGTCTAATGAAGATACTTAAAAAGCAAGAGACAATTTCAAGGCAGCATCTTCAGACTACATACAAGTGGCAAAAAATTTCAAAAATAGAGAACCATGTTGAATTATTTGGAATGAGCAAGGCTAGGATTTGGATCAGTGGTAAGGAAAAAGTTATATCAGGGATCAGGACAGCAGGATTAGGCAAATCCAAGTGACAAAAAACAAAAAAAAGTGAGGAAAAATCAATGCCAATATTTTGTGCCTATAGGAGAGGGAAAATGGTGGCCCTCTTAGAGTAGTTAAGTACTGAGGGAAGCAGTTCTGGAATGGTTGTACCACCCGGGAGGTCTGGGACTCTGGAGGAGGTGGCCCTTAGGGAGGATGAGAGGCAGGTGTGCAACCATGTGAGACAATAACAGGATTCTTCTCTCATTAAGGAGGCAAGTATCAACTCTGGTGATTGGTCTCTTTGGGCACATACTTTTATGAAAAGCACAAATGGAAAGAAGAAAAAGATCTGGAGAAAAGATGGTTAGGTCTACGCTTTGGGAAAACATTTAAGTATTAACTTGGAACCTGAACTACTAGATGTAAACTCTTACTGGTAGGACAAACATGCCAAAAACCAAAGAGCGTAGCCATTTCCTTTTCTCACCATGTCTCCCATACATGAAGATTAAAAGTAGAGTAATAATTTTGCAAACATTATCCCTAAAGAAGAGTAATTATTTTGTAGTTATTATTTAACTTAGAATGTGCACCTCTGATCTGAGTTACCGAAACATTTTTTAAAATTTTTGGTATTTAACATACAGTGCAATATTGGTTTCTCGAGCAGAATTCAGTGATTCATCACTTACATACAACACCTGAGTTACTGAAATATTTCTAATGGACAACCACAAAACAGAGAGAGACCATCCTCCTGAGACACAAAGGTTTTCTGATTAAATCACCCAGTAGGAGGCAACAATGCCAACATGAAACGTTCCAAATAATCAAATGAATCTAAAAAGGCACATAGAGATGTAATGCCAGGACAGGTAAGAGATTTTTTGTAGAAATGGCAAATCTCTCATTCTCTCTTCTTGAGAAATACATCCTATTTGGAAAACAGTGACAATTTAGGGTAGCAACACATCAGTAAATCTACATCAAATGAACATTGTTTATCCTCCCCAATCTCCATTGCCAGATTGTAATGCTAATTTTGTTA
Organism: Potos flavus; assembly: GCA_028534135.1. Lineage (NCBI taxonomy): Eukaryota > Metazoa > Chordata > Mammalia > Carnivora > Procyonidae > Potos > Potos flavus. The sequence continues at coordinate 58,298,346 of CM052885.1, forward strand.
GAACTGGCAGCTACCCCGGAGTTCATCTGGCTCTAGGTAATCTCCAGTGTCCCTTCTGTCTGTGACTAGGGACTGGAGAAGGATCAACAATACCCACAAACATGGGAGGCTTATTTGCTGTGAAACCAAGCAAGCATGACAATGTTCAACTGCTCCTGTTTTTAAGCATTCATTTCAGGTAATTGAAACTTGCCTGTCTGCCAAACACTGGGAATTTGCAAAAACAAAGGATTTCACTCTAGCTGCACAATTTCACACAAAAATATTTTCCGAGAGTGCATCAAAGATTTTTGCATTCAACTTGTGACTGGAATCATTCATTTACTGTTAGGTAGGTTTGGGGGAAAAAGGTGGGGATCCTGGAATTGGTTATAGAAAATACAGATAGTGAAAATATTTGTTGAAGGCCACTAAAACTTGGATTTTCTCCTAAACAAAATTAACAAAGATGGGCATTTGCAGATTATTCTACCTAAGGTAAAAATACTTATTTTTGCTTAGAAAAAGATGCCTGGGTCGCTCAGTCGGTTAAGAGTCTGCCTTAGGCTCAGGTCATGATCCTGGGGTCGTGGGATGGAGCCCTGCATCAGGCTCCCTGCTCAGCTGAGAGTCTGCTTCTCCCTTTCCCATTGCCTTCCTCCTGCTTGTGCTCACTCTCACTCGCTCTCTCAAATAAATAAAATCTTAAGAAAAAAAGAAAAAGATGCCTGTCTGCTAAAACATAATTAACACACTTAATGGGATAAACAGCTCTGTTTTCAAATGAAGTTCCAGGGTTTTATGTGTCTCTGTTTTTAGAATTAACTGATTAGAAGAGTTAACCAAGGGTAGAAAGAAATAGGGAAGACGCTGGAAAAATCATCAATTAAGCAGCTAATCTGTTATTTTTCATAATATGTTCTTGGAGGGTAAAGTCAGGCCAAGATAGATCACTGAAGAAATAATTTCCAAGTGGAAAGAGTTCTACACAGGGAGCCAGAGACTAAATTTAAATCTTATCTGTGCCACCATATTTGTGATCCCAGGAGAAGGGGAAAAAATTAACATTATCGTGCCCTTACTGGCTCCACACACTGTTTAATGTTACTCTTAATAAATTCAGATGGTAGTGATCCACAACTCTCTAGTTTTAAGATTTTATTTTATTTGACAGAAAGAGACACAGAGAGAGGGAACACAAACAGGGGGAGTGGGAGAAGCAGGCTTCCGGCTGAGCAGGGAGCCTGAGGTGGGGCTCGGAACCTACGACCTTGGGATCATGACCTTAGCCTAAGTTTAACAACTGAGCCATCCAAGCACCTCTTTTGTTTTTTGAGAGAAATTCAGCCTCAGGGAAATTAAGTAGCTTTCCCAGACTCAAGTAGGAGATAACGGTGAGAATTCAAAGTCAAATAACCTTCTACGTTTTGGTTTCCTCACTGTAGGAGGATATGCAGGTTGGATGATGGCTCTGGGGTCAGAGTCCCAGACTTCTAGAGAACCACCAGAGCTTATTGGAAACCAGGCTTTTCATGATCTCACATAATTCTTTGATTGTGGGTAAGAGAACAATTCCGTGCCTTTGCAATTTGTTAGACTGATCAGGAACTCATGTTGGCAGATAGATTTATCTTTGATTAATAAAAACTGTAAAGGGAATTATTTAATGGCTATTTTCTGGCCAAAATTTTTCAAAATACTGGTTTCCTAGGAAAATTAGAAAAGAGGGTCTTCGGTGATGAAAATGTTGATAATCTTTGAACATATGGGCTAAGGACCTTTCTGCTCCCAAGTCCCAAGATTCTATGGGTGACCAATGCCTCTCCATTAACTCATGACTGAAGTGCAACCCCTCCCCTCCTTCCAAGCTCTCCCTACCAAACCCACCTGCCCACCAAGGCTCCGCTCAAATACCATCCCCTTTCTGAACTGCTTAACATTCCTCTAACCAGCTGGGATCTCTCCTTTATCACTAGAGAATTTTGGTTTTGCCTCTCTTATAGGTAGTTCTGTTTTAATGTTTTAATTGCTATACTTCAAGGAAATTGAAAGTAGGGTCAGTTTTTAGTCCTTCTCATGATAGAAACGCAACTAATGTTTATCAAATTTAATGAGTCTTTCCGATGGACTATATAAAACAATGAAAGACCCTCCAACTGCTGCCAAAGCAAAAAGTCCCTGTATTTGAGCAAACATATTCTCAGGTTTTTGCACAAGGATAACAAAACATTAATGAAGCTCTAAGGTACTGGTAGGACACTTGATATCATTGAGTAATAGAACCTATAGCTTTATCTTTTTGTCTTCTGTTTTTTCATTACTTTTTTCTTATTTTGGAAATATAGGTGGTTGTAAAATAATTTTAAAAATAAAGAAAAAATTAATCATCAGCTCATGTACCCAGCATTAACTGCTTAACATTTTGGGATGTCTTTCCAGTTCATTTCCTACACGAAAACATAGATTACTTCTAAAGTAAAAAGAAAAAAAAAAAAAAAAAAGCAACGAATTTACCCCAACCAGTAGACTGTAAGTAAATCTTGCCTATTTCCTAATAACATTAAAAAATCATCTAAACCATGGCTTGTAATGATTGCCCAGTATTTCTTCCTATGGATATATCATATTTTATTTAACCACCTGGAGGCAGTTAGGTGGCTTCAGGTCTTCTTTTGTCTGGTTTTATTTGCTTTTGGTAAATTATTCAACAATGAACCCATCCTTGGTTCATACTCCTGATGATTTCCTTGAGATAAATTCCAACATAGGAAATTACTGGTTGTGCTCTCTTTGGCAGCACACATACCAACACTGCAAAGAAATTACAGGCTCAGAGGATATCAACATTTCTAAAGCTGATAGATATTACCGAATTTCTGGACAGAAAGTCCAGAAATACTCATTTCTGGTACTTATTTATCCCTCCACCACCAAGGTTTGAAAGTGCTCATTCAGTAAGTCTTTGCCAACACTCGGTGTATCTTAATCATAATTTTGATGGATTAAAAATAAGAATGTTGCTATTTTAAAATTTCTACTCCTTATTAATGAGGTTTAGACTTTCATATATCTATTAGCCAACAATGTTTCTGTTTTTGTCAAGTATCCATGTCCTTTGTCCATTGTACAGGTTTGTTGGAGGTCTTGACATTTCAAGGACAAATCCAAATTCTATCTACCATGCCTGTGGCTTATGCTTTGCTCATTTGTGGTTTGCCTCTTTTGTCTCTTAGGGTTTGGGGGTAGCTAGACAGAATGTTTTAATGTTTATATAATTGAATCTATAATGTTATCCTTTATGGTTTCTTACTTTGCTTTTACATTCAGAAAGTCCTTTCACCTACTTAAGAACAGTAAAATATTTACTTAAATATTCCTCTAGTTATTTTATGGTTTTTTTAAACATTTAACTCCTGGATTCATAAAGAATTTATTCTAGTGTATTGTGTGATGTAATGATATATAACTTTTTCTCCCCAAATAGTTAACAAACTGTGCTAGGGCCCACTAGTCAAGATACTACTCTAAATTATTATCCCTTTTAAAGTCTATTTCTCAGCTTTGTTTTTTGTTGTTGTTGTTCTTATTTATCCTTATCCCAGTCTGATACATTTTAATTATTTTAATTTCATAATATGCTTAGTGCAGTTTCTCTTCATTATCCTTTTTTAACCCAAGTTCTTGGTTCTCATTTTTTTATTCTTTCAGACTAACTTAGAATAATTGAAAAGGAAATGTCAGATAACAGTAACAAAACACCTAGATTTTAACTGACCTTGTACTGAATGTTATTGAAATGATGTGTTTGTAATTTTTAGGTGCTGTGTCCAGAACCAAGGTTGCCTCTCCATTTGCACAGCCTTTTTTTATATTCCTCTGTAAAGTTTTGTAATATTCTTTAAGTCTTGCATCCCTCATTATATTTATTTCTGAGCATTTGATCATCTGTCCCTTTCTAACAATGAAGTAGGAACAATGGGGAGATCATAAAAAACTAGATTCGAAGAACAAAAGAACTGGGAAACAGGAGGAGTTGGTTGGGGGAATAACTCTGTTCAGACAAAAATGCAACATTTTTGTACCAGCGAGATCCACACAGGCTGGAGTCAAGCAAGTAATCCTTATATTCTTTCAGTTATGAACTTTAACTTCTATTAGCTACAAACCTGTAGACAGAAGATCCTGGGGCATATCCCAGGGTCCAGCGGAAATTTTTGCTATATCAGGGCAAAGAAAGTTAATAGTATTCACTTTGCTATCTGTTTAACAAAACAGAAAGAAGCAAATAGCTGAAGGTAGGTCTTGAGCCACCTGCGGTAATTCAGTCTGTGTAGTCTAAGGGAAGACATGGGCATTTAAAAACCAATGACCCAGGTAGGTTTGTACTATGTATCCCTCTATTTCCACGTCCAACCTAACATAGCACCCTTCTTCTAAAAACATATACCAACATGACAGTTTTGATATGCAGTATGTGACAACATTCATCAAAATGTAAAAACTTAATTCACAGTACTAAAATGAGAACCTTTTTAAAACTTGCAATCCTAGAATTACTTTGAGTATTCAGTTTAGCATTTAATTAACATAACGTTTTCTTTTCAGCTGCCTCCTGGACACTCCCCTTGATGGTCCATACTCTGTAGTTCTCAAAAAGCCCTATCAGCTGAGGTCAGGTTGCTTCACAATCAAAGAAGCAGGTACAAGGGCTCCAAATTTAAGATAAATAAAGTTAAGCCATTTCTCAATATCCAATTATACATATAAGCACCTTAAATTCTTTTCATACAAGTTACCCAAAATTTTTTTAAATAACTACTTTACCTTTATATGTTTTACTCCACAGCTAACCACTCTGTTTGGCTGATATGGATCCCAGGAAATATCAAAAATCTGTTCAAAAAAATTAAAAATTGCTAGGTTGGTCATTTATTTATTTTTGCCTTCTTTCAGATCTCAGTTCAACTGCTAAGACTCCATCCTAACACTTAGGACACAATGTTACCTGCACAGACTGAACAGTGGGGGATTTGGCTTGGCGATGGGTCAGGAGTTGCTAACCCATGTTTTACTGCCTCACATCTACTTACCTTAGGCCTTAATAAAGAAGTAATAATTAACCATAATCAGTGAGACAAACTGGTGTCATGTTTTTAACTTGGTCCATTGCAATGACTTAGAATAATTTTTTTGATCAAATTTTCTATACTTTTACACAATGATAATAAAACTTTTGAGATAGCTTTGTAAAAAAAAAAAATTTACAAAGTGTTTCTTTTAAGTAGGAAAATGTTTAATAGTCAAATGCAGTTCAATGTGGCCAGCACTTTCTCATAATCATAGAAGTTAATATTCATAAACATAAGGCAGAGGCATTTATTTGGCACCTAACTTGGCCCACCTAAAATAGTCCTTTAGCCTGTCATTTTAATCTGATCCAAAACACTATTTTATTTTCAGCTTTCCAAGGAACTGAAAACGTATCCACGAATACTACTTGCCACTCTTTAAGAAAGCTACCAGTTTGCAGGCAGTTTTCCATTTTGGGAACAAGGAAGAGAAGACTATGTCAACCTTGAGGGTCAGTCACCCGTGGTAATTGCTCAGAGTGCATATTTCACCAGACCTGCTGAAAGATTCTGACTTCATGGGTCTGAAACTGGGTCCAGGCAGCTGCATTGTTTTTTTTGTTGTTGTTGCTTTTTTAATATTTTATTTATTTGACAGAGAGAGAGATCACAAGTAGGCAGAGAGGCAGGCAGAGAGGGGGAAGTAGGCTCCCCGCTGAGCAGAGAGCCTGATATGGGACTCGATCCCAGGACCCTGAGATCATGACCTGAGCCAAAGGCAGAGGCTTTAACCCACTGAGCCACCCAGGCGCCCAGGCAGCTGCATTGTTAAGCAGACCCCAAGAGAATCTTCTGCAATCAGCCCATGGACCACATTCTGTGAAGCTCTAATAGAGGGATTGTTGGGGAAGGAGTCTACATCAGAGAAAGAGCTTAGGCTGCTAATTTCTCATCCCATACGAAGGAGAAATATGGACCAATAATCAGAGAGAAAAGAAGGACATATAATCTTCAGTTAGGTAGAAAGGAGCAATTATAGGCCACAGAAAGAGCACTGAAGAAAGCACTTGGTCCAAGTACCAACTTCCAATGAGGCCCATTTTAGCTATGCAACCTCAGGCTAGTCTTAGCATCTCTAAAATAAATGACATCACCTCAGTTCTGTTATGAGGTTAATTAAGATAATGTATGTACAATCATTTTGCCGGCTATAAAGCACTCATTACATAAATGAGTGCTAGGGATTAAGTATTTTAGCCACTAAAATAATCTCAAAGATAATCATTTACCCATAAGGAATCAGTAATAATTCATATTGGCACCAGTAATAAAGAATAAAACTGTGTGATATAAATTTATAGGGTCTGGGAGAACAGTGTTCTAAAAGAACAGTATTTCATTACAACATTCTAGGCTCTTAAAATTAAAGAGTTTGCACTAGAGTAGCATTACACTTTTCATAATCTACTTTTAAGTAGAAGGTGTAAAATACATGAACAAAACAGTAAGAAATTCACAGACTGATCTAGTCTAATCCAACTTACTTTATATGATGGGATTATCACATAAACAGAAACAGTAATATCCAAAATGTGCGCACTACAAATATTTTCAACCTGCTCATTAAGTATTAAGTTTAATACCAATTAATTACCAGTAAGTTAATAACCTGGGAGTAGAGCTCAAGCAAAACTATGCTGTAAAACCTCCCTAAGGAATTCTCATGCGTGGCCAGGGGTAGGAGCCATTGGGACCAGAAGGGTGCCAGTCCTCTTCCAACACCAAAGTTCCACTGTCGGTCATTCCTGGACTTTCTGAGAATTTAATCCTTGAGTATAACTTGCCCAAATGTGCAGCAACAACTATGGGGTCATCTTAAAACCACGATTCTCCATCAGTGAATGGAAAAAAAAAATTTAGAGTTCACACTAAGGAAAAGACAATGAATTTGATATCTAATTTGGGCCTCATTCTGCATGGACACTTACATTGAGGAAAAATACAAAACTAGCAATGTAACATAGTCATGCAAATTCCTTTTATTTTAGAAATTAGAAAATCAAGACAAAAAAGTGGTCAAATTATTTAAATTATGCAAAACAATGGAGAAATCCATTTCTGACCTGTTTCATATCCTATCTTGTCTGCTATGACTATATGGAATTATTTCTGATCACACTGAATTCAATATGATAAGCAGGCCACAGTTTACATTCAAGATTCTCAAAATAACAAAGAATCCCAAAGTTGTCATTACATTCTTTGGAAGTTAAAATTTACACACTCAGGAAGCTGGGAGGCTCAACTGGTTAAGCTGTTAAGTGTCTGCTTTCAGCTCAGGTCTAATCCCAGGGTCCTGGGATCAAGCCCCAGGTCGGGCTTCCTGCTCATCGGGGAATCTGCTTTTCCCTCTGCCCCTCCCCCTGCTTGTGTGCACACACACTCTCTTTCTCTCTGTCTGAAATAAATAAATCTTTAAAATAAAATAAAATGTATACACTTGAAATACGTTTTGTGAATATTTTCTAACTACTTCCATTTCTAAACGAATACATCTAAACTTTACATATAATTTCGAATTCAATTCTATTTTGATTTTATCAAGATGCTAAATGCCAGTATCAAAAATTTGCTTTGCCAATGAAGAGTAGTAACAATTTAAAGAAAGCATCCGATCATCAGAAGAGATCATGCTGACATAGTTATTAGTCATAAATTAATTTTTTTAAAGTCAGTTTTTAGGTTGAATATGTAGGAAAAATCTTTACGTGGAAAGTTTACTTTTAAAAATAGGACAACTCTGGGAAGCTACTTCACAATTCCCCTCACACTTAGGAAAACTGTATGGTTCAATCCAACAAGCTCTTCTTACCCGGTCAGAGTGGCCGGTGGCGGAGGCCAGAAGTTTTCCCTTCCTCCAGTCCCAAATGCAGACTGTGTTTTTGGCATCCAATCCCACAGAGGCCAAACGCTAAGAATAAGAACAATAATTTAATAGCTGAAACTGATGGGCACATTTCTTATTATCCATCACTTCTTTGAACAAATGGCCACTGATGACCTACTCTGGGCCAACCATTGAACACAGGCAAAAAAAATGATTTCTCAAAATCCATCTTAAGTTCACAACTAAAGATATCACAGATGACTTCTATTAGCATATACTGAAATTTCAAAAACCTAAAAGCTACAACTCATTTGTCACAAAGCCTCTGATTTAACTACTTGATATCAGAGGAACACAACTTGAAGGCAAGATACAATTTTTTTCAAATTTTTTAATTTTTAAATTTAAAATATTAATGTGAGAGTAAAGACAATCTAGGATTCTACAGACTAAAAGTCTTGCCAAACTGCTGAAATTAAAGGGTTTGACAAACACATGGGGAAGGAAAGCCCTAATGAACATTACATTCATTCTTAATTTTCATAGTTCCACAAACATTTTAGGTGACACGTTGGTAAAAGTAATCTGGTCCTTCGTCTCCCAACCTAAATTCTTTGGGTTTATATCAGAACTTGTTCTCAAGAGAAAAGAAAATTTAACACATTTAAGTATACACAAAATCAAAAGTATCGAAACATGTATTAGAAACACTAACATCAGAAGGAGGTTCTAGCAGGATGGCCCCATCTATGCAAACCGCACTGTGTAGTGGACAGAAGTCTGGACTGGGTGTAAGTTGATTTGGCTTCTCTTTTGACTTGTGAGGAGCCAGACCTAAGACCTTGCAAAGTTAATTAACCTCATTAAATGATGTTTTCTCATTTGTAAAACGAATGCTAAGTATTTGTTAGGTCTACCTTGTAGGATTATTGTATGGATTGGTGAAATAACATAAGTCAAAGGGTTTTGAAAATACAGTACCACTCAATAAGAGTATCTGAGCTTATGTATTTCACTATGTTTGAGTGTGTATGCATATATGTGGAATGATAATCACATATGGCTAAATGCAAATGTGTTATGCAGGGATTATTCAGTTTTCTTCAGTAAAGATGGCTTCCATCAATAACGTTTAGCATAAAAAATACATCGTTGGAACCTTAAAAATGTGCCCTTAAGAAAGGGGGTCTTTGTGGGATTTTTCTTTGCTTTAAGAGCATGCTTTTAGAGCATCCCAGCAATGGAAATTATAATACGTCGTTGCATTTTTGTCCATGCAAGAAAAATCTGAAGTGTGTGAATTTCATTTAGCTTATTTTTTTTTTTTTGTAATAAGCATGGGTACTACAGTAAAACCCACATTTCTTGATTGAAAAAAGCCAAAAGTAATCTATTTTATTCATTTGTAGTGACAGGCCCCATGGCTATCTTAAAAGCATTTCTATTGCCTTTTGTTGTTTGAGAGGTGATGGGCCATTTGTCATTTTCTAAATATCACTCGATTCCAGTGAACTCTGTCCAGGGAATAAGGCAGACCTGAAGCAATAGGCATCAACAAGCCAGGAAATCCATCACGGCCAGCAAATAGGTTATTTTTCTCAGCTGACAGTTAAGTACCATGCAGTCCACCCCTACTCTCACCCTTCTAAATGGAACCTAAAAGAGAACAGCTAAGATTTTAACACAAATTAACAAAGAACTCAACATTAAATCTGGATTTCCTTCTGCTGCATTACATTTTTCTTCTGATGCTTCTAAACAAATTCTGATAGTGTCTGCTAGAAAACCAAAATCAGAGAATGTGCATGTAAGTACACATCTGAACATACATTTACCCTTGTACTTGTGTATGCATTCAGACATTCATTGAATTTAGTCAGGAAGTCACTAACAGCAAATCTCAACAAATGGGACTACCCAGCTCTTTCTCTATAGACATGGAATCACAGTGGAATGGATGCATTACCCTGACTAACCTGGATGAGATTACAGAATAGTAAAATCAAAAACTATGTATGCCAGGGGTCTACATATGTAGTGAACCTAGTTAACAATCACTACCCTCTCAAAACAGCAGGAAACACTAAGTAAATGTAACTGTTTAAAAAGTAACGCAAACCAGCTCAAGTCCTATAATCCACCCAAACTCTAAGGCTGGTCAAGCCTCGGAATAATAATTGCACAGGTCTTTCCACAGCATACCCCTACAGAATTAACTCTGAAATTTGCCAAAAACTGGATTGAAAAAATTAATTGGCAGATATACGAGGAAGGGTGGCCCAGGATCACAGAAAAGGCTGGGGAAAAGGCACAGCCTCGGTGAGGAAGTGAAGGCAGTACAAGTCAGGAATCCTCCCAGTGTGGACTGCCTTTTCTGTAACATAGTTTGAAAACCGATATGTAACTGTCATCTGTAACATTAACAAATTTTTTCTGCCAAAGGTTGCTGGAAGTCAAAGGCAAGAAGAAAATTTTGTGAGGGGTCCTGGGACGGCTTCAGGAAGTGTGTCCTTTGAAGACCTTTGAGAAGTCTTGGAAGAATGAATCACTTTAAGATATAAGGAGGGTGAGTAGGGCACTTGAGGTGGAGAAACAGTATGAGGGAGGGGCTGGAGAAGCAGAAGTGCAAGGTCTGGTAGAGGAATCTCATGGATGTGCCCAATGTGACTGCGAGGAGATAATAAAGACAAGGCTATCCAAGTTGAGTAGCCTAGAATATCCAGCCACAAAGTGTGAACTTCATTCACTGAGTTCTCCAAGCTTTTGGCATTTTTAAAGTAATGCTCTCACTACTCTATGACCCAGCAATTGCAATATTGGGTATTTACCCCAAAGATACAAATGTAGTGATCTGAAGGGGCACCTGCACCCCAATGTTTAGAGCAGCAGTGTCCACAATAGCCAAACTGTGTAAAGAGCCCAGATGTCCATCAGCAGATAAATGGATAAAGAAGATGTGGTATATATACATATACACAATGGAATATTACTCAGCCATCAAAAAAAAAGAAATCTTGCCATTTGCAACAACGTGGATGGAACTAGAGGGTATTATGCTAAGTGAAATAAGTCAGAGAAAGATAATTATCATATGACCTCACTGATATGTAGAATTTAAGAAACAAGGCAGAGAATCATAGGGGAAGAGAGGAAAAAGTGAAACAAGCCGAAACCAGAGAGGGATACAAATCATAAGAGACTCTTAATCTCAGGAAACAAACTGAGGGTTGTTGGAGGGGAGGTGGGTGACAGGATGGGGTGAATGGGTGATGGACAATGAGGAGGGTATGTGTTGTGGTGAGTGCTGGGTGTTGTGTAAGACTGATGAATCACAGACCTGTACCCCTGAAACAAATACATTATAAGTTACTTTTTAAAAAATAAATAAAATCCCTAATTTTAAAAATAATGCTCGCACAATTTCTTCAGTTGGTGAAATGCATTAGCAAGCAACTAACAGTGTGGAGACCAGCTAGAGGTTATTTAGACAGTCAGGGCATGGATTTGGAACTTAAAGGATGGTGGCAGAGAATGGGTAGGCAAGACTGTATGTGACAGTGACTGTAAAGATAGTCACAAACATGCAGGACTCAGTAGCTGCTTGAATTGCAGGGAGTGGGTAGGGAGAAGCAGGAATTAGAAGAGAGCTCAAGGTAAAGAGTTAAAGAGAATCTTCTCAGTGAATTATTAGGAGGTGGTGCTATCCTCTAAAAGCAAAGGGAACCAAGGAGACACTCAGGGCTTGAAGTCTATGAAAAGGTTTGACCCAACTCTGATTCCAAATTTAGGAAGCTAAAATGGAAGACAAAGTGGAACTGCAGAGTCACGATGGATCCGATCAACTTGAGTCCTTGACTTCCTTCTGGAGGCTTTTCGACCAATGAGGAGACTGAGGGAAACAAAACTGGGGCCCACCCAGAGCTGGCTGTCAGCAAGACAGCTGGAAAGGATCTAACAGGGGAGGATTCTAGGAAGCGGACAAGAGGAGGAAGCAAGGGTGAGTAGAGCTTCTGAGCCTATAAGCTATGTGTGCTGTAATTCAAGGTGACTTGTGAGAAGTCATTAAAGAAAACAGAAATGGAAAAGGATACACACCTGTCCATCTGAGTCGAAGGCCAGGCAGGCGACTCCATGCGTATGGACATCTTTAAGAATAGATACAGTCTGGACATTATAGGAATCCCATATACATATATATGGCTCCTTCCCAACTTGGCCAGTTGCAACGAGAGTTTTATCTGGGTGTAAGGCAAGGCTGAAAAAGAAAAAGAAAAAAAAAAAAAA
>CM052885.1:58311064-58376036 GCA_028534135.1 Potos flavus
GATCCCAGGACCCTGGGATCATGACCTGAGCCGAAGGCAGCCGCTTAACCAACTGAGCCACCCAGGCGTCCCCTGACTTTACTTTTTTTAAGATTTTATTTTTAAGTAATCTCTAAACCCAACGAGGGGCTTGAACCCACGACCCGAAGATCAAGAGTTGCACGCTGTACTGACTGAGCCAGCCAAAAGACCCTGACTTTCTTTCTTTTTTTTTTTTTTTTGGAAAATTAATGTATTTATTTGAGGGGGAGGTGCAGAGGAGAGAGAGAATCCTCAAGCTGACTCCCTGCCAAACACAGCGCCCGACACAGGACCTTGAGATCATGACCCAAAAAATCAAGAGTCTGATGCCCAACCGACTGAGCCACCCAGGCACCCCCCTGATTTTACTTTTTAAAACCTCATTTCATTTTTGCCCAGGCTACTTCAGTGATTCTCTCAGAAACAGATTAATGTTATTATCTTTTCTTTAAAGTAGTCTCACGAGGAAAGCATGAAATCTTTCTCTCTGCCCACCTTGCAGATAACATTAAAGAAACTTCCCAATGTTGGAGGCATAAGTGCATCCACTGTTTGAGGGCAGTGGGGAGGCAGCTGCTTTCTGGAGAGGGAGTGGCCAGCCTCAGTGGATGTGCACCAGAGGAAGAAAAGGCAAAGGAAGGCTTTATTTGAACACAGCAGCCTGGAGGTAGTGCAGCCACAGATGGAGGTGGCTGTGCTCTAGTCTTTGTCCCCCAGGATGCCCTTAGCACTAGAGTGCCATCATTGGGACTGTGATCTCATCTGATACCACAGAGAGGGAGGGCCCTGCCTTCCAGGTGGGCGTGGGCAGGATGAATGGAAGTGATGGCAACATGGATAGACCACCAGTGGTCCATTGCCATGTTCCTGACCTGTGTGAGCCTGAGGGTGCTTGTATGGTTGAGCACGGAGGTCCCTCAAGTTGGACTTCTCAACCACCTAGATGAGTGGTACATTTAATGGGAGTTAATGTGATTTAGACAAATGAAGAAATGTAATATATCTTGCATGCTTACTACCACCATACCTGTATTGGTATGGAAATATACTCTAGTAATACTTTAATACCACATCGAAGAGTGGTTAAGAGCATAGTGGTTTTGCTGCCTGGGATCAAAGTGTGCAGTGGCATGCTGAAGCCAGCCCGGACGGACCAGCAGGAGCTGTTAAGTTTTAGCAATTTTCAGAATCAATTGTTAAACACAACCACTGTCAAATATTAAATTATATAAACTTATAACTAAAAAAATATATACTAAAACTTATTATTTCCTCATGATTTTACTACATTTTACTATTATCTTGAGGTTATTTACCATTCTCCTCTCTCTATGGTAGAAATACTATAGAATGATGTGTTGCTGCACATCTCTTTTCAACTCTGTTTTCAATACAGTCACATTAGTGGTTTCAAATCAGCCATTGTGGGAGTACATCATGGAAATCAACAAACACCACAAATAAAGGCTTGATTTATTGTTTTGTTGGTTCTCTTCACTTAAGACATAAAAGGATAAAATGCTAATAATGCAGAATAAACTTAAAAAGTTGTCATATCTGTAGCTGTTACATTGTGAGTCACACAAAAAATTTAGAAAATGTTCTCCCAATATTCAAAAAATATCATCTAGTTCAGCAGAGAAGTTGCTCACATCATTGGCAAATGATTGAAGTTCTGAGATACGTCTTTGTTGTTTCACTTTTGTCTTAGTAATATAATAAAAAAGACCAACATTCATGTCAGAACTACACTCATTTGTCAATGATGTGAGAGACTTCTTTTTTGAACCACAGAGTAATCAAGCATTCATTCCTCATCTGATTTTGTCAGATCATAGTTGAACTGCAACCAAAGTTTGGCCACAGATACATGAGTCCAACAAAAATCAATGAAAGCATTCTATGAGAATCGATTTGCTGTATGAAATTTACAATAGAGCATTATACTTTTTTATTATTTGTAAATTGTGTGCCACCCATCATTTACACCAGTAAAATTTATCACAAACCTTTGAGGGTATATACACATACATTTTTTCCTCTTGAAGAGCTGATTATTAAGCAGTCATCAGTACATCACTGAAGCATATCTCCTCTACTTACTGGCACAAAATAGTTTCTCACAAATCATCTTCGGCAAATTACTTAACTTCAATGTGCCCCCCAAAAATAAGAATAAAATAATGACAGTATCTACCCGAAAGAAGGTAGGCATAATTGTTAGGGTTTAATAAATCCTAAGTGACAGTGACTAAAACAGTAGTACTTAAAACCAAGTGAGCACTATATAGGTATTGTTATTACTAATTAACTGCTCAGAACAAACATATATGAAACCCATCCTTCACTCCTGAGGATTGACATTCTAAGCCCAGCAAACTCATCTCCATAGAGTTATTGCGAAATAATCTTCAAAATTTAAAAATAAGACTACCCTCTAAGAATTAAACTGTTAAGAATGACATGAAATGGACAAGATAGGTTATCTAAAGAAGTTATCCTCAGGAGGAAATATCCTAGGCAAGAACAGACTTTGGAAATCTAATCCAGTCATGATTGACAGTGAGAGAATTTGGACTCAACTACTGAAATCAATAAATCTGAGTAAAAATGTTAATAGAAGGGGAAGTTCTGTGTAAAGCCTTTATAGAACAGAGTCAGATTTAAGACAGTATAGTATTGGTATAAGGATAGACAAAAAACTGATGGAACAGAACTTAGTCTCGAAATAGACATATGCTTATATGGTCAACTGATTTCCAAGAAAGGTGTTAAGGTAACTCAAAGGATAGATAGTTTTTCAGCAAATAGTGCTGGAACAATTAGACATCCATATGGAAAAAATGAACCCCAACATTTACCTCTCATCATCCACAAAAATTATCTCAAATGACCAGAGATCTCAGTATAAGAACTAAAAGTATACAATTGATAGAAAAAACACATAATCAACCTTTGTAACCTTTGAAAGACAATGTTTCTTAACACAAAACAAAAAACACGAGCCATAAAAGAAAAAAAATGATAAACTGGACTTCAAAATTAAAACTTCTGCTCTTTGAAAGACACCATTAGGAAAAGGAAACCGTAAGCCATGGACTTGCCCTCAATACATAAAGAATGCTTAAATTCAATAGTAAGAGGACAACCAAACTTAAAATACGGCTGAAAGACTTGAACATTGTCAAGGACAACTATAATTAGAAAGGCTGACATTCCAGATGTTGCTGAGGATGTAGAACAATTGGAAAATTGGAATATACCTACCTCGCTGATGGAAATGTAAAACGATAAATCACTTTGGAAAGTATTTGGCAGTTTCTTATAAAGTTAAATATATGCTTACTATATGATCTAGCAGTTCCATTCCTAGTTATTCACCCAAGAGAAAAGATATGTCTAAACAAAGACTTATATGCAAATGTTCACAGTAGCTTTATTTATAATAGCAAAAAACTGAAAATCATGCAAATGGCCATCAACGGGTGAATGGTTAAAGAAGTTATTATATATTCATACAATGGAATTGTTCTCAGGAATAAAAAGGAATGAACTACTGACACACACATCAACATGGATGACTCAAAAACATACTGAATGAAAGAATGCTAGAGTGTTATTGGAATATTCTCGTCAATATCTTCACCATACGAAGGTGGGAGCCAAGAGATACTATTCAAAGTTGATGACTCAAAAAATAAAGGTATAAAAATATAACTTAAAGTTACAAAGGCAAATGTTAAGGGAATTAAAAATAATGAAATAACCCTTTGGGGAAGAGAAGGAAAGGAAAGTAAGAATGGTATATGTATACTACATCCTCAAGTATCTTAGAAGGATATCAATCATGAGTTAGACTCTAAAAAGGATTAATTATAAAATAGCAATTAATCATACTGGTTTGAGATGTGGAGATAAATACCAGGAACAACAACAACAAAAAAGAAACAGTCCTAAGAATCAAAAGTGTTCCTTTGGAAAGTAGATTGGGGATGGGAAAGGGTGGGGCAGGGGCAGTTTCATTACATAAAGCCTTCTGTAATCTTTGATTTGTGTATCTATATTGCTTTGATACAAATATAAAAATTAAAGCAAATAAAAAAAGTTACAGAGAAATAAAAACTGACTAACTCATGCAAAAAAAGAATGTATCTGATAATTTAGAAGTCTTCCACAGACAAGAAGTAGGAAGGGATATCTGATGACTATATCAGATTTATCAACCCCCAGATGTTCTCATCAAGTACAATTGTTACTGATAAAATGAATTTGATCACCACAGCTTGTCTTACAATTCATTCTTTGAAAAAGGAGAACTACTGCCTTAAGACTATAACACAACAATTTGGTAATGAGAAGGTTCAGTAATGAAAGGGGTCTACATGAAACCCAGCTTTCTGGAGCTATTCATCTTGTTTTTTCCTCTTCAAGCAAGGAGCATGACTCAAGCATTGAGGACTATATTTGGCAGAAGTCCTGTTAATTTAGGATAATTAAATATGCCAGTCATGTGTTTCAGTAAGGTCTGATTAAATACTTTAGAGAAGTCATTAGTGAATCCATCTGGTCTAGTGGCTTTGCCAGATGGCAAAATGTTACTACCTCTATCTGTTCTGCTGTTGGAATATTCTACTTCTATTGTAAAGTAGCATGCAGTTATTTTCAGGGTAAGCCTTATTTGCTAGTTTATATTCTCAAGGGATCTGGAAGGTGGAAGGAAAGCCTCACAACTGTGTTAACACCATGCCAACTGAGCCACAAGATCTCAAGGCTGTATTCAATGGCCTCTTGTTCCACTGCTGAATTCTAAATGATTTCATCGTTTGCGTTTCCTCAAAATGTTCTACGTCAGACATTTCAGATGGTGCTCCATTTGTGACTAGAGAGTCAGAACCACAGGGAGAAGTAACCAGCTGTATTTCACACCTATAAGATTATAATACTTTAGGATGAGGAGAACTCTGGAAGTACTTCCTCCATGTGGATGATCACCTAAATGGAAAAGCGGCCAGTTTTGATTTTTTGAAATTACAGAGTTGCACAGCTCTGTGAGAGCGCCATAAAATGACAATTTTAAAGTTGTTTTGGTTCTTTGGCCAGGCAGAGTTAACCCTTGACTTACTAATTCCCTAACCAGCTGGAACAAAATGCAAGGTATTCTCCAACGCATTAACAACGGCACCTTTATACCAGTTGTGTCTAAGGTAAATGTTTAAACCCAAGTCATAACTGAGGACTTAGAGCTGCTGGAGGAGGGTATGGGGTGGCTTGATGAAGATATGAGGCAAAGATAAAGCTATAAAAGAGCCCTAAATTTTATTGCCACTCCCAACCTCCAAACCCTCAAGTCTATTCCAAGGCTAAGCATTCGGTTGAGCTGAAGCCCCACTCTTTCCTAGTAAAGGCCAGATCTGCATATCTAATTGATTTAGTTGATTGTGATCAGAATTTATATTTATGGGACTATTACTTCCAAGACCACCTCCTGAGCATCTGGAAACTAGGGGTACCACACTACAGCAACTCTTGCACTTAGAGCTTTGGTTTTTATTTTGCTCTTGGTTGACAGCACCTTCCTTTGTTTTTATTTTATTCCCCTTCCTTCCCCTCTTTTCCTCCCTTTCAAGTTTTCCTCTGTCTTTACATTGGTGTGTTACATTTTTTCCAGCATTTCTATGTGTTTGGAGAGGGGCAGGAAGGGTGGGAAGGTAAGCATCTGTCACCTCAGTCCCACATGTTTACCAGAACTAGAAGTCCATGCTTGACTCTTAACCACCACCCTCAATTCTGAACCGCTGGGATTCTATCATTGTAGAGCTAACACTGAACTTGGCATAATGACTAATTTTTTTTTTTTTTTTACGATCTATATGTGCAAGAATATCTGTTTCTACTGAGTAGAGATGGTTTACAGAGCAATGCCCCCTTTCACTACCATTATCTCTCATCACCGCAGACACCTTCGATGCAATGTGGACAATCTAGAAAGATCAAAATGGGGTATTAGATCATCTATCTTTGCACCCTATGGTAAAGCAAGAATATGTGATCCCAGAGGCCCAGAGAGAAGAGGCCAGAATGAGCAAACTGGCTCTTTCATGTGGGTATGAATTAGTATAAAGAAGGGGTGATTTCCATAAAAAACTGCTGAGCAAGTGTCTAGCACCTGTGCCCTTAGTAGACCAGGTGCCAAACAGTACTTTTAGACCTCCAGGCTCTAGGGGCAAAAACTCTACTGTGCCAAAAGAGAAGGGAGGAGGAGTACGCTTTTGATGACTGGTTTCTCAAAAGCCTGAGAGCCAACCTTAGAAATATCTCTTGAGATGTTCCTTCTTTTGCTGTTTTTTTTTTTTTTTAAGATTTTATTTATTTATTTGACAGAGAGAGAGATCACAAGTAGGCAGAGGGGCAGGCAGACAGAGAGAGAGGGGGAAGCAGGCTCCCTGCTGAGCAGAGAGCCCAATGCGGGGCTCCATCCCAGGACCCCAAGATCATGACCTGAGCCAAAGGCAGAGGCTTTAACCCACTGAGCCACACAGGCGCCCCTTTTGCTGCTTTTTTTTGACTGCTTTATCTATCAACCACAGAAAAGAGTACCAGTATCTCCCACTGAATGTGAATGGATCAATTTCTCCAAGTAGGTCTGTCGAGTTTTGCTTTTTATTTTTTAGCCTATGCTATTAGGTACATACAAGCTTAGGACTTTTTATTTCCTGGCAAACCACTTTATTATCATGTAGTTACTTTCTTTATCCCTAGTATTTACTTATGCTTTACATTCTATTTTATAAGGGGGCGCCTGGGTGGCTCAGTGGGTTAAAGCCTCTACCTTCAGCTCAGGTCATGATCTTGGGGTCCTGGGATCAAGCCCTACATTGGGCTCTCTGCTCAGCAGTGAGCCTGCTTCCCCCTCTCTCTCTCTGCCTGCCTCTCTGTCTACTTGTGATCTCTGTCAAATAAATAAATAAATAAATCTTTTTTAAAAATTCTATTTTATAAGATATTAATTGACCTATATAAACTTCCTTTTGGCTAGAATTTGCCTGGTATATCTTTCCTATCTTTTTACCGTCCACCTTTCTGCATTCTTAACCTTTAGGGATATCTCTTACAAAGGATATAGTTGGATTTTTTTAATCTCAAGTGAAAATCTGTATCTATTACAGTTTATTTGTACCTCATATAGTCACTGAAATATTTGGATTTATTTCTGCCACTTTATGCATTATTCATCCTGTTTTTTGTTTTCTAATTTTTCTTCCCTTTTTAAGCTTTTTTTAAAATTTATTTTATTCCCATTCTTTAAAAGTTGTGTCTTCTATTGTTCTATTATGGATTAATCTAGAAATGTTAACATGCATTCTTATAAAAATCTAAATTTAAGAGTTATCTGTACCTTCTTCTTTAACCATGTAAGAACTTGAGAACACTTTTTAACTCCTATCTGTCCTGGCTCACATTCTAATTTTACCATTATTTTAGTTGTTTTTTAACATATAAGTTAGACATTATTATTATTATTATTATTTAATGTCAATGTTTATTTAGTTATGTATACATTTACCAATTACTTTGTTCTCATTTCTCTTGTCTCTCAGACATTTCAATCTCGGATCATTCTTTCCATCTTAAGTATATCCCTTACATTTCTTTAGTAGAGGTCTGAAAAAATTCTTGTTTTACCTGAAAATTTCTTTATTTTGTCCCTATTCTTGAAATACAGTCTTACCAAATACATAACTCTAATATGACTTTTCATTCTATTCTCCACATTTCTAAACCTCTCCGTCTTAGACCATTTATTCATATATACCTCCTTTTTCTCAATTCTGTTCATTTCAAAGCTCTAATTGGTTCTTTTTCAAATCTTAGTTATTTTAAATAGTGTCTTGCTCCTAATATGTATTTTAATCCCATATTTTATTTCTTTAAACATATTAATCATACTCATTTTTAATATCTAAAGTCTTCACGGACCTGATTCTATTCCCTACATTTTCCTGTCTCCACCAATGATATCTTATTTTCTAACTAAATTAGGTACAAAATTAAAAATAACCATGTTTGTGATATTGGTTTTGAAAAATTACATATTAGATTCCTTATAATAGTTTGTATAGCAAAAATGTTAAACAGAAATCAAGAAAGAGTCTTTGAAAGCCAAGAACACAGCAAACAAGCCTAATTCAAGGTCACTGATTTTCCTTTGTATTTTAGTTCAGCACAAGTGATTCAGCAAGGAGAAAAAGAGCCTTATCTATATTCTATTATTCTACAAAAACGACAAGCATGCCCTCCTCAGAGCAGAGGCATGACATCACACTGGGGAGTCAAGCATGAATAAACATTCCCTTTAAAAGAAGGCTCCCTCCGGAGCCAGGAATTCATGCAAACAGCTTTTCAGTGTCCAGGCCAACCTCACCCATTATATCATATTCACAGACATGTCATAGGAAATGATTTTCAACTCTAATGAGAAATTTTTACAGAGCAGAAATTAATGTCGAGGTTAAGTAAATCCAAGAAAACAGTACATGAAGGATAACTCTATTTAGGCTCCTTAACCCTTAATGTAACTAGAGTTCCCTGCCAGCTCCTGTTCCAGAGGCTTTATCCCTGTGGTCAAGTTTAACCCTCAAGAAGGGCCTCGCTGGGCTGGAACTGAGGGTCTTACATACTTACTACATAGAGGTAACGCCCTCTACCTTCCCTTGTATTCTCCCATATTTGATTTCATCCACTAAAGGTAAAAAATTTAAAAATTGCTTGAGGCCAAAAAATTTGCACTCTGTCCAGAATGGTGGTTCATCTGTCTCCCCATCTGAATATCTGATATGCCAGGGGTGCAGTGAGAATGCACAGAATGCAGGCTGTGCCCCTGAACAGGCCCAGAAAAGAATTTACCATCTTGGAGGGCAGAATGTGGTCTATTTAAGCTAGTTTTAAGAATAATGAAATCACCCCTGAAACAAATAGTACATTATATGTTAATTAATTGAATTTAAATTGAAAAAGAATAATGAAAGCATGCAGATAGCAGGGGGATCTCTGAAAATGGCGATTATTTTAGGACATGTTTGATGATAATTAATGTCCACAGATTTAAAAGAGATACTCCCCCAAAAATCTGGCTATAATGCACTCCTTAATTCAAGCTTTGTTTTGATGGAATAGTGGGTGATACCTTTAACACCTAAGTCCTGAGCTATTTGACCTTTCTAGGCAGCTATGTGATGCTTCTTCAACTACGAAAAAAATAAGGCACCGAGTAGTAAAGTGTTGTGCCCAGAATCTCCCAGTTAGTGGCAAAGCTCTACATTAGCTTGACCTCTAGACCTCTAGATCAGCTCCCTTGTTGCCTAAAAAAAAAAGGCTGGATTTCAAATGAATAACATGTTCTCTGAGAAAGGTACCACAGCAATAACCAGATTGTGAGCAAAGGAGCTGAACCAGTAACAGTTAACAACCACTGTTTTTTTTTTTAATCTTCAGCATAACCTTGGGGAATAGTTATTATGTTCTTACTTTGCAGATGGGAAAAGTAAGGCTCAAAATATGAAGTGATTTGTCTAAGCTCAGTCCATAGAGGCAAATTATCCAAACATGACTAATAAAAACTTGCAAAGAATCAAGAAAAGTCTTACTCAGATCCTTTGGGCTAATATAAGGCAGATTTTGATTTCAAAAGGAAAGAAACAACTAAGTCTTTAATGTGTGCCAGTGGTGTGCTAGGCATTTTCACACTGACTATCCTTTTAAAGTTCTTTTTTTTTTTAAGATTTTATTTATTTATTTGACACAGAGAGAGAGATCACAAGTAGGCAGAGAGGGGAGGGGAAGCAGGCTCCCCGCTGAGCAGAGAGCCTGATGCGGGGCTTGATCCCAGGACCCTGAGCTCATGATCTGAGCTGAAAGCAGAGGCTTTAACCCACTGAGCCACCCAGGCACCCCTAAAGAAGTTCTATTGAAGAGCACCATTTAATAAGGAGATGAGCGAAGATTCAAAGAGAGGTTTTCCTGATTCTGAAAATTTAGAGCCAACTAATTTTACCTCTCTAGTACCAGTTTCCTTTCCATTACACCAGAAGCCAGCAAACTTTTTCTGTAGACTAGATAGTAAAGAGTTTAGTCTTTGAAGGCCATAGAGTCTCTGTAGCAACTACTCGACCCTGCCATAGTAGTGTGAAAGCAGCCATGTTCAATATGTAAATGAATAAACACATCTGTGTTCCAGTAAAACTCTATTCATGGACACTGAAATTTGTATATCATAAAATTTTCACATGTCATGAAATACTATTCTTCTTTGGATTTTTTCATTTCAAATGAAAATTTCATTTACAAAAAACTTTAGGTTAGTATCCAAAATCTATAGAGAACTACTAAACTCAACACCCAAAAAACAAATAATCCAGTTAAGAAATGGGTGGAAGACATGAATAGACATCCAGGTGGCTAATAGACACATGAAAAGATGCTCACCATCACTCATCATCAGGGAAATACAAATCAAAACCATGATGAGCTACCACCTCACACCTATCAGAATGGCTAAAATTAACAACACAGGAGACAACAGGTGTTGGTAAGGATGTGGAGAAAGGGGAACCCTCTTGCACTGCTGGTGGGAACGCAAACTGGTGCAGCCACTCTGGAGAATAGTATGTAGGTTCCTCAAAAGTTAAAAATAGAACTACCCTATGACCCAGCAATTGCACTACTAGGTATTTACCCAAAGGATACAAAAATGCACATTGGAGGGAGTCCATGCCCCCCGATGTTTATAGCAGCATTATCAACAATAGCCAAGCTATGGAAAGAGCCCAGTGCCCATCAACTAATGAACAGATAAAGATGTGGTATGTACATACAATGGAATACTACTCAGCCATCAAAAAGAATGAAATCTTGCCATTTGTAACAACATGGATGGAGCTACAGTGTATTAGGCTAAGCGAGATAAGTCAGTCAGAGAAAGACAAATACCATGTGATTTCACTCATATGTGGAATTTAAGAAACAAAAGAGATGAACATACAGGAGGGGGAAACAGAGAGAGGAGGGAATAAATCATGAGAGACTTTAAATTATAGAGAACAAATAGACAGTTGAGGGAGGTAGAAGGGTAGGGAATGGGATAGATGGGTGCTGGGTATTAAGGAAGGCACTTGTTGTGATGAGCACTGGGTGTTTTATGTAAATGGTGAGCCATTGAACTCTACTCCTGAAACCAATATTGAACTGCATGTCAACTAACTAGAATTTAAATTAAATAAATAAATAAAAATGATTTTAAAAAGCACAAAAATAAAATAAAAAGAACTTTAAAATGTAAAAGCATTCTTAGCTCATGGGCCATACAAAAACAGGCAGCTAACTGGATTTGGTCTGTGGGATGTTGTTTGCCAGTCTGAGTTATACCATCCTTCTTTTAGTATCTACTGGATGCCAACAGCCAATTCAGAATTTAGTTTGTCAAAGGGTTAAAAATCTACTTTGTCAAAGGGTTATTTGACTTCTCAGCGCCAAAATCCATAATTTTGACATTGAGCATATGACTTACAAGAGGAAATAACTTTTTCCTTTATTATAAAATATTTCAAACATATAAATATATATACACTCATATGTACATAAAATGTGAAAAAGAAAATGAACACCCACGGGCCCATTAGCCAGTTTAAGAAATATATTACCAAACAATGATGCTCCTCCATACCCTTCTCTCATCACACCCTCCTCCCTCCCCAAGAAAATACCACTATCCTGAATTTTGTCTTCATCATTCATTAATCTTTTTAATATATAGTTTTATTATGCATGTGTGCAGGTTTGTATTTGAATTTTATTTAAATGCTGTGTTATTGTATATATACTTCTAGGACTTGCTTTCTTTCATTCAACATTACATTGTGAGATTACGTCCCATTTGGTGTAGCTGTACCAAAAAAAAAAAAAAAGAAGAAGAAAAGAAAAATGAAAGAAAGAAAGCAATCAGTATGTCTGCCTAGAGGAGAACAGATAATGGCATCATGGTATACAGAATGTGAGTCAGGAGTAAATTTAAATGAAATAAAAACAAGAGACTTCTGAAACCAAATGGTGAGGGGCCACGTGGCAAAACTTATGCCACAGTTGCAAGAACTCAATCGGACTCCCCAGTTGAAAGCAGAGGATATTACCCTGAAACACTGGCTCTGAAAGGATTCCAGGCAGAACCTTGTTTCCAAAAAAAGAGCAAAAGTGTGTAAATGGAAACACGGAGGGGAGAAAAGTAAAAGGAAAACACAAATGAGCAAAAACAATAGATTTCTAACTAAAAATATAAATTAGGTTTCAAATAGTCTATTGATCTTTAAAAATAAATGCCAAAATCCTTTAAATAAAAATATATCTTCTGTGGAGTTATCAATCTCAAATATGATCTACATACATACAGTTCGCTGATGAGGAGAGAGAAGGACAGGGAGAGAGAGAGAAGCTGCAAGTGAACGCCTTTGGAGAGTGTAATGCTAGGGACAGGAGTTGGGGGTGGGGCAAATGTCCCTGCTTGAAAGTGTATCCTCCTCCGGAAAAATGGACTTACAGAATTATGCCACAGAGGCCCAAATTCAGCTGCTTGGAAGGTACATTAGTGAATCATAGACATGACAGAAACTCAAGTGATGTACACCACTAGTCTTCTTTTCAAGATGGTAAAATGAATAGGCCTATTAATGCTATTGAAACTGTACATTTATCTAATTAGAATGACTCAGGTCCTTTGCCTTTCTTTATAAAAAAAGTTATGTCTATAAATTAATGTTAAAGCAGACATCTCGCTAATAAATCTAGGAAAAATATCAGTACAACAATGTTGCATTAATTCATATTAATGACTTTAAAATTGCAAATTACTGATTGACTTATAAATGAAAAAATATACATAGAAATAAAAAACAAGAGAATAAAATATGGCAGGTCTATCTTATAACTTCATGAAAAATATGTTGGGCTACAACTAAAACTTCAAGTGTCCTTCTAGAACCTGTTTGCCAGTGTTAAAAACCACAAAGCTGACACTCCCCAGTGACAGTATGCCATGACTTTGTGGCAGACTTAATCTATTTCTGTGGCTGTACCCTGGAGCTTTCCCTCTCTTTCCCAAATGTCTCTCCTTCTAAGATTCTGAAACAGGATATTTACCCCAACATAATATTATAAATTTTCTGAATATAACATTCTAAAATATAATTTACTCCCAGCTCTTCCTAAATCATTATCTTTCTCCAGGATCCCAGGAAGATTCAGGTAAAATTATGTTGGGCACCCCCAGGTATAGGAAGTTAGAAGTGAGTGTGGGTCTACAGTGAGTTAGTTACAGACCTGCCTTTAAGGCATTTATAACTCAGTAAGAAAGACACACATGTAAGCAATGTATAAGACAGGGCAGGTGATGCTGTAGTAACCAAGAGCTCTGGAGTCTCCGTGGCTTAGTCCTTCCTCATGCCACACAGCTATCGTGAGTCAGTAGATAGGCTCTCTCAGGGACCCGGGCTGGTCCGGTGGTCACTATTTCAAACATGCCAGAGGGGGAAAAATGTGGTAAAGTAGGTACTTTTATGGTAAAGTAGGCTTTTATGGCTTAAGCAACATATTATTTCTACTCATATTTCATTGGTAATGCAAGTCACTTGGCCACACCCAACTCTAAGAGGGTGGAGAGGTGCAATCAGACCATGTGGCAGGAAGGAGAGACAGCTGGAGTATCTGTGAATAGCATTAATGACAACACAAGAACCAATGGCTGTATAGTAAAAGGAAAAATAATCAAGGTGTTGAATAGTGCTGGAGAATAGAAGGATGATTAAATCTGACTGGGACACAGAGGACTTCAGGACCCCAGGCTCTTAAGCTGGACCTAGGAGGACTATATTAGGTAAAGGCTGTGGGGTGGGAAGACAATTGAGGGTGAGAAACAAGATAAGCAAAGGGGCTGAGGCATGCACCTGCAGGGGGTATCCAGAGCGTCCAGGAAATGAGAACCAGGAAGGATGTAAACAGTTCACATGGATGTAGGACGAAGAGGAAGCTGAAGAGTCAAAACATGCTGAGCACAGATGCTATACTGACAAATTTCAATTTAGAAAGCCGGAGCCTACCGAAAAAATATTTTGTGCATTCATAATATTTAAGCAGCTCGATAATTTTTAAAGTGATGTTATCTACTTTTATCCCTCACACCGACCCAGATAGACATTCCCACTAAAAATATGAGGATACTGAGGCCTAGATCACAGCACAGGACAGAACGGGCTCAAATTCAAATCTCATGCTATATTCACTAAATCACATTACCAAGACATGACTGAAACTGTTTTTTTATTCATTCATTCAACAAATATTTACTGAATGCCACTGTGGGAGGTGCTGGGGATCTACCGATGAACAGGATAGTTTGTAATTTCACATCTTTAAAGTATCCTTCAGGAGACAGACAAACAAGCAAATATAGCAAGTTATGGGATGCACAAGAAGCACAGAATAGAGAAGCAGGAGAGGGGATGCTGGGACCTTTCAGAAAGCTACTGAGAAATGAGCAGATGCTGTTCAACAGGTATAAAATTTCTGTTATGCAAGATGAATAAATTCTAGAGATGCGCTGGACAACACTGTGCCTACAAAGCTATAAGGTACACTTAAAAGTTTGCTAAGGAGACATGGCTGAGTGGCTCAGTTGGTTAAGCATCTAATTCTTGATTTGGGCTCAGGTCACAATCTCAGGGTCATGGGATCGAGCCCCACGTGGGGCTCTGCACTCAGCAGGAAGTCTGTTTGAGATTCTCCTCTCCCTCTGCCTCTGCTCCGCCCCCTAAAAATAAATAAATAAATAAATAAATAAATAAATAAATCTCTAAAAATAAATAAATCTTTTTAAAAATCTTTTTTAAAATAAATCTTTCTCTAAATAAATCTTTTTTAAAAAATGTGTTAAGGAGGTAGATCTCATGTTAAGTATCCTTATCACAATTTTTAAAAATAATTTTTTTCAAAAAAGCTATTGGGAAGCCACTGAACCAAGGCAGTGTGAGAAGGGACACAAAGGGGTAAGGAGGCAACCTCAGAGATGGGCTCGACCGACTGACAGAAGAGCAGGAGGAGTGGATGGGACAGGAGCATAGCTTTCCAGGTGGGACTGGGAAGGAACCCCGAAAGGAAGCCGATGGGGAGAGACAAACTGTTCTCTGTGCCTGACATACGGTGGGGTCTGATGAGAAACTGCTCGAGTGACGAATACTTCCATTTTGGATAGACTGAATTCTGGGCAGCTTCAGATGGTCCAGTAAGGGGAAGGGAATCTAGGTCTGCTGCTCTGGAGAGAGGTACTCTCTGGAGAGAGGCTGAAGACATGGATCTGGAAGTTACATGATGAAGATCATACCAGCGCCAAAGCCAAAGGGTATGTCTTCAGTCTCACCAGCCTTGCCTTCCTGGTTTTGGCATTCCCGGTGATGTCAACATTCCTGGGTTTGCTTCTCTCCTTTGTGGTTATCCTTAATATAGCCTCTTAAGTTATTCCACAACATATACTCTTCCTGATTGTAGGAGATCCCAGGGCACTGTTCTTTCAATCCACACACTTTCACAGCACACTGAGCCATTCTGGCTATGGAGCATGTTTTTTCTCATTAAGCCAGGAAGATTATGACATGTTATGAAATGACGATAGTTTTATTTTTTCCTCCAATAATGAATATATATGGATAATTCTTATCAATTAACTGAGGATTATTTTTATTTCTGCAAATATTATGAGCTTGTGTTCACTGAAATAGATTTGATAAGACTAGTATGCTTGGTTACACAATGCTTAGAGTATTTTATTATATTTTAACAAAATATTTATAAAATAACTTTTTATGAAAAGGGATTTGTTATCCATTACAAATCCCTGAGAGAATTTTCTACCTCATATAACAAAGGAAACTAAAATAAGCAATATTTAGTGATATTTAGTACTCTTTTGAGTACAGGTATCAGATGTACTCAAAAGTGATACCTTAGTACAGGTATCAGATGCTTACATACCTGAATAAATGCACAAAAATTAAATTCTCATGTCCATGAAAAGATTATACAAAATCAGTATAATTTTAAACAGCTGACACATTATTTTAATGTCACCATCAAAGAATACTATTAGATTTAAAAATTCTAAAGTTGTACAGTTTGGAATGATTATTTCTCAGGATATGGCAAAGCACAGCCATTTACTCAAAGTGAAAAGACTGTAGACAGAAAGGTGTGAACCAGCCTAGGATTTCACTCAGATAGACTAGGAGCTGTGCAGATAGGCAGGGGTTCACAGTGGGCAGCAGACAGGCAGGAATAGGAGAAGAAACCCAGGCTCCCTGGAAGCTACAGTCTTACAGATGGGGAGATAGATGAAGAACAGCTAGGCATGAAGCTTCAGAATCAAGGTGGGCAAGCAGTGCTGAGGAAGAGTATGTACTTAGCAATGCCCTAGTACCAGGTGAGGCCCAGGAGCAAGGTCCCTCCCATATTAGGGAAGATAAAACTAAGAAGAGCAGATATTAAGGCTAAAGACACAGATTTGGAAGTTACATGATGGCCAAAGCTAAAGGATATGTCTTCAGGCTTACCATCCTCACCTTCCTGGTTTTAGCATTCTATAGAAGGTAACTAACAAGTTCCCCAAGGGAACTTTAAAATGGAGTGCACAGTAGCAACCTCAATTCACATGTATGAAAGTAGGGAACAATGCACAAGCCCAAAGGCATGGGGTTCAGGTAGCCAGGGAAGGGGCTAGAACTACCTCCATCAGAGTTGGCTCAGGAGTTAAGTCTGCAGGTAGAGGATACAATGGACTTAGCTACAGACTGGGACATGGGTACTGCAAAGGCAAGGAAAAAAGAAGGGCTGACAAGAACTTACAGAAGGATTATTAATTGAAGCTAAAGCTAACTCAATTTAGACGTGAACTCAAAATATTCTTTTAAACTCAAATCTAAGTATTAATGTTAATGGCAAAGATTAATCATTTATTACAGATTCACACAGAATTTTCATGACATCTAAAGTCTAATATTGGGCCAAGTTTCTTATTCACTGCATTTCTCCAAAAGTGAGAGCATTCTCTTTAATGATTCCATTTGCAGGGGGAGAAAAAAAAACTATGTAGGAGTCCTACAGAATTATCAAACAGAAGTTTCTTACTCACTGAGATTTTATGTGAATTGCTAATTTAAGTAGAAAAAGAAGACTACTTTGAAAAAATCTAAGTTGTGTACATCCCTTTAAGCATGAATAAACAATCAGAAAATCAAAAAGCTCTCAAAAGTTATAAATTTTCAAAACTATCTAAATGTTAAATTATGGCAAGCAAAAAGAATTGAAAATATTAGAATATATTACCCTTAAATTGACTGCTGCAAATTTCACCAAAAAGAAGCAGGGAGTAACAAAGATAAGAGCAGAAATCAATGAAACAGAAAACTGAAAATGATACAGAAAACTGACAGGGTCAAAAGTTGGTTCTTTTTTATTAATCTTTTCAAAGATTAATAAAAAAGATAAGCCGCCAAAAAACTGATTTGTTTTTTTTTTAAGATTTTTATTTATTATATATTTGAGAGAGAGAGAACACAAGCAGAGGGGTTGGGGTAGAGGGAGAAGTAGTCTCCCCACCAAGCAGGGAGCCCGATGTGATCCCAGGACCCTACAATCATGACCTGAGCTGAAGGCAGATGCCTAACTGAGCCACACAGGCACCCCTAAAAAAACTGATTTAAGAGAGAGAGAGAGAGAGAGAAAGAGGAAGAGGTACCAGAAATTATCAATATAAAGAATGAAAGAAGGGCTATCACTGCAGATCCTGCAGACATTACAAAGAATAGGGGAATAGTAAAACAACATTACACACCACAGAAATACAAAGGATTGTAAAAGATGACTATTAAAAATTATATGCCAACAAATTGGACAACCTAGAAAATGATTAAATTCTTAGAAACAAAAATCTTCCAAACCTGAATCAGGAAGAAATAGAAAACCTGAACAGACCAATTACTAGGAATGAAATTGAATCAGTATTCAAAAAACTATAAGCAAACAAAAGTCCAGGACCAGAAGGATTCACAGGCAAATGCTACTGAACATTTAAAGAAGAGTTGAAACTCATTCTCCTCAACTATTCAAAAAATAGAAAAAAAGGGGAAACTGCCAAATACATTCTATGAAGCCAGCATTACCCTGATACCAAAACCAGACAAAGACAGCACCCCCCGCACACACACACACACAATTACAGACCAAAAATCCCAGATGAATACAGATGCAAAAATCCTCAACAAAATATTAGCAAAACACATTCCACAATGCATTAAAAGGGTCATTCACCACAGTCAATGGAGATTTATTCCAGGGATGCAAGGATGGTTCAATATTCACAAATAAATCAACATGATATACTACACTAATACAATGAAGGATAAAAATAATATAAGCATTTCAATAGATGTAGAGAAAGCATTTGACAAAATTCAATATTTGCTCATAATAAAAACTTTCAGCAAATTTGGTTTAGAGGGGGGCACCTGGGTGGCTCAGTCATTAAGTGTCTGCCTTCAGCTCAGGTCATGATTCCAGGGTCCTGGGATTGAGCCCTGCATCGGGCTCCCTGCTCAGCAGGAAGCCTGCTTCTTCCTCTCCCACTCCCCTTGCTTGTGTTCCCTCTCTCCCTGTGTCTCTCTCTGTCAAATAAATAAATAAAATCTTTAAAAAAAAAAAAGTTGGTTTAGAGATAACATACCTAAAGATCATATATGAAAAACCCACAGCTAACATCATACTCAATGGTGAAAAGCTGAAGGCTTTTCCTCAGATCAGGAACAATACAAGGATATCCACTCTTAATACTTTTATTTAACATAGTACTGGAAGTCCTAGCCACATCGATGAGTTAAGAAAAAGAAACAGAAGGCATCTATATTGGGTAGAGAGAAGTTAAACTGTCCCTATTTGCAGATGACATGATACTATACATAGAAAATCCTCAGGACTCCACCAAAAAACTACAAAAATAATAAATGAATCCAGTAAAGTCACGGGATACAAAATTAATACACGGAAATCAGTTGTGTTTCTATACACTAATGATGAAATTTCAGAAAAAGAAATTAAGAAAACAATTCCACTTATAATTGCACAAAAAACAATTAAATGCCTAGGAAAAAATTTAACCAAGGAGGTAAAAGACCTATACTCTGAAAACTATAAAACATTGATGAAAGAAATGGAAAGATAGTCCATGCTCATGGATTGGAAGGACAAATATTGCTCAAATGTCCATGATACCCAAAGCAATCTACAGATTCAATGTAATCTCTAACAAAATACCAACAACTTTTTTCACAGAACTAGAGAGAAAACAAAAAACAAAAAACAAAAAAACAAAACAAAACAAAAAAACCTACTAAAATTTGTATAGAACCACAAAAGACCCAGAATAGCCAAAGCAATCTTGAGAAAGAAGAGCAAAGCTGGAGGTATCACAATCCCAGATATCAAAATATACTACAAAGCTGTAGTATTCAAAACAGAGTGGTACTGGCACAAAAACAGATACATAGATCAATGAAACAGAATAGAGAGCCTAGAAAAAAACCCACACTTATATGCTCAATTAATCTATGACAAAGTAGACAAGAATATACAATGGGGGAAATGCAGTCTTTTCCCTAAATGATGCTGTGAAAACTAGACAGCTACACGCAAAAGAATGAAACTGGACCATTATACCATACACAAAAATAAACTCAAAATAGTTTAAGGCCTAAATGTGAGATCTTAAACTATAAAACTCCTAGAAGAAAACATAGGCAGTAATTTCTTTGACATCCAATCCATAGCAACATTTTTCTAGATATGTCTTTTAAGGTAAGGGAAACAAAAGCAAAAATAAACTATTGGGACTACACCAAAATAAAAAGCTTTGCACAGCAAAGGAAATCATCAACAAAATGGAAAGGCAGCCTACTGAATGGGAGAAGATATTTCCAAATGATATGTCCAATAAGGGATTAATATCCAAAATATATAAAGAACTTATACAACTCAACACCAAAAAAACAAAGACTTGAATTGAAAAATGGGCTAAGGACATGAATAGTCATTTTTCCAAAGAAGATATACAGGTGGCAAACAGACACATGAAAAGATACTCAACATCACTAATCATCAGGGAAATGCAAATTAAAACCAATGAGATATTACCTTACACCTGTCAGAATGGCTAGAATAAACAAGACAAGAAATAAGTGTTGTTGAGGATGCGGAGAAAAGTATAGAGTTTCCTCAATAAATTGAAAATAGAAATACCCTATGATCCAGTAATTCTACTACTCAGTATTTACCTAAAGGGAAAAACCACTAATTTAAAAAGATAAATGCTCCTATGTTTATGGCAGCATTATTTACAATAGCAAGATAAGGAATCCACCCGTGTCTATTGATAGATCAATGGATAAAGAATGGGTAAGAAAAATGTGATACACACACAGACACACACACAGACACACACACAGACACACACACACACACACAATGGAATATTGCTCAGCTATAAAGAAAGAATGAGATCTTGATCTTGCTATTTGCAACAACGTGGATGGACCTAGAGGGTATTATGCTAATGAAATAAGTCAGAAAAAGACAAATACCATATGATTTCACCTATATGTAATCTAAAAAACAAAACAGATGAATAAACAAACAAAAAGCAGAAACAAACCCTAATAGAGAACAAACTGATGGTAGCTGGGGGGCAGGGAATGGGCAAAATGGGTGAAAGGAAATTAGAGGTAGGAGATATAGAGGGGAAAAATAACATTACACATCAATAAATTTAACTACTTAAATAAAATGGACAAATTCCTTGAAAGACACAAATTACCATATTTTCTCGCTTTCACTCACACACACACACACATAGGGAAAATATGGATAGCTTTCTATGTGCTAAATTGAATTTATAATAAAAAAAACTGTCCCACAAAGAGAACTCTAAGCCCAGATGGTTTTACTGGTAAACTGTAAAGAACATTGACCAACTCAATGTAATCCCAAACAAAATTCCAACAGGCTATTTTATAGAATTGAGAAGCTGATTCAAACTTTTATATGGAAATATAAAGATTCTGGAACAGCCAAAAGAATCTTGAAATAATGTCAGTCTTATATAAATTCTTGTGGAAAAACCATATGATCACCTCAATAGATGCAGAAAAAGGATTTAACAAAATGTAACACCCATACATGATAAAAAAAAAAAAAAAAAAGCTCTCAGCAAGTTAAAAATAGAATGAAAATTCCTAACCTGATAAAAAGAAACTATGGAACACCAGTAACTAAAATATTTAATGTTAAAATAGTGAATGCAACTCAAAATGGATGATAGACCTCAATGTGAGACAGGAATCCATCAAAATCCTAGAGGAGAACATAGGATGATACCCAGCTTTTGCATCAACATGGTTGGGACTGGAGGAGATTATGTTAGTGAAATAAATCAAGCAAAGAAAGTCAATTATCATATGGTTTCACTTACTTGTGGAACATAAGGAATAACATGGAGGACATTAGGAAAAGGAAAGGAAGAGTGAAGGGGGGAATTGGAGGGAGAGATGAACTATGAGAGACTGCAGACTCCGAGAAACAAATTGAGAGTTTTAGAGGGGAGGAGGGTGGGAAGATAGGTGAGCCTGGTGGTGGGTATTAAGGAAGGCACGTATTGCATGGAGCACTGGGTGTTATATGTAAACAATTAATCTTGGAACACTATATCAAAAACTAATGATGTACTGTATGGTGACTAACATAACACAATAAAAAAAATAGTGGATGTATTCCTTTAAGATGAAAAACAAGGCAAGGATGTCAATTTCATCGCTTCTTTTCCTTATTGTACTGCAGGTCCGAGCAATAAAATAAGCAAGAATAAAGAAAGAAAAAGCATAAAGGTTGGAAAAGAAGTAAGACTGTCTCTACTCCCGGAAGATATTTTTTATACAGAAAATATTAATAAATCTTAAAAAACTACTAGAAATCATAAGTATAGCAAGGTTGCGAGATATAAGATCATGGGTAAAAATCAACTGTATTTTTATATATAGGCTGCAAACTGGGAAAAAAATTTAAATGCCACTTATATAACATCAAAAATATAGAATGCTTAGGAATAAATTTAACAAAAGATGTGCAGTTCACCGAAAAACCACAAAATATTACAGAGAGAAATTACAAAGACTTAAATAAGTGAAGACATATACTATGTTCATGGATTGAAAAATTCATTATGAAGATACTAACTCTCCAAAGTTGATTAATTTATTGTAACCCTAATTAAAATTCCAATAGCCTTTTTGATAGAAATTGACAAGCTGATTCAAACTTTTAAACAAAAGTGCCAAGGTCCTGGAATAGCCAAAACAGTCTTGAAAAACAACAAACTTAGAGGACTTACATTATTGATTTCGGGATTTAAACTACAAAGCTAGGGTAATTAAGAAAGTGTGGTATTGGCACAATAATAGACAAATAGACCAATGAAATGGAAGTCCAGAGAAGGTAAGCAATTTGCCTAAGATCACAGTGCTGATAAGTGGTAGAGATCAGATTTGTACTCCAGCAGTCTGGTTCTAGAGCTTGTATTTATAACCACTACACAGACTACTTTTCCATAACAAAGACTCAATAAAACTAATTGCTTCCCATAAACCCCTTACTACCAACAACAGTCTAAAAAATTATGATGTTAGTAATAATAATTTGTTAAGCACCCACTACATGTCAGACATTGTGTTGACAATTTACCTATATTTAACCATCACAGCAGTCACACACACACATACACACACACACATGCACACACACAAAACCACTGTTAAAATCCCAATTGTACACATAAGAAAACTGAGGCTGAGAGAAGATAAGTGACTTACCCAAATCGCAATGTATCAGTAGCAGGATTGGGATTTGAACCCACAACTGCCTGATTCCGAAACCAACTGTAATAAGCTGCTATTAGACAAACCAAGTCTTAGGATACCAAATAATCACTAAAATGTGTGAAGTATTTATAATTCGCCAATATATTTCAAATACATATGCAAATAAATTATCCCTGATGAGAATGTATTTATAGTTGCCTTTATTTTTTATATTCTTACTTTTGATACTTTGTCTATATTACTGTAAAGATCAATGTATGTTTTGTTTTAAAATGACAGGAAGGGGAGCGCCTGGGTGGCTCAGTTGGTTAAGCGACTGCCTTCGGCTCAGGTCATGATCCTGGAGTCCTGGGATCGAGTACCGCATCGGGCTCCCTGCTTGGCGGGGAGTCTGCTTCTCCCTTTGACCCTCCCTCTTCTCATGCTGTCATTATCTCTCTCAAATAAATAAATAAAATCTTTAAAAATAAAATAAAATAAAATGACAGGAAGATCTTCCCCTCTCGAGCTTTCTCTCTCTCTTTCTCCCAAATAAATAAATAAATAAATAAGGGGACCCTGGGTAGCTCAGTGAGTTAAACGTCTAATTCTTGATTTTGGCTCAGATCATGATCTCAGAGTTGTAAGATCGAGCCCTGTGTCGGGCTTTGTGCTCGGCAGGAGACTGCTTAAGATTCTCTCTCTCTCTCTCTGCTCCTCCCTAGCGCTCTAAACAAACAAACAAATAAATAAATAAAAATGACAGGAAGATCTTACAGCATTAGCCCAGTAAGCACTGATAAGCACTTACCAAAACAAAACAAGAACCCTAAAGAGCTTATACAAGGGTGTGGTCACTGCTGAGTGAGTCAAGAGCATCTTGCACCTGAACAACACCCAAGTTGAGTGAGACAGTTATGATTTTATTTACATTAATCACTCTAAGCTACTGTTGTCCAAAC
The DNA here is from genome assembly GCA_028534135.1 of Potos flavus. Lineage (NCBI taxonomy): Eukaryota > Metazoa > Chordata > Mammalia > Carnivora > Procyonidae > Potos > Potos flavus. Next base: position 58,335,036 of record CM052885.1, read on the forward strand.
TTTTGAAATATGACCTTTGGTGAAATGCTTGTGGGGACTATTTAAATCAATTTCACTGGCCACTAATGGGTATCAACCAGCAGTTTGAAAAATACTCCCAGGTGTAGTAAAAAAAAAAGTGGTCTTGTCCAAAAAGAAGGTCTTGACCTTCACCCTCTGTTACTGGGGATAATCTATGGATCATTAAAATGCCATGCCTTGTAAAAATGTCTTTGTTTGCTTGGGGGCCTTGGGTCATGCAGAAAGTCTAACAATACAACCAACGATGGGGTTTTAGGTCACACAGTTCATCTGGAGGTTGAGATCAAGCACATGGGCATCAATCAATCATGGAGCCCAGTAAAACCTCCAAATACTAAAGCCTGGGTGAACCTGCCTGCTTGGCAACACTTTGTGTGTACCGTGACACACTGATACCAGGAGAGTAACGTGCCCTCACTCCACCAGGAGAGGACAATGAAAGCTCTGCATTTGGAAACCTTCTGGACTCTGCCCTATGTACCTCTTCTTTTGGCTGATTTTAACCTGGATCTTTTCCTTGTAATAAATCATAACAGTGAGTGTAACAGCTTTCAGTGAGTTGTGTGAGTCCTTCTAGCTAGTCATCCAAACTGAGAGAGCTTTTGGGAACCCCCAAACTTGCATTTGGTGTCAGAGGTAAGGGTGGTCTTATGGGGAACCTGTGCCCTCTAATTGTACACCTGGGCCTGAAATTCTATGTACTCCCCAAGACAACCATGTTCAATGAAATAATCAAATGTGAACATGACCCAAAATCCTTAAGACAGTCACTAAGAAACTTCAGAACACTCACCACAACCGGGCTGTAAAAACAACTCCCAAGAAAACTCTAAATCACTAAATTATTTCCTATAAACTTAAAGGTCTCAATTCCGTTCTCATTAAATGAACAAGACACCCAAACCTATATTATATTGCATTATGTGATACACAAATGTAGATTTAAAATGACTGACAAAAAGATGTTTTCAAAATACAGAGAAATCAAATAAATACCATTATTTTTCAGAAAGTCAACTGTAGTACAAATGTAGAAAATTAACTCAGAATATAAAGTTCAGTACTTTATTTATTTGATTTATACCTGTCCCAAACCTAAAAAGAAGTCCTTATTTTTTTTTTTTCTTTTCTAGGACAGAAGACAGGTGGGGAGAAGTCCTTATTTTATATAGGTGTTACTTTTTACTAAAAGTTTTGCAGAAATTTTCCTTCAAAATTTGCCCCCAAATTTGTCCCCTTACTGAGTTACTCCTAAGAATCATCAAGTAGAAGTGTGTATATATAACTTACTTGATATACATATGCTATGGTCTGAATCTTTGTGTCCCTTCCAGAAGTCATATGTTGAAATCCTAACTTCCAAGGTGATGGTATTAGAGAGTGAGGTCTTTAGGAGGTGATGAAGCCATTCCTCCTGAATGAGATTAGTACCCATACAAAAGACATCCAAGAGAGTTCCCTCACCCCTTCTGCCATTTGAGGACACAGCAAAAAGTCAGCAGTCTGCAACCCTGAAGTGGGCACTTACCAGACACTGAATCTGTTGGCACAGATCTTAGATTTCCTAATCTCCCAACTGGGAGAAAAAAATTTCTGTCATTTGTAAGCCACCCAGTATTTTTGTTATAGCAACCAAAACAGATTAAACCATATACATACACTTATATGTATGACTATATATATACAGATATAGTTATAGTTATGATGCCTTGTCGGCTTCAATGTGTGTGTGTGTGTGTGTGTGTGTGTGTGTGTGTGTATCCTAAGCAGAGAAATTAAGACACAACTATTCATATTACTAAAGGTAAAGAGGGTTGGAGGGAGGTCTCCATGCCAGACCATATTAATTCTTCCTTCTTTGAACTCTCACGGTTAATTGTTCTACACTAGCCCCTTGCTACGCAAAGTGTGGTCCTCAGGCCAGTAGCACTGACAACAGGTGAGGATTATTATAAATGTAGACCCTTAGGTCCCACCTCAGACCTACCAGATCAAACTTTACTTTTTGAAAAGATCCCACCCACCCCACGCCACCCTCCACGCCCTCATGACTCGAGCTTCAGGGTGAGAAGCATAATAAGGCAAGAAGTGCTGGTCTGAATCATTTGTTCCTGCACTGGATCCTATATGGTTTGGTGGGGCTCTAAAATGGTTTGTTCTGGGGCGTCTGAGTGGCTCAATCATTAAGCGTCTGCCTTGGGCTCAGGTCATGATCCCGGAGTCCCCGGATTGAGTTCTGCATCGGGCTCCCAGCTCCACTGGGAGTCTGCTTATCCCTCTGACCTTCTCCTCTCTCATGCTCTCTTTCTCTCTCTCTCTCTCAAATAAATAAATAAAATCTTTAAAAAATAAATAAATAAAAAACAAAATAGTGAACTCTCCAAGGATATTTCAAATAGGATTCAATTTACCAAGAAATCTACCAAAACCAAAAACAAAACCCTCGATTTACTCAATGCTCTTCAAAAAGGCACAAATTACATAAATGTGAATTCCAGCTGAAGTGGAATATTTCATTTCTCCTTTAAGAAATAGATTCTCTAAAGAAATAGGTCATTTAGCTTTTTTATGCCCCTATTATGTTATTCTAAGTGTAATAAGTAAAGACTGAATAGAATAGGAAATTCAGGAGGAGATATTTTCTCTCTCATCAGTCATTTTTAGAACCCATTAATCAGACTGATTCCCAAGGGGACTTCTTTTGGTTAAAGTTGGATATAGATATAGAGATACAGCGAAGTCTTATATAGATATGATACCCTGGAGGTTTTATTTATACACGAGATGGGTTACGTATTATACTTTCCTTTCCTTTTTCAGAATCTTTTGAAATCTCTATCTCCTTAAACTTTCACACAAAGAAAGACTGTAGTTTCATTTATTTATATAATTTTATCCAGTACCCAATGTTTTTAATAAGTTTAGATAATGAGAGTATCTGATCTAGACTTTGGTGTTGGCCTCTTAATGCTAACAATTGTAACCTGCTGTTAAGTTTGTCCATGAAATAGAAATTATGCAAATTCCATAGAAGAAGCTTCTTCTGAAGCCAAATGAGTAACATTTGTCTTAAATGTTGAAAATGTACCTCCTTAACCTGCCCCTCTGTTTTGTCACTGTTTCCTCCAGGGACCAGGGAATTAGGCTCACTCAATTTTCAAGTATTGAATATGTGGAGTCACATTTGCTACAAGGCGTTGGATTCTACAACTGGCTCTCAGTCCCTTAGCTTACCATCAGGGATAGGGCAGTGCACTTGGCTGATATATATGACTCTGTAACAGTGCTGAGGCCCCCTGAAGAAACTAGACTATCCCTTGGGGTATACACTCCTTGTAGGGAGTAGCAAGAGGCCAGCCATGTTTTCACCCCCCTCTCTCTTTCCAGGATACAGGAGCTAAATGTGTGTTTGATGAGATTTACTATACTAATTTCATACCCCCAAGAAGCTTACAACCCAATTGAAGAAGGAAAACCAACCTTCAAAAATAGTTGCCAAATAATAGAATGGCATGGCAAAATTCTGGGGTACAGGCTATCAATGATGAAGTAATTTAAAGAAGAGCAGGTCAGTGGCAGATGGTGTGGTCAAAGCAGAGTTAACAAATGAGTCAGCATTCTGAAATGTTCAGTTGCTGTCATGAAGACAAAGCCAGGGGGCACCTGGGTGGCTAAGTCGGTTAAGTGTCCAACTCTTGGTTTTGGCTCAGGTCGTGATCTCAGAATGGTGGGATCGATCCCTGCATCAGGCTCCACACTCAGTGGGGAGTCTGCTTTAAATTCTCTCCCTATGCCCCTTCCCCTGCTCACGTGCACTCTCTCTTTCTCTCTCAAATAAATAAATAAATCTTAAAAAAAAAAAAAAGCCAGTCCCAGTACCAGAACCTACCACTGATCCAGTGACCCTTTTTTATTTACGTAAAGCAACAAATATGGCATTTGTCATGTAGGAAAGCTCAGCACCTTTTTTTTTTTAACATCTTATTTATTTATATTATTATTTATTTTAGAGAGGGAGATAGAATCCCAAGCAGACTCCGTGCAGAGCATGGAGTCTGGCAAGGGGCTCCGTCTCACAACCCTAGGATCACGATCTGAGCTGAAACCAAGAGGCAGGTGCCCAAGTGACTGAGCCACCCAGGCAGGCAAGAATGTTTAGTACCTTTTATTATGAAAGTTAATTTCTGAACTCACCAATCATTCATAGGTGACCAAGACTTTACTCCACTTAAAGGAAAAGGGGACTGCTGGACATTAAGGTTTTATGGAGAAAACAGGCAGACAGGATCCTTTGTGGAGCATCTGGACCGGTTTAAGGAACAAGACAGGAACAAGACGGGTGTAGTGGGAGGGGTATGGTTTAAAGGGAACTGAGTTGACTCTTGCCATTTCTTCCCCACCCCCTAAACATACACTCAGACATTCCTGCCAGAGAAGAGGCTTGAGAATTAATATTTTAATAATGAAATCACACAGCTGGCAAGTGGCCAAATTAAGCCATGAAGAAATTACATAATACAGGAAAATGATATTCAGTGACAGAAAAGAAGTGATGCAAAGACTCTGTGATGCTGAACTGGTGTCTCTAATGTATTTAAATGATCTATAATAACAAGAGTTTGAGTGAAGATGAATGGGTAGCATAGTGTTATGGCACAGTCTAGAAGCAAAGAGGCCTCAGCTGAAATCCCAGCTCCCTCGCTGTGCAACCAAGCTGTGGGGCCAGCTAAGTCATCTATCCTAGTCTTTTGATTGCTTTATCTGTGAAATGTGGGTACTAATAGGATTTGCTTCCTAGGGATGTGAAACTTAAAGAGGAGATGTATGAATGTGCTTAGTGCACTGCTGGGAAAGTGGAAAATGCTCAGTAAAGGTCAGCTTGTTTTCATGTCTACTGGTCCAAGGCTGGTCAAGAGGGATGACCAAAAGCCATTTAAAGAAAACCAGTGATGAGGACTGTTCATTGACTGTTAACTAAAGACTGTTTCTCTCAGTGGAGAGAGAGTAGTGTCCTAGGGGCTTATTGAGAGGACACAGGAGGGGAGATAAGCGAACTAGGCTGGAATTCCAACCATTATGCCTGTATTCCAGCAGCAGGAGGAGGTGGTGGCTGAGGTCCCGTGACCCCCACCACCCTAGTGGAGCCAGCTCCCCGCTGAGTGACTTCCTGGAGATCCACACAACACTTATGCAGTCACCCAGCTACATCTGCCTCCAATAAAGGCTGGTCAGTGCCATTTTTTAGGGGAAAAAATTGGGGTTCTGTTGCTAAGGAGGACAAGAACAGATATCTGGTAGGTAAACAGCAGTCTTTTCCACAGTCTTGAAATGATAATTGCCTGTGCTGGGTATGTGTGAGGCAGTTCAACAGAATTTAGTGTTTACTAAAATGTAATCATTTGTCTTCCTTGAATTGCACAGAAAATTTAAATATACATAGAGATGCTTCATAAGGTAAATGTTCTTTGAAATGAAGGTCATCAAAGGTAGTTTTTATTATATGCTGCCACCAAAAATAAATTCATAAATATTTACCTGTGCCCTTCAGAAAAACAAGGTTCTCCTCTCTTCTCCTGTCCCGCAACATTGAAAAATAAAACATTTTAAACCAACATATAAAAAAACCCAGATGCCATACTTTAAACGTTGTTTATATCTTGAGTGATTTTTTTTTTTCATGTTTACAACTCCTATATTTACTTCAGCTGTCTGGCAACACCACCAACAACAAAAAGTGACTGCTTCCAATAATCTTTGTGTCCTAATATCTTTTTTTTTTTTTTTTTTGAGGTGGGGGGGAGGCACACGTGAAGGGGAGGGACAGAGAGGGGCAGAAGAGAGAGAAAAAACTTTAAGCAAGCTCCATGCCCAGAGCAAGACTAATGTGGGGCTTGATCTCACAACCCTGAGATCATGACCTGAGCTGAAATCAAGAGTTGGATGCTTAACCAACTGATCCCACCCAGGTGCCCCCCACATAATATATCTTTTAAAAAATTCTAAATTCTGGGGCGCCTGGGTGGGTCAGTGGGTTAAAGCCTCTGCCTTCGGGTCAGGTCATGATCTCAGGGTCCTGGGATGGAGCCCTGCATCGGGCTCTCTGCTCAGCGGGGAGCCTGCTTCCTTCTCTCTCTCTCTGCTGCCTCTCTGCCTACTTGTGATCTCTCTCTCTGTCAAATAAATAAATAAAATCTGAAAAAAAAATTCTGAATTCTTATCTCCTTAAATAAAGTATCAGTTCCTTATGAAGAACATCTTATATTCTGTAGCATCTATATTTCTATTTTATCCCAAGGTGCCCCACAAAGTACAGGCATAAAAAACACTTCAATAGGGGCACCTGGGTGGCTCAGTCAGTTGGGCTGCTGCCTTCGGCTTGGGTCATGATCCCAGGGTCTTGGGATCGAGCCCTCCATCAAGCTCCCTGCTTGGGGAGTCTGCTTCTCCCTCTCCTGCTCCCCCTGCTTGTACTCTCTCTCTCTCTGTCAAATAAATAAATAAAAATTTAAAAAATACTTCAATAGACATTTGAAATATACTTTTGTTTCCAGATACTTTTTTTACCAGAATTTTTATTCATTTTTTTAAATTAAGCTATACTTTACATAAAGGGAAACTCCCCTTTTTAGTGTATAGTTCTGTGAGTTTTAGCAAAACTGTGGTCATATAACCACCACCACTATAGTCAAGATATACAACAGTTCTGTCACCTCCCACAGTTCTGTCTTTGCCCCCCTTTAGTCGACTCTTCCCCTAGTATTTGGCAATTTCAAATACAGCTGCTATAAACTTTGTGTTACAGGTTTTCGTCTGAACAGAGTCCTTATTTCACTTGGGTAAATATGCAGGCATAGTACTGCTGGGTCACCAGATCCTTACTCAAAGCCCCAAAGCAAGAGTTAGCTTAGATATCAAGTTTTTATTAAGCATTTTGACAGTCATCCCCAAAGATCTGCATAATAACTTACTAAAAAGAGAAACTGGCACCAATACTATAAGAGACAGCCCAAGGGACATTAACAAAGTAGGCTAGAAGTAAAGGGACAAAATGTATCAAGATCCACTTTTCATTGTGCCCAACACAACAGAAATAAGAGGAAACATTAGATCTTGAAAAGTAATAAGGAAATAGATGGTTTTAAGATTAATGTTTTCCCAAAATCTTGCCATTTGCAACGACAGGGATGGAACTAGAGGATATTATGCTAAGCAAAATAAGTCAATCAGAGAAAGGCAATTATCATATGATCTCTCTGATATGAAGAATTTGAGAGGCAGGGCGGGGGGTTGTGGGGGGTAGGGGGTGAAAAATGAAACAAGATGGGATAGGGAGGGAGACAAGCCATAAGAGACTCTCAATCTCACGAAACAGACTGAGGGTTGCTGGGGGGGTAGAGGGGTAGGGATAGGGTGGCTTTGTTATGGACATTGGGGAGGGTATGTGCTATGGTGAGTGCTGTGAGATGTGTAAGCCTGATGATTCACAGACCTGTACCTCTGGGGCAAATAATATATTATATGTTAATAAAAAAATAAAAATAAAATAAAAGTAAAACATTCAAAAATAAGATTAATGTTTTCCCATTGTTACTGTAATTTAAACTTCTTTCTATTACTCTTCCTACAAATCACATTTCTGAATTTTAAAAGGATTACTGAAGAGAATGGGGATGGCTCTGGGAGGGGAGCCTTCTGAGGTCTGCTTATATGGAAGCTTCTAAAGAACTTCCTGTAATAGATGCTACACTAATCCTTAAAGAGATCTGCTGGGATTTCTCTGGGTGAAACAAGACTTATTATACCACAGAATCAGAACCAAATATAAGGAAACCCAAATATAATCTCTTCCCACCCTCACCATTCACAGATTAGAAGAAAACCAAAGCCAGAGAAATGACTTGTCCAAGGGCATAAGCTACTCTGAGATAGTATCCAGGGCTGGACTTAACAAGTGGGAGGCAAATAGAGGGGTGGACAGTATGAAACTTCTATAATAATTGTTATATAAACCTTCACTTTTCAATGGCTCTAGCACGCAGGCTAACAACACAGGCATAATGTTTGCTTTACTCAGAGACAGAAATAGAGAAGAACAAAAGGGGTACCTGTACGGCCTTTTGTTTGTTTAAGGTAAATATTTTATTATAGTCCCTCAGGAATTCTTTCTTCTAATTATAGAGTACATTGACTGGAACTAGAAGTAGAGACAAACTGGTTAACTGCAGTGTTTGTGTTGTTAGAGAACTCTGCCAATGATGAGTAATTTGAATGACAGGTACAAAAAGTTGGAGCGTGGGGAGATACTGCTGGATTTCTTTTACTTTTGAAGGTACATCGATTTATGTAAAAAACAAAAACAAAAACTGGGATTCATTCTCATTTTAACAAACTACCAATGAAATCCCTAAGTGAACTGAATGTGAGCACCTTGCTGATAAAAGAGATGAAACAGATGAGAAAAAGACCCACTTGAATGAGCATGCTGCAGGGCTATAGGTGGGACTATAAAAGCGCTAATCCCATTCATGATGGCTCCTCCCCCTCATGACCTAATCACCCCCTAAAGGCCTCACGTTGAGGACTGGGCTTCAACACACCGATTTGCAGGGGACACAAACATCAGCCTATAGTACTTCCTGATCAGGCATCTACTCATCCCATCATCTGTGTTCCCAAACACAACTCAAGAGAAGGAGAAAATAAAGTTGAAAACTTCATACCTCATTCTGAATTAATTTCTATACCTATTTTATTTGTGTATGAAAGAAACTGGTGGCAATGTAATAACTTAGACCTGTAGCTAATATTTATGTTTTAAAGCTTAAAAATTAAATTACAAATGTGCATCACACATTATGGAGTACTGATATTGACATGGGCACGACTGGTCAATGGTAGTAAAGGCTGGTGTTACGTATTTTTTTACTAAAACTAATTTTGGTTTTGCTTCCAAGTCTATTAGAACTATGTCTTTGGCTCCCAAATGTTCATATCTGAATGTCGTGACACAAGATAACAACAGGCTTTCTAGCTTTAACATGGGTGGTGACAGTGAAGAACAAAGTGGTAGTGCATACACAGATTAAGAGTGTATAGCATGTAAATATCATTTATATTTTCCACTCCTTGGAAATGTATTCTATTATTCAGAGTACAATGCACGATGAAGATGCTTCCCCCCAATCAAGACTAAATCTGAAATTATCTAAACATTCTCTTGGGCACGATATAAAATTTTTAACCTAATTAACTCACTAATGTATCAATGAAAACAATATATACATGTGTGGAAAAACAGGGGAGATAAAATATTATTATAAAATGGGTAAATTGCCATTGTTCACACAGAAAATAATCCAATTTTTTTTAACTGGCTTGTTAGAAATAATTGCCCAATATTCAACTTTACTGTTTAAGATCACTGGTAATTAATGAGTTTTAAGATATATAAATTAATATTATTATCTGTTTAAAGTTTGGGAAGACATTCTTCAAACAAATAATGTATAGGTTACCTTTACATTTTTCATCATTTAAAAATAATATAATGCAAATATGAATATAGTTTTGCAAATATGAGGTGAACACATACTCTGAAGCTTGTTCTAACTTAGTATTCAAGAGCCAGAGAAATCAAATTATCCTTGTAGATATGCTGTGTTCTAAAACAATTATACTAATTGGCTAAAAGATGTACATTAAAAATGGTAGGGTTATTAAAACTTCAAGAGAGGGATGCCTGGGTGGCTCAGTCAGTTAAGCATCTGCCTTCAGCTCAGGTCATGACCCTCGGGTCCCAGAATGGAGCCCCACGCCTGACTCCCTGCTCAGCGGGGAGCCTGTTTCTCCCTCTCCCTCTGCCCCTACCCCCACTAGCGTAGCCCCTCTTGCTCACTCTCTCGCTCTCTCAAATAAATAAATAATCTTAAAAAAAAACAAGCTTTAGGAGAAATAAATTTTCAACTTCTGAAAGAATGTTTCAAAAAGTTTGGTCCTATTTAAAAAAGGCATTTAATGTCATCACCACAACCAAACAAGTACAAAAATAATACCTGTGAGAATTTCCAACATCATGACTGATCCACCAATCTCTCAGACTCTATGAAGTGGTAAAACCAGCCAAATAACCAGTTATTTTTCTAATGAAAAATGATGTTTGATCATTTTACTAAATTTCAAAGACATGTGAAAAATTCCATTTAAACACACAGGCTACCTTAGAGTAGAGAAGGTAATGAAAACCTTCCATAAAATTTGAATGAATTTCTCAAGAAAGCCCCCCCAAGTCAAAAGACCTCTCCATACATATGATTCTAAGTCCCTCACTAGCAAGTTGGTCTATTTTAGAATTAAAACTGCATTCAATTCCATAAGCATTTATTAATCATTAAATGACTATTATCTACTATCTAAAGGGCAATTTCTATGTGCTACTTTGCACAAGATCTCATTTAACCTCAAGAACAATCCAACAGGATACGGATGATATGGATACTTATCCCTCCTTAAACACAAGCATACTGAGACTCAAGAAGGTTAAGGAACTTGCCTAAGGTCACATAGCCTGTACATGGCAGAGCCAGGATTCAGATTCAGGTCTGTAGGACTTTAAAGTCTTTTCACAATTCAGTCTTCCTCTGATTCCCTTTTAAAATATAAATACTCTTGAAATTCTCATAAATACCTGACATCTAGGTACAAACAAAGTTTTATTTTCTTTCTTTCATCTCTGATACTAATAAGGACCAGATCAAGGGAGAGCCAATTTTTTAAAAAGATTTTTATTTTTTTAAAGACTTTATTTATTTATTTGAGAGAGAGAGAGAGCACGAGGGGGAGGGGCAGAGGGACAAGGAGACTACCCGATGGGTGGGGGGGCTGGACTCAGGGATCAATTCCAGGACCCTGAGATCATGACCTCGGCTGAAACCAAGAGTTGCACACTTGACTGACTGAGCTACCCAGGTTCCCTGAGAGCCAAATTTTTATATGAAAGTTAGGATACTGATGAGAAAATGTGAGTTTTTGGTCATTTTGAGCACTGTCAGCCTCTGAATGACCTTCTCCAAAGCCCTCTTTCCTGGATCCCCAATCATGACTCCTTGGAGCCCTGCTGGATCTCCTTAGACAATATCTGTCTTGCTTGGAGACAAGATAACACCTGAGGCACTTATTCCTCAAAGGGAGCCTGTCTTCTCCTGTCCCACCTGTGCCCACACCATTGTTTCCAGACCTATAAGCACAGTCTGATCTCAACTGCACTAGAGGCCGAAGAAAAAGTCAAATCAGAGGGAAAAAAGGCTTAAACAACCAAAATAATGGCAATATTTTATGAACTTACAAACTTGTAAAAGTTTAACAAGTTTCACTTGGCCAGTATAAATCTGGGAAATCTGTGTGGGAATGGACACTAAGGGAAGGGAAGAATATGATTTCAACTTAGGCTTTACAGATTAGTTGTCTTAATGGAGCCTCTGGATTCAATAATGGAGGCTTAAGCAACTGGGAGTAATTGCAATCATTTGCTCTATTTCTTCACTGAAATCTGGATTTAGTGATGACCTATACTATTTGCCAGAAACTTCTTACTCTAACGGAGAGGAAGGAATCCAAAGACTTTGACACGTGTGTGGTGGGTTTTAGCTTCTGCAAACTGTTCACTTACCCACCTACGTCCCCTGAGAGGGCAAATAGACTCTTCCTCCATCACAACTCCCTGCAGGGTTGGGACAGGTGCAGTTCAGCAGCTGAGCTGGAGCGCTCAGTGTGGCTGGGCTCTGTTCTGAGCTGTGGTCTCTGGCTCTTTTAGAGATTCAACAAACATCCAGATACCTGTTACTTTTCTGTTTATACTATCTAGAGTAGATTCTGTTTGTTGCCAAGAACTCTGAGACCTCAGCCCAGGGCATTCTGTCCTGCACTAGGGTGATTAAGACAAGAGCAGCTAAGGACGGCTGGAACCAAAGACTTCCGGAGGCAGCAACCCTCCTTAAAAAGTGCAGAGAGAAATCTTTTCAGGAGAGCAGAAGAGCCACTAAGTCCAGTCATCTCATCTTCTCTACTGCCAACCTTGGACATCGCAAATTGATTATACTAGAGAAAACAGAAGGTTCTCTACAATGGATGCTCTTATTTAACTCCTTTATTGCAGCTCGCTGGACAGTCGCTCACCTCTAATCATACCCAGCACTCCCTGTGCCTGCTGCACAGGCCCAACCAGCTCATCTCTCCTGATCACAACCACCCTGGCTCTTCCTGGAAGCAACTGGCTTATGGGGGCTGATTGTTTTTAAGACCAAGTCTCCTTGAATATTTGTTATTGTTCTTTGTCACCTTCTTTAATAAGTCAGAGGATTTTATTAACCAGGAGTTTTGCTCTGCTTCTCCTCAGAGAAAAGTGGGTAAAGAAGAAACCAGACTATACTTTCCAGTGGTAGCCCCTGGAAAGGCTCATGAGTCAGGAGAGAGTTTCAGGGAAGAGGTAGAAACAAAGGAGGAAAAAGAAGATGGGATGGAGAAAGTGGGGCAAGAAAGAGAGAGAGAGAGAGGATATGATAGGAAGCAACATGAATGGTGAACCAAGAGGGGTAAGACTGTGGATGAACTTTGGAAAGACAGGTGAAATAGGATATTCTGCTCAATGGTATACTGTGTAAAGCTCTCTATACAGCCTTTTTAAGGAAAGCTATACTCAGGATTTACATTATTCTGCAAGGCTTCTAGAGTTGCATTTGGTTTTGAAAGGATGATGGTAGCCAGGAGGCTTAGAAAGACCAGGGGGCAGAGGCAGATTTCAAGTCCAACAATTACTCTGTTTACACCTCCAATAGCTTATTTTTTACAAATGACACAATTATGCAATAATCCCATACAATAATTCAGTGATGTTAATCATGATAATACAAAGTACACAAATTGAGGTAAAATCGTAGAACCCCCCCCAAAACTCACAATACTTCATCCCTTAATGATCTTAGTTTTAAAAATGGAATTAAGATTACATCTTATAGGGATGCCTGGGTGGCTCAGTTGGTTAAGCGTCTGCCTTTGGCTCAGGTCAAGATCCCAGGGTCCTGGGATTAAGTCCCGCATCAGGCTCCTTGCTCAGCAGGGAGCCGGCTTCTCCCTCTACCTCCCATTTCCCCTGCTTGTACGCTCTCTCTCTCTCTCTGACAAATAAATAAATAAAATCTTTAAAAAAATAACATATTATATAGCATTTATGTCTTACTTTGTACAAAGCGAGGCACTTAAAAATTGAACTTGTCTTAAAAAAAAAAAAAATTGAACTTGTCTTTGCAAACAAACCAAAATAACTTCACCCAGCCCAAGGTCTACGTGTTACTGCAGGCGCAGTGTTCCCTCAAAGGTCTATTCTCATCCACGTTAAGTCTCATTTGGAACAAGCAAGACAATGTGGTAAGGGGTGTCCAGACCATATATGCTCTGTCCTTCACTCTCCACTTCTGTTGAGGAAAGATGGCACCTTTGATGGAAGGAAGGTAACAGAATCTTGTCTATGGTATGCTAAACTGTCCTGTTGTCTTCTGTTTGACTCAACAAATACCACAGCAAAGCTAAAATCACAAAAAGGTTCAGGATTCTAATTCACTATGGTCCAGCAAGAGAGTCCCCAAAGCAATGATGAACTGTAAATTCATAAATTCAGAAAACTGACACAGTAGTCTACATGTGTTCAAGAATCACTAGAACAAGAAATAAATGATAAATATAGCAAAGGGGGAAAAAATGGACAGTTAGGAATAACCCAAATATAGAGACAGAAACATTTACATCTAAACTAACACTTCATATATTTTTATTTCTAAGACAAAGATAAGGAAGTTATTGTTTAAAATATTATGTCGGGTGGGAGAGTTAAAAAGCACCTATTCACCAATATAAACTACAGAGGAATCACAAAAGCTTAAACAAATGCAATAATTGAAATTACTGGCAAAAAATGTAGAATATCAGATATGTTAAAGATAATAACTTTCGTAGCTTTGAAGCAACAGACACAAAGAACAAGGTCACGTTTTCAAAAATAAGCATATTTAAACATTTACACAGTAGAATAAGAACAAAACCAAAATTAAAAGGACAAAGACTGTTGGAAATACTTGCATCAAATGTAATCAATGTCAAAATCTGTACATACAGAGAAGTTTAGTTTTAATTTTGGAATCCTATGGCCTGAATTCAAATCTCTAATTACTACTTATTTAGCTAGGTAACTTTGAGCAAGTAACTTCTCCTCTTTCAGCCTATTTCCTCATCTATAAAATGAGGACCTAAGAATTCCTAGCTCATGGGGCTGTGGGGAGCATTAGCACAATGCCTGGAAAATGACAAAGAACTCAAGAAATGACAGCTCTGAAGGTATCAGTGCTGCTGGATAAACAATATACCCAAGAAGAGGTCCACAGAAAACTGAAGGTGTTTTTATTCCGAATCAGTAAAATTAGAGTATTTTTTATTTTTTGTTTTGTTTTGTTTTTCAATTTTTTATTTAAATTCTAGTTGGCTAACCTATGTGTAATATTGGTTTCAAGAGCAGAATTTAGTGATTCATCACTTACATGTAACACCCAGTGTTCATTCCAACATGTGCTCTCCTTAATGCCCATCACCTATCTAGCCCATCCTCCATCCACGTCCCTCCATCAACCGTTTGTTCTCTGACACTGAGTGTCTTATGGTTTGCTTCCCTCTTCTTTCCCTTTCCTCTATGTTCTTCTCTTTGTTTCTTAAATACTACATATGAGTGAAATCATATAGTATTTATCTTTCTCTGACTGCCTTATTTTGCTTAGCATGATATACTCTAGCTCCATCCATATTGTTGCACATAGCAAGAGTTCATTCTTTTTGATGGTTAAGAATATTACTCAGAATAGCAAGAATGAACTCTTGCTATGTGCAACAATATATATACATATATACACATACCACATCTTTATCCATTCATCAGTCAATGGACATTTGGGCTCTTTCCATAATTCAGGCATTGTTCGTAATGCTACTATAAACATCAGGGTGCATGTGTCCCTTCAAATCAGTATTTTTGAATCCTTTGGGTAAATACCTAGTAGTGAAATTGCTGGGACATAGGGTAGTTCTATTTTTAACTTTAGAGGAACCTACATACTGTTCTCCAGAGTGGCTGCACCAGTTTACACCAACAGTGCAAAAGGGTTCCTCTTTCTCCACATCCTTGCCAACATCTGTTGTTTCCTGTCTTGCTAATTTTAGCCATTCTGACAGGTGTGAGGTGGTATCTCATCATGGTTTGATTTGTATTTCCCTGATGATGAGTGATATTGAGCATCTTTTCATGTGTCTGTTGGCCATCTGGATGTCTTCTAGAGTATTTTTAAAAGCCTTGTTACACTCCTAAACTGCAAAAAATATAACACCCAATGTTGGCAAAGCAGGGTTACACATATTCACTGTTTGGGTAGAGTAAAACATCACAACACTTTTAGAAACATGGTAATATGTAGCAAAAGCTTTATTAGGATTTATGCTTGTTCAGATGGTAATTTTACGTATAAGTATTTATCCCAATTTAACATAAAAGAGAAGGCACAATAGAGTTAATTGCTTGCTAACTGATTTAAAAGCTCCTAATGACATAAAGATCAAATATTAAGGAAACAGCCTAATAAATTATGAAATGTGAACATGTTATACTAGAATGCAAATAATTAAAATAATAATTATGTGGCAATGTGAATTTAATTGTATGGATATTAAATAAAATAACAGAATACAAAATAGCATCATGGTCTCATTACAACTATATTATGATATATACCAACAGAGATAGTATTATGCAAAAATGAAAAACAGTCCATTTTTTTAGGGTGGTAAAAAAAAAAATGAGTGATTTGAATCTCATATTTAAAAGCCTTGTCGGGGCGCCTGGGTGGCTCAGTGGGTTAAAGCCTCTGCCTTTGGCTCAGGTCGTGATCTCAGGGTCCTGGGATCGAGCCCCGCACCGGGCTCTCTGCTCAGCAGGGAGCCTGCTTCCCCCTCTCTCTCTGCCTGACTCTCTGCCTACTTGTGATCTCTCTCTGTCAAATGAATAAATAAAATCTTTAAAAAATAAAAAATAATAAATAAATAAATAAATAAAAGCCTTGTCTTCCCCAAATCTTTTTTTTTTTTTAAATCAAGCCTCAAAAGTTTTCAGTATATATAATTCTGTCGTAGTTGGGTCAAGCTAACCTCAATTCATTATAAACTGCAACTAACTTTATGGACATTTTTCTGTGCAACACCAGATAGCCACATTCAACTGCATTTAAAAAATTAGATGGAGAAGAGGTGTATGTCTCTATTTCGCCTCCTTATCTAGTTAGATAAGCTCCTAAAATCAAATATGATTTTATTCCAGATCTGAAAAAGGATTTTACAAACTGGGCACGAACTGACCATACGGTAGTACAGAAAACTATTTGTGATGTTCCGAGGATTATTAAAAATATTAACTAGTTAAAGAGATTTAAAGTATAAATTTAAAATAGAGACTTAAGCTTGGTTTTTGCTTGCAATATATGACAGTGTTTCATTATATACTTATTTTACACCCATAACAATAAAAAAGAAATATGCATATATATCAATTGCTATAGTTTATAAATAATTTCTTGTTTCATGAGACAAGATATGAAGTCAGTAGGCGACATTTCTCAGGCATCGTAAAAAAGCATTTTCCAGGTAGCATGTAGGATATGATGTGGTCTAAGACTTTTATCAGTTATTATTTACCCATTGACATAATGTATGCCTGCCATACATACATATACTAATTTCCCCATCGTGTAGAATAATACACAGGGACAAAGCTGATAGTTACTGACAGCAATAGAAATTTCTATAATTTACTGGGCTTTCACTATGCACTGGGAAGGATGCTAAGCCCTTTACATGGATTATTTCACTTAATCTACCCAACAGGCCCTAAGGCAGGTGCTACCTTCATCTTTTTTAGAAATGAGACACCTGGGGCTTACCACGGGTTACACAATAGACAGATGGTGGTGAAGGCCTGAAACATAATACTGTCTGGCCCAAAGATAGTAACCTTTATACTTATAT
This sequence comes from Potos flavus, assembly GCA_028534135.1. NCBI lineage: Eukaryota > Metazoa > Chordata > Mammalia > Carnivora > Procyonidae > Potos > Potos flavus. The sequence continues at coordinate 58,352,163 of CM052885.1, forward strand.
TCTGTAAATATACTGTTTGGGGAAGAATGTAAAAATGCAGCTTAGAACAAACCTGGGTTTTTGCAATAAGTGGTTTGTTTTTTGTTTTGTTTTGTTTTGTATTGGCTCTCAATGAACTTAAAAGTTCAATTAATCAGAATGCCCTAATGTCCCCTGCAAACATTATCGATAGTGGAGGTTAGGGCTTTTAATCAAGTAAGGAGTTTACCAAATGGAGATGGAGTGGAGGGATGAGCAATGAATGAAGGCAGGAATGCTGAAGCATCTTGGAAACAAGACAGTAAGATAGAACGCAGTAAAAAAAAAAAAAAAAAAAAAAAATTCAAGTTGATCCAGTAGAGTTATTTATAACCCCTTAAGCTTTGATTAGACATGTCCATTATTCTTGTTACAAACCGAGTTGAGAAGCCAGAAGAGTATCTAGAAGACCAAAGTAATTAGCAGGTGATCATTGCATGTATCTTAGGTGGGCTGCAGAAGCAAGAAGAACTGGGCCTTTGAAATTAAAAGCGAGACCTTGAATTTGACCAAGAAAAAGGAAATAATCCCAATATAGAAAAATCGTATCTTTTTCAATTTCCCTAAGAAATCATCCTGATATTTCAAAATACTATGTCAATTACTCTAAAATCGAATTATTAACATGCTTCCCAATATTTAAATTTGATTTAAAAAACACCAAATAATATTTCATAAGAGATAAAATGACACTTTGTAAATGTTTTTAAAGGTTTTGTTTACTGGGGCATGTGGGTGACCCAGTCGGTTGAGCGTTTGACTCTTGATTTCAGCTCAAGTCATGATCTCAGGGTCATGAGATCCAGCTCCAGGCTGGGCGTGGAGCCTGCTTAAGATTCTCAAGATTCTCTGTCTCTTGCTTTCCCTCTGTCCCTCCCCTCCTACCCGCCCCCTTGCATGCATGCTCTCTCGCTCTTAAAAAAAAAAAAAAAGGTTTTCTTTACTAATAGGGAAATACCAAAGGAAACTAGTCACCAAATAAAATTAGCAACAACGGAAAATTTAATATTTGAGGTAAAATTTAGCAGAAGTGCAGAAAGATACTTATTAGGTGGTACAGAAATTTAGAATATAACTAAATAGTCTATATAAAGTATAGATTTATTTTTAATGTTATATTATTTTATGCCTAAATTCTATACAATGTAGAATGAAACCTGTTGGCGTGAAAAACAAACTTTTTGGTTCCATGTACTATTATTAAAAGTGGCAAAGATAACTCATATTAATCAATTTTTAAAATTTTAAAATGTATTTGTAAATTTACCCATGTATTTCACTATAACATTTGTGTGCTTTTTAGTATTGGATATAAGCTTTAAAACATACTTAGAACTCTCTAATCTCAATAATCTGTCACTAGATACAATTGCCTAGATACAATTATATTTCAAAATGTTCACCAGTAGAGGGAAACTGCCATAATTTGGGCAAGAGTTTCAGACATTTAGATGAAGCATGGTGGTAATATTTTAATTTCTATGAGAGCCAATTATGAGCCAGGCCAGCCCTGCCACTCACTAGCTCTGTGTCCTTGTGTAAGGGGCACTTTCTGTGCCACATGTTCAAAGTGAGGATAGTAACAGGTAGATCTAGTAAGGTTTGGGGGATCATTCCATGTTTAAGTGCTCAGAAAAGTGCAAGCACATATAAGCACTCAACAAAGGTAAATTGTTGCTTTTATTATTTGGTAGTATATTTTCATGTACAGAAAAACTGTACACTAGTATTATCTTTTATTTATTTTTTTTTAAAGGTTCATTTATTTATTTTTAGAGAGACAGAGCACAAGCGTGAGCAGGGGAAGAGCAGAGGGAGAGAATCCCAAGCAGATTCTCTGCCCAGCACAGACCCCAATGCAAGGCCGATCCCAGGACCGCTGAGACCATGATCTTTTAAAATTTTACATACAGGGGCACCTAGGTGGCTCTGTCGGTTAAGCATCCAACTCTTGAGCTCAGCTCAGGTCTTGATCTCAGGGTCCTGAGTTCAAGCTCCACATTGGGCTCCACCCTGGGCATGGAGCCTGCTTAAAAAAAATAAAAAATAAACTACAATTTTTTAAAAAGATTTTTACTTATTTATTTGAGAGAGAGAGAATGAGAGTGAGCGAGCATGAAAGAGGGAGGGGGAGAGGGAGAAGCAGACTCCCCACTGAGCAGCGAGCCTAATGTGGGACCCAATCATGGGACCCCAAGATCATGACCTGAGCCGAAGGCAGTCACTTAACCAACTGAGCCGCCCAGGTCCCCTAAAATAAAGTTTTACATACAAACCCATAATACCAAAGATGATCATTCTTTTCCTACTGCCTGAAGAAAAATTATAAACAAGTACAGGATTCGAACCTTTATAATTAACTGGCATGCCAAATGCTTAATGGCAAGAATGAACCATCTACCATACTCCTGCAACAACTCCAGCATTCATAGAATTTAACTTACTATTTATGTGATACACAAGCAAAAATGCAGTTTATCCTTAAGCACTATCCTTTAACCATGCTTCTATGAAAATACCTTGTTCAGGTCATCATTGCATATTTATAGCTAGGGTACAATTATTCCACTGGTAAACTGGGTAGAATTTGAAGTATTTTCCTCAAGAATTGTGATTACTATTCTTTATCTTGGAGAATGACATAACCACTGTGCATTTGTTTTTTTTACCTTGAATTCTCCTCTGGATTTCCAGTGTTATCATTTCTTAATTGCTGAGGAAAATAAATAGAGAACGTAGGAAGAACTAAGAGCCATTTTGAACCACTCACCCAGTGCACCCCTCTTTGGAGAGTAAGCACACGCAAAGACGATCTCTGCATCGAAAGTCAATGATTTTCCTAGACAGTCAACCACCCATTTGTGCAAGCCTAAAGCTACACATATCATTTTTGCCAATGCATTTGAAATGCTAATGGATATTAAATTGCTCTGTTTTTTTTAACTTTTTTAAAAAAGATTTTATTTATTTATTTGACAGAGAGAGAGAGAGCACAAGCAGGGGGAGCAGGAGAGGGAGAAGCAGACTCCCCGCTGAATAGGGAGCCCCATGCGGGGCTTGATCCCATCATGACCTGAGCTAAAAGCAGACGCTTAACTGACTGAGCCACCCAGGCGCCCCAGGTTTTTGAACTTTTTAAATCGCTCTAGTTTTTGAACTACCACTTCAGACAGCCTAGTCTAGTAATTGTTCAGATTTATGTGGCACAGACTGAAATAATTTTTATCCTATCCAATTAATTATTTATTTCCAATTACTTTCCAATAAATATTACACTATTTGCATTAAGAAGCACTTAGTTGTGTAATATTTATAATAGTAAAAAACAAACAACTAAACATCTCTCAGTTAATGTCTGTAAGGATATACTCTCAACTGTGAAGAGTAGTGATCCTTTGAAAAACAAGATTAGCAGTTGGGGGGTACAGGGGAGTCTCATTCCACATTATTCATTTCTGTATTTTTGGGAGGTTTTACAATTATCTTGTTTAACTTTTTCAACTTTTTAAAGACTTATTTTTTTTTTTTAAAGATTTTACTTATTTATTTGACAGAGAGAGAGACGGCAAGAGAGGGAACACAAGCAGGAGTAGGAGAGAGAGAAGCAGGCCGAGCTTCTCCAGGCTGAAGCTTCTCCCTTCTCCACGGAGCAGGGAGCCCCATGTGGGGCTCTATCTCAGAACCCTGGGATCATGACCTGAGCCAAAGGCAGATGCTTAACAACTGAGCCACCCAGCCGCCCCTAAAGATTTATTTTTTTAAAGGATATTCTAAAAGAACAAAGGAAGTGCCATGTCAGATAGGGCTAAGAGAAACATGTCAAAAACTTGGATTCTCTTCTCAAGTTCTACCACTGACAAGCTCATGAGACTGTGACCACAGTGGTTTTCGTCTCCTGTTTCTCCTCTTGGCTCCTTCATTTAAAACACCTACTCGGATTTTCTTAAAACTGTACTTAAAGAAATCAAATTCTGAAGTTCTGTCACTTCTCAAGGAAAAGTATGAGAGTAGTCACAATTTTTACCATCACAATTACAAAGTGTGTAAAGCAGGATTTTTTACATACTTAATACATATAAATTTTATTCTTTACAATGCACTTCTGCATATATTGCAGTTCTGTCTTTTCTTACCACAGTAAAAAGAAATATGTGGGACCTGACTTAGTGCCTGGCTTCCACAGCTCAAGCAGAGTGAAAAAATGGACTGGGATCATTACCATCTTTTGGAAATGTACCAGCTTTAGGGGTCAGAATTATGATTCAGCTCCCATTTGGGAGGGGGTGTAGAACTTTCACAACATCCGAAAAGAAAACTCTCCTCTCTCTCTCTCCTCGCTCACATCAGAACTTCTTTAGTTATAAATTTTAGCACTTCATAAGCTTTACTGGGATCTACTACAAATCCTTCACACTTGTTATCTTAAACTGATTTCATCTCATTTTCTTTTGAGAATTAACTCTGGATTTGCACACTCTGACATAATCCCAAACAAACCAAACATTTCGAGATTCCCAGGTACATGTAAATAGAAAAGAACTCTTATTTCAATGTGTCTAAATAACCCTAAACAGTTGAGGAGAAAACAGAAAGTCTGGTCAAGTTGAAATTTCCAATCTTCTGAATGTTTACATGATAAACATCTAGATTATCTTTTCATTTAAACATTAAAAAATGTTTTTCCTCTGTGCTATAAGCTTAGATTTGAAGATAGAACTACTAGCATTTGTTCACATGTTCACATATCCCAATCATTTTATTAAATTCATTTTAGAAAGTATACTTTGAAAGCAATAGAAATCTGCTATAAATAAATCATATTATAAAATAATTACTGAAGAAAATATGAGTACTTTCAAGTGAGCTTTCATTAGTGTAACATTCCATGCCAATTGCTCAATCATGGAGAAGGCTCGTTCTGTCACTGGAATCACTGAGCTGAGGGGTCGTTGTCACTCTCAGGGTGAGGAAAGGATACTAGCCCTGATGGAACTCATGGCTCCATCTCCCGCAAATGCCCAATTACAACATACAGAAGTTAAATGAGGCCCCTTAAGGATGCAACAAAACAACAATTATGTTTCCGATTTCCAGAGCTTTTTCTGCATCATCAAGCTCACACTGGAGTCTTGCTTTGCTAAACATTAAATACTGAGAAAGTGTGCTAAAGCAGACTAAAGCTTTTGAGGTATATATGGAATACAGAAACCAAAGGGCTCAAATTTACATGGAAACTGAAGCAAAACCCTGCAAACTAGAAATGGGCAGAGAAGTCCAAGCTCAGAGTCAAATAAATATAAGAAGCAGGAGTGGTTCTGAAGTCATCAAAATACTCAATTAAATGACTTCCTACAAAAAAGCCCCCCTTAAGAATTACCTGACAGTGAAAAGATGTTTGGCTCCATGCTAACCTTAATATGTGCATCAAATGCATCTTCGGGGCTGGGAAACTCTTCTTCTGTAAGTGTTGAGATCCCAGAGAAGCAAAGTAGAGAGTTTGGTAAATGCCAAGTCTCTACAGAGTAGGGATGGAGGTGGACAGGAAAACTGTGTCCAGAAGTATGTTGTGTCCTTACTTTCACTTGTGGCAGAAGAAAAAGAGACCCCAACAAAATAGAGAACAAAACAACTATCACAACAAGAACAAAGTTGACTTGATTAATAAAATCAAAGGAGGTTTTTTGAAATAACAACAAAGTAGATAAACTTTGTCAAGCTTGATTAAGACCACTGAAAGAAAACACAAATAACCGATATTAGGAATGATAAAGGAGACAAAATTATAGATACAAGAAGACTTAAGGAACCTACTATTTATAATATATTTGAAAACCTAAAATGAAATCTTTTCTGGAAAATAAAATTATAGAAATTTACTCAAGAAAAGGAAACTAATTCAATTGCCAAAAATCACAAAAGTTATAAAGAAAATCAAACTTCTACCCCACATGAAGATACCAAGTACACGAGTTTTATAGGCAAGTTTCACCAAGCCTAAATTAAACAGGGATTCCTATGGTATTTAAACAGTTATTTAAACTACTCCAGAAAACAGAAATAGATGGTTAGCATCCCCAAGTCCTCCTATGAGGCTGACATAACCATGACAGTGCTAATGATTATCAAAACTGAATGAAGACAGTAGAAAACTAGAGAAAACCATTCTTACATGCCAATACTAGATAAATTATATAATAGCAAAGTCAAGAGCATTTTATTATTTTTTTTAAAGATTTTATTATTTATTTGACAGAGAGAGATCACAAGTAGGCAGAGAGGCAGGCAGAGAGAGAGGGGGAAGCAGGCTCCCCGCCGAGCAGACAGCCCAATGCAGGGCTTGATCCCCGGACCCTGAGATCATGACCTGAGCCGAAGGCAGAGGCTTTAACCCACTGAGCCACCCAGGTGCCCCAAGAAGAGCATTTTAAAAAGTTGTATATCATGACCGAGTAGGATTGTCATAAGAATGCAAGGGTGGTTCAACATTAGAAGCTCTATTAAAATTATTTACTACTACAACACGTTAAAAGAGAAAATGCTATCATTTTCATTGCACCTTCTGTCAGAGTGGGCCTTGCTTGTAGACTAGATATCCCATGAAGGCAGAGTCCATGACTGTCCTAGTTATCATTGTATTCCCAGAAACCAGCATACTCACTCCTTTACTCACAAAAATGTATTGAGTGCCTGCTTGGGGACACTCTTGTGGGGATACAGCACAGTTTTATTTGTAAGAAAAACAAAGTCCTGCTCTCTCAAATTCTATAGCCTGGTTAGAGATGAGCAATGAACGATAACCAAATATATAAACAATTTCAGGAAATAATAAGCACCATGAAGAAAAATAAAATGAGGTGAAAGAGACAGACAGAAAAATGATAGATACACCTTAGACAGAGGACTCAGGAAAGGCCTCTCTGATGAGGCAGCAGAGCTCAAAGACCTGCATGAAATGAGGGAGTAAGCCAAGCACAGATGGAGGGAAAGAGCATTCCAGCACAGGGAAGAACAAGGACAGGAGTCCTGGGTCAGGAACTTGCTTGGATATCTGCAAAATGACAGAGGCCAGTATGGCTGGAGCAAACCGACTGAGGCGGAAATGAGATCAGAGACGTGGCCACGGTCCAGAGCTGCAGGGCCTGGCAAGGGATGGCCAGGCCTTTGAACTTCATTATAAATACACTGGGCAACTATTGCAGGATTGAGAGTGAAGGGAGTGATAAAACTGATTTAAATGCTGACAGGATCACTCTGGCTGCTGCAATGAACTCCCGGGAGTGGGCAGAAGGGGAAACAGTGACACCAGATTAGGAGAGGACAGCAGAGCACAGGTGAGACAGGCTGCCTTGCATGAGTGGCACAGGCCCACCCACAGAGTGCATGCTCAATAAGTATTTGTTTAATAAAGGATTTTTTCATTCATGAAAATTTTCAGGAAATGTCTATGTTATACATTTGCTGAGAGAAATAATGAATATCAGTAACACAGAATCTTAAATATAGAAAAGCACTTTCTATATCTCCACTTTGGTGAAGACCAAAGTCAAAAGCAATGTAAACACTCTTTCCTAACGCAATTCACAAGAAGAGGCCTGGACTCAATTATCAGCCATCATGGAGTAGACATGAAAGATTTTGCAATGCAGTATTTCCTAAATTTGATCATTAGACTAGGGATGGCCAACGCTTTTAGTCCCACAGGATGCTGTGGGAGAAAAAATATCCTGTTAAAATAAATAACCTAGGGAAATGCTAATACCACAGACAAGACTGCCTGGAAGTCCAGTCCTCTGCAAAAGCCCTCTACATTCTATTTGTTCCTCACAGCCACTCTGTGATGTAGTGTGGCAGATACGCAGCTCCCCCATTCTCCCTGTGATGGACAACAAAATAAGTCATCCAGAATCCCCTTCCATGAAGGACTTGGGGGCCCAACTGCTGGTAGTGCAGCTAGCAGACAGCCTTCAGCTGTTAGTCTCATCAGGGGTCATTTTAACTGCCAAGAGCTGCCTTGCCCAAAGTCATGCCTATTGGCAGGCCAGCCCCTACCTAATGACCAATCAATACAGGAATATAAAGGCCTGGCCATCTCATCTATAAAGGAACCAACCTGTGGGGGCCTACTAAGGCTCACATGGGGCCTGCAGTATAGCTTGACTCTTCTGCCTCCCTTCAATCACTATTGATCCGTGGAGCACTCCTTAATAAATATCCCACAATGTAAACCATCTTACAGTCTGCTCCCTGGGGAATTCAAGCTATGATGCTCCCCTTCTCTCTCAGAAATAGGACACCCAAGTGTCAGCTGGGCACAGGAAACCATGCCAAGAATAAAGATACATTTCCTAGGTTCCCTTGAAACCAGTCAGAGCCTGCAACCACATTCTGACCAATAGGGTGAAGATGGAAGTCAAGCAATTGCCAGGAGGGAAGTTAGTGGGAGGAAAGGGCCCTGCACCCTTTCTCCTTCCTGCTGGCTGGAACACAGACATGAAGACTGGAGTGGGAGCAGCCACCATCTTGAGGACAGCAAAGCAACAAGATAAAAAGAAGCTGGGTCAGTCATAGGGGGAGCATTTCATACCTAATCCTGTGAGGTAGGTAATATGGCCCCCCTTTACAAATGAAGAAACTGACTCAGAGCTAAACCATGTGCCCAAAAGCAAACTGATGATAAGCAGCAGAATTATATTTGAATCCAGATATGACTCCAATGTTTATGATCTTATACCACACTGAGCTGCCTCTGAGAGAAAATTTCATGATAACTTTGCTTAAGGGAAGTACAAATTACAATTATCCATCTCTTCAGAGCACAGAGTGAAGAGATATGAATGTTCAAATAAAGCATGCAGACTTTAAGTTGGCTGCAAGAAAGAAGTTCCCAGTTGTAAATATTGTAGGAGATTAAAGAAGAGAGGACAGGGATATGGCTCCTTCCTTGGAGATCTGAGAGATTAGACAATGTAAACGGGAGGTAGTTATTTAATGATGCTTTGCCTACAGATATAGATGTCAGCTCATAAACCTTCTAGGCCTGCAATTCCTTCTAAATATGAGCAGTGTCTTTCCCTGTCTTGAGTAATGAGGGGTGGAAGAAAGCTCGCCCTTCAGGCATGATCTGCTGGGACACGGGAGGAAGGGAGTACTAGTCATCCCTGGCTAGGGGTCGGGGAGAGGAAGACCAGGCTCAGTTATGGATCTGAGAGATGAGCCGTGTGATGGCCTGGCTGAGGATGCTGGCAGAGAGAGGGGGGCATGCAAGAAGCATCAGGGAAGGCAGGTCAAAAGCTCCTCTGAAGTGGCTGGTCCTCCCAGTTTTGGGTTACATATGGGCCTCGCTGCTAAGTGGTGCCTTCGGATTCCTAAAGACTCAGGCCACTTACTGTAGCTCTGGCTCCTCCTGAGAGAAGAGGTTTCTCTTAGTGTAGTTAGAGGCAGCCTCTAGCTGGACAGTTAGCTCGCAAAGGCTGACCCCTCCTGAGGCAGCGCATCTCAGATCACTGAGGGGCTCTTTTACCCTCTTGAGCATTTGGGCCTCGTCCTCTATGAGTCAGTTACCCTCTTAACGAGGGGACAGAGGAACAGGCCAATGTTGTCCTGTCCTGGGCCATTAGTACTTGAGCTCTCAGATCACTGAGCCAACAAAATATTGAAAAGTGCCTGCTTCCAAGACTTGGCCAAATGTAACATTTGGTTAAATTAATCCAGAATAGCACACTTGGACTCTGCCTACATTATCAGTTTCATCAACCAGCAGTCACACGTGTAACGGTTGTGTGGAAGGGAGACAGGATTCGGGGGTGAGGTGGGAGGAAGCATGGTCTCTGAAGCCAAAGGGACCTGGGTATGAAGTCGAGCTCTGCCATTTACCGGCTGTAAGCCGTCTCTTGACCTCTCCCGTCTAAGTTCTATTACAAACATTACCCACACTGCAGAGCTGCTGTCGAGTACTACCTGGGACCGCATCCAGCACATGGTAGATAGTCAACAAATGTTTGCCATTCTCATCAACATAAAGGTAGCCTCGGTTCAGAGGAAATTTTCTCTTGGAATGAAATTCTTAAATCTCTTTAAAGGTACAAAACACAGTTAAAATTAAAATTGATCCCACAGCATTTTACTTTACATGAAATGTTTTGCAATTTCCACAGTTCTGGATGATCATTCTCCGTCTGGCATTATCCACTGAAGTTCACATCTATTGTTACCTATTTCATTTTGGTCCAAACCCAGCAGATGGCATTATTCCCCTCTCCCTCCATATTTGCACAGGACTTCTCTCACATGACGAACCCAGTTGCTTGAGCTTGGCTTTAGGTATAGCTATTTTTCCCATTAGATTGGAAGCCCTTTGATGATGAGAATCGGGACTTGCGATCATCCTTAATTCTTGTTGCCTAGCACAGCGCCTGGCACAGAGGAGGAATTCCATAAATACCTGGCAAAATGACACCAAATTTAATAAATGCTGTGGATTCTATGTATTTCATAAAAACTGCATTCAATTCTATAATCCGTATGGCAGCTGTGATCTTAGAGCATAAAGCATTTCAGAGACTATTTAGTGCCACTACATTTCACCCGAGAAAATATCATTTTAATGAGAGATTGTCAATTTCATTTGTATAGCCCACAGGGTCCTGGTTAACACTGGGTAGGAGAGATTCCATTTTTCATTACGAATCTGAAATTAATTCAATTTTCAGCTTTGCTTGCCTAGTCAATTTAGTTCTAATCCTCATCTTGAAGAGGTAACACAAATTAAACTACCAGAGTAGGAAAAAGGCTGCAGTTTTGCTGCCCAGTGGACATTTTATACGTCAAGGAAACTGTGTGAACGCTCCATCAGTCAACAGATTACTGGACAACTATGAGGAACTGTATCAACCCCAACTACATATGTGCCTGTGTGTGTGTGTAACACACATATACATATACATACACACATATGTACGACACACATGTACGTGATAGCTACCATTTTATAGAAGGCATTTTGTAGTGACATTCTGAAAATGGCATTAAGAGACTTCATTTTCACAGAAGGCATCCTGCATTCAGAATTATCCACATTTGCATTTATTTATGTAATTAGCATATTTCTATTAGCAAAAGAAATGCAGCTGATAAACACTTAATAAAGATTAATTGGGGCAGAAAACCTATATAATTTAAATATTGGCTTTTGAATAACTGCAGACAGGGCATGAGATGCCTACAACTAGTGTATCTGCTCCAATATGAGTAAGAAATGGTGCCTGGGGCATTCAGGTGACATGGGGACTCAGAAGATGACAGAGAATGAGCAGGTTGAAAAAAAGTACTGGATACTAGAATACCACAGGACACTTAATCTAGCCAGTCCAGGTTAAGGGCCTTAGGGATAATCTGGTGAGAAGGTAGTGAACCCAAACCGTAATTAAAACTGCAAAGTGTATAGCACACAACGAGGATTAACCGCATAGTAAATTCCATAGGGTGGGTGACAGGGCTCAGTTTCTCTTGACTAATTCTTTTGTCATCTCCACAAAGTGCCAAGTTAATGCAACCTCTATAGGAATAGGTAAAGGGAGTTAAAGAACCCATTTTCAAACTGACTACTTGGATGCTTATATTAGCTTAATCTAGCACACAGCCTAGAATTGTCTCTTAACAAGTGGGCCACTCTCCACATAAATACCATGGGGAAGATACTCGCTCAACAAGAAGAGGCACGTACACAGCTTACAAAGGCCTGCAGCAGGAAGACCATGCAGAGCTGACCAAGAGATATAGGAGACAGAACAATTAACAGTGTTGGTTTTGAAATGAATATGGGTCACGCCTGATGTTGAAGAGCTGCCTGGGACACAAGTCATCCTGGATCAGAGTGACCACTGTTTATTGACTCAATGAGAATCAAGTGCCTAACGCTCCCCAGGCACCGTTCTATGTGCCAAGACATGAAAGTGAACAAAACAGACATCATCCCTGCTGGTAAGAAGTTTACATTCTAGTAGGCAAAGGAGGTGGGAGATGACAATAAAAACATGCTCTATGGAGAGGGTACATAAAGAAAGGGCATAAACACTGATTTGGATGGGGACTACTACTATCTAAAGTCAGGAAAGGCCTCTTTAAGGAGAAGAAATTAGGCTAAAACCTGAATGAGAAGAAACCAGTTATGCATTAAAACCCAAGCAGAAGGAATAGCAGGTGCAATGACCATGACGTAGGGTGAGCTTGGTGGCTCTGAGGACCAACAAAGGCAGTGAGTTGTCAGTGCCCAGCAAATCAGAAGGGAGCAAGAGAAGAGGCTAAACAAAAAGCCAGATGGCCATGCAAGGAATTTGAATTTTTTTCTACGTGCAATGGGATGCCTCCAGCTGACTCGGAGAAGGTAAGGAACTTTTAAAAGCTCTCTGGCCGCTGGGGAAGCAGGTGGGGGGCTGGGTGAAATAGGTGGAGGGGATGAAGATAACACTTACGATGAGCACTGGGTAATGTACAGAAGTGCTGAATCACTGTATTGTACACCTGAAACTAATATAACACTGTATATTAACTATACTGGAATTATAAATAAACAAAAAAGCACACAAACAAGCAAGCTCTCTGGCCACTACATAGCAAACGGGCTGCAGGGAGGCAAAAGAGGGTGCAGGAAGAATTGTTAGGAGGTTACTAAAAACATTGAAGGCATTGATGATAGTGGACTGCATTCGAAGAGCAGCAGTGGGATGAACAGAATATTAGAGACAGAGTGAACAGAACTTGTTGGGAAGAGGAGAGGGTGGGATGGAAGGAATCAAAGATGATCCAAGGGTTTGGGGCCTGAGTGAATGGGTGAATGGTGCCTTGTTCTGAGAAGCAAAGGTTGGAAGAGAATTAGGTTTTAAGTGGGGGTAAGGGCAGGAGGAGAGCAAAGGCTTTGTTTTGACCGATAGGTTTATATCCCCAGATGAAGATGAAGTGGGCAGTTAGGTACTTGAGTCTTGAGCTCAGTAGAAGGATCAGGACTGCAGTTACCAACAGCAGATCTTAGACTAGAATCTGGGTCTCCTGACTCAGTATCTCTATGACGTTGCTTGCCATGAACAAAGAAAATTCTCAGGACACTTCAGAGAGAGATATTTATTCGAGTTGACTATACAATGATAAAATATAATCTACCTAACGTAAATAAACCATTTACAAGTGTTATCGCTGCTGCCTGACACACTGAAAACTTTTCAGGAGTCAATTCAGAATGCCTTCACTCCCACTGACAAGAATAGCAGTGGGGACAAACCTAGAAAGGTTCTTGCATGTAATCCTTGAGATGCCGTATCTCTCAGTAGGTTCTAGCAATAACAAGCCAAAACAACGCTAAACCGGTCTGATTTCTTGACAGTGGCTATATCTTTTTTAATTAAAATGTAAGTACCTGAGTGGCATCTCTGGGATCAGCTAAAACTAAACAAAACCTTTTCAGTGTTCTTAAAGACCAGTGAATTATCAAAAAATGTGTTTTTCTGATCTGTTTAGGAGCTGTGATGAGAACTGAAACAGTATATCACAAGTCAGGAAGAATCCTTTAAATATGATCTCATCCACAAGGTTACCTTTTGGGAGGTCCACTCCTGAACCAATGTAAACAACTTACCTAGAAGAATTCCATTATTTCTGCAAGAATATTTATCCAGAATGTGATATCATACAGATGTTTGTAAGGGAATTTAACGTTAAATCCCAAGTACTTTGGTTTATGTGTACAATGGTGTATGACTCAACCCTCAAAAAGAATGAACTCTTGCCATTTGCAATGACACGGATGGGGCTAGGGTGTATTATGCTAAACAAAATAAGTCAGTCAAAGAAAGACAAATACCGTATGATTTCACTCATAACGTGGAATTTAAGAAACAAAACAGTGAACATAAGGGAAGAGGAGGGAGCAGAAAGAGAGGGAAGCAAACCATAAGGGGCTCTTTTTTTAAAAAAAGATTTTATTTATTTGAGAGAAAGAGAGCACAAACAGAGGCAAGGGGCAGAGGTAGAGGGAGAAGCAGACTTTCCCTGAGCAGGGAGTCCAATGTGGGGCTCGATCTCAGGACCCTGAGATAATGACCTGAGCCGGAGGCAGACGCTCAATCAACTGAGCCACCCAGGCGCCCCTAAGGGACTCTTAACTATAGAGAATAAGCTGAGGGTTGTTGGAGGGGAGGTCAGGAGGGAGATGGGTTAAATGGGTGATGGGTATTAAGGAGGGCAGTTATTGTGATGAGCACTGGGTGTTATATGTAAGTGATGAATCACTAAATCCTACTCCTAAAACTAATATTACACTATATGTTAACTAACTAGAAACAAAAATAAATAAATAAATAAATAAATAAATAAATAAATAAAAATTATTTCTTCCAACATTTTTTTGCAAGTTAAAGCTATCACAATTGTATGTTTATATATATAAAAATATACAAATATACATACCTGTGTGTATACATACATAAATATGTGTGTATGTGTGTATATATATACACATACACATATATATACATATATATACACACGTATACATATACATATCTTTTTTAAAGATTTTATTTACTTGAGAGAGAGAGTGAGAGAGAGAGAGAGAGATCCCAAGCAGGGGGAGGGGTAGAGGGAGATGCCGACACCCCACTGAGCAGGGAGCCCAAAGTGGGGCTGGATCCCAGGACTCTGGGATCATGACCTGAGCTGAAGGCAGACGCTTAACTGCCTGAGCCACCCAGGTGCCCTATACATATACATATCTACTTTTCACATTACTAATTATTGCAGGCCTAGGCAGGCTACTCAATAAATACGTGTTACCCAGAACTGAATTAAAATAGAAACAGTAGAAATAAAGTCATCTGCATGTGAAATATCTTTTTAGACTACAGATGAAAAGTATAAGTTTGGGTACTTTTTTAGATGAAATAAAATATGCTTTCCAGTCTTGATAAAAATACTTACATACATTTATTTATTTTTATCTAGAGGATTCTACTTTATCACCATATAATAAAACTACAAAACGATCTCTGCGTTGATCCCTGAGAATCTAGGATTTTCCTAGCTGCAGGTTCTTCTTCATTGGTATAGCATCATGAACAGATGAGGGATTGTCAAATTGTCATGTGAAGACTGAGTGACCATGTTTATGCTGCGCCAGTTAATACTTTGTCACAACAACAGTGTCAGGAGAGGATTCAAGATGCTTCAAAGAAACAGTGACAGCAAATAGATGCTCTCCAAAAACCTAACATGATTACCTCACTCAAGGAGAGTAATTCTGACAAAACGAGGTGAAAGTAGGCTATTCTGCTAGACATATTTAATATATTAGGTGCTCCTTTTAGCTACAATTGCAAATAAAGGGGAACGAATGATTCTACCATCAAAAAAAGTATTAGTTATTTATAGTAAAGACCAGGTAATGCGCAAATAGAATAAGGCATAGTGCTAAGAGAACTCTGAGAGAATTCTGAAGCTAAATAAAGGATATCTATACTCAAAATAAAAAGGAGAATCTAATCAGAAAACCACTGTTTGGTGACCATCATAGTAATGAGTGATTAAAGCATGAATCATGGGGATACCTGGGTGCCTCAGTCAGTTAAGCGGCTGCCTTCAGCTCAGGTCATGATCCTAGGGTCCTAGGATTGAGTCCTGCATCGGGCTCCTCACTCAGCAGGGAGCCTGCTTCTCCCTCTGCCTGCTCTGCCTGCTGTTCCCCCTGCTTGTGCGTGCTCTTTCTCTCTCTCTTTAAATTTAAATAAAATTTAAAAAAATAAATAAATAAAGCATGAATCATGAATTGATGCTAAAATTCCTGAGTTAAAGTTTGATGAGAAACATATTTACATAGTCCCAAAATATCTTCCCACAAGATCCTTCTTAATTACAAACGAAAAAATAGTAACTTTATAGTAGAGAAATCTGACAGATCCCACCTAAACAAGTGACCAAAGTTAACATCACCAGTAAGAGTACAAATCAACATTATGTGCTTTTTGATACTTTGTACGGAGAA
Organism: Potos flavus; assembly: GCA_028534135.1. Classification (NCBI taxonomy): domain Eukaryota; kingdom Metazoa; phylum Chordata; class Mammalia; order Carnivora; family Procyonidae; genus Potos; species Potos flavus. The sequence continues at coordinate 58,368,208 of CM052885.1, forward strand.
TATAATATCACTTCTAGGATACTTCTGCCAAAAATGCAAAATCTAAATTGTGAGGAAAACTGGATAAAGCCAAACTGAGAGATATTCTACAAAATAACTGGCCTGTACCTTTCAAAAACGTCAAGCACATGGAAGACAAAGAAAGACGAAACAAATGTTCTAGATTAAAGGACACAAAGGAAACTTGACATACAAATATGACACGTGATCTGGGATCTTTGGCTCTTAAGAATATTATTAGGACAACTGCCAAAACGTTAATCAGATTTGTAGATCAGATAATAAAGTGGTTTAAATGTTATTTCGCTGATTTTGATAATCATATGGAGTCAGGTTGAAAAATAAAGTCCTTGGGGCGCCTGGGTGGCTCAGTGGGTTAAAGCCTCTGCCTTCGGCTCAGGTCATGATCTTGGCGTCCTGGGATCGAGCCCCGCATCAGGCTCTCTGCTCAGCGGGGAGCCTGCTTCCCCCTCTCTCTCTGCCTGCCTCTCTGCCTGCTTGTGATCTCTCTCTCTCACTGTCAAATAAAAAAAATAAAAAATCTTAAAAAAAAAAAGAAAAAGAAAGTCCTTGTTTTTAGGAACTACACATTGAAGTATTCAGGGGAAAGAGTCATCAAAAGGGTCTGCAACTTATTCTAAATGGTTCCAAAAATGTATCTGTATGTGTATGTATGTATGTATATATATATATATATATATATATCCGTGCTTGTATATATGCACGTACGTGTGTGTGTGTGTGTGTTTGTGTGTTTGTGTATGTATTATGGATGGATAGAGGAACAGATGGATGGATACATAGCTACACAGGCAGGTAAGTCAGACAGATGAAGGAAGGCAAGGAGAGAAGAAGGGAGGAAGAAAGGATTAAAGGAGGAAGTAGACGAACAAGAGAGAAAGTATTAAAGCAAACGTGGCAAAATATTAACATTTGGGGCATCTGGGTAAAGCATATATGGCTATTCATTGTATTCATCTTGGAATGTTCCTATAAGTCTGAAATTATGTCAAAATAAAAAGTACACTAAAAAAGAAGGTAGAATGTATGTACATAAAGAATGGCCAAGAATTAAAAATAATAATTGATGGTTAAGTACCTCTCATGTGATAAAGATAGTGCTAGGTGTTGTAGGAACTACACTAAAAAGAACGTATGACATGTTTTTGACCTTAAACTTACAGAGAAAGGAGAATTAACAAAATAAAATAATCACAGAACAGTTCAAAAGAGTAGATATTTAATTAAATGCTAAAGATTACAGGGATGCATAACTGATTCATAACAAAACTGAGCCACTGTTTAAGATTTAAAATAATGACAAATCATACCAAAAACCAAAGCATTTCTGTTCTTATAAACATGCTTGTAAATAATTTCTAAAGATATGCTTATGTGCGCACATAATTACACATAAGAATTTAGAGGCTAAATATAATAAAATATTTACTGCTTCTAAAACTTCTGTAATCACTGGGATTTAAAATACAGCTAATTCTTCCACTCAAAGTAAGATATACAGAAAATGTTATTATAATAAAACGGAAAATAGAAAGAATATTCTGATGGCAAAAAAGTGAAAGGAAAAAAGAGAGAAAGAGAAACAAATACACACTGCTAACACATACATTAGCTAGCTATTCATATGTGTGACTTAACCATTTCCCCATAATCAAATATCAACAACCCCAGATGAAGAAAATCCTATAAAAGCTTTAATGGACACACTCATGGATAAATTCTACCATAAGCAATTTTGTAAATAGAACATGTTAAATAGGAGAATCTGGCATCTCTTACACACTGAATAGAAGCTGAAAAGGACACCTTGGCCTTCTGTAACCCCGTTTCTCTAACCTGGGTTTGATTCTGCTATGGGCAGAATATTATTAACTAGTCACCGCACTGATGTTCTTAAAAGAGCTGATGTTCTTAAAAATCAAATTCATCTTTCAGTTCATCCTTCTATTTCCTGATGAGGGCACAATTCAGTTTTGTCTCTCTCAAAGTGAAAGCCAGAGGATATCACTTCAGCCACTGAATGACTAAGCATTAATGTAAGCAATCAAATAAGCCTATATAAGCAGCAAAAGGCCAACAAGTGCAATTTAAGGTTAATGTACCTCAAATTCCTTATTCAGGTGGAAGGCCCCCAAGGTTTCACAGGCAATAGGGATAATGAATTTATTTATGATTACTTTGGGGATCAGATGTTGAGTTAATTATCAGTTCAACTTTTTTCCTCTTGGTCTAATCTCATTAATTCCATGTTTATTTTAATTGGCTCTTATTTGAATTTTCTGATTTCATAATGTGTGACTAATATTTCCACATGTCCACTGTGTGCCAGTTTGTTTTGCATTAGGAAATTATATGGAGTTGATCTAATTTTATATGCAGACAGGCACACTGTCTGTTGGCTGTTCTTTACAACATTTCTCAAATGGCAGAATGAAAGAATTAGACAGCTTGAGGTTGAATTATAACCTTGGACAGGTTACTTAACTCTTAGGCATTCTTGCCAACCTAAAGAAAATAAAACATTGACTGAAAAAACAAGAAGATCAAAGAAGAGAGAACTGGAGGCCTGAGAATGACCCCAGCTCGTAACTTCCACCCCACTCCTGGGTCAAAACTATCACCCCGCACAGAAGACAGAAGACAGTTATAGGAGGCCTGCAGGGCTGGGGAGGTTGCACCTCACTTCCCAGACTCAGCCTGGCAGAGGCCTGCAGGTGCTTCTGAGCCAATGCGCCCCCTGGTGTCATGCAGAGAAACCGTGACAGCTTTTCTGAGTCCCCCAACCCCCTGAGGCTTTTTTCCCCAATGAAACTAATGTTACTCCCAGTCTGGATCTTAACCATTTTGAACTATATTCAGTCTTTTAGCCTCTTGGTATTACATTTTTTATATGACTTGGAGAATGGACAACCAATATCATCTATCCACATACCCAATGAAAACACAGATATCTTCAACCATATATATATACTCTGCTTGATTTTAAATTATCAGTATTCTTTAATAGAAGATTACTAACAAAAAATGGGTTCTGGGTGGCTCAGTCAGTTAAGCAGCTGCCTTCGACTCAGGTCATGATCCCGGAGCCCTGGAATCAAGTTCCTGCATTGGGCTCCCTGCTCAGCGGGAGGCTGAGGCTCCCTGCCTCTCCCTCTTCCTCTGCAGCTCCTCCTACTTGTGCTCTCTCTCCATCTCTCAAATAAATAAAAAAAACCTTTTTACAAATTAAATTAAATTAAAAAATGAAGAAGCTTGTAATAATTCTGAGTATATACTGTGTATACTCATGAGTTTTAAAATCATGTTAATGTTCTATATATTAAAAAAAATTAAATGAAATCAACAAGGATGGTGGGGAGGATCCTAAAACTGAATGTAAATGAAAATAAATGAACCCAACTATATTTAAAATGGATAACATTACCATGCCGAATTTTTTAAAACAGAGCTAATCCAAGTAACTTCTGAATACAGAACTCTGACTACTTTCAATGTAAAGAAAAATAAAAGAACTGCAAATAATCTTGAGCTCTTTTTAGTAGGTCTTTTTTTCAGTCCATGTATAGCAATCCTGAAACGATTTTATATGTATTGCAGGACTGATCAAAGGAATAAATGTATTAATATTTTTTGTGAGCCAGGTTTTCACTGTGGAAGGAGGGAGATGAGAACTCAGAGTGGGAGCTATGTTGGAATTGGGAGTATCAGTACACACTCAGGATTTTTAAATATATCTCCATCTTTTTAGCTACATCTATGAGAATAAGTAGGTATTTGTATCTCCCATCTCTGTCTGCTGAAAAGGTCAAGAAACAATGGCATTGTAGTACAGCATTGATCACAGACCTTGGGTTTTAAATACCAGTCCCCACTAACAGGACAAGGGCTCCTTGGAGAAATGGTTGATTCCGGTACTGGGGCAGGGAGAGTACATACAAGATGGACCTCGAAGCTAATTGTGCCAAAAAAAAATAAAGTATTAAAAAATTATAAGAGTATGTGAAAAGGATACAGGAAATAGCTACCTGGGGATAATCTGAGCATCAAAATAAATAAAAGCAGGAAGCATTTCATTATAGCAGAATGCTGTTTAATATAACATAGAAGGGATGACAGAGTTAAGAATTATAAACTCAGACATAAATGAGTAGCAATGGATCCTAAATTTGGGGGTGGGAGAAGCTTGAGAAGGAATAAGATCTTTATACAGGCTTAAAGTGCTTCCCCACAAATTACTTACTAATTATAAAAGGAAAAATAGTAACTATACAGTGTGGAAGATGGGTAACACTTGAACGATCCATGGTAAGATGATCAAATTTAACACCACCAATAATGGGTGAATAGACACCCTGCACCTCCAGACGCGACGCCCCGAGGAAGACACACCATCACTCCTGAGGTACTCCAGCCAAAAATGCATACACTGAACCTAACCATAAGGAAACATCACCTGAACCCAACTAGAAGAACATTCTGTAAAATAACTGGCCTATATTCTGCAAAAACTTCAACGTCCTAAGAGACAAAAAACCAGCTGAGACCCTACCCCAGATGAAAGGAGACAAAAGAGCCATGACAACGAAGTTCAATACATGATGTGGGCTGGGGCCTGTAGCAGAAACAAACTGCCCTACAGGCAATTCCTGGGACAATGGACTAAATTAGAATACAGACTGGATAACAGTATTATGTCGATATTAAATTTCCTGAATTTAATTACTATGGTTATGTAAGAGAATATTCTTATTCTTGCAGTTGCACGTTTTAGCATTAAAAGTAAAGGGTAATAATGTATGCAACCTACTTTCAAATGATTCAGGGGGGAAAAAAGCAACATTGATATATATCTATAAACAGGAAAACCGGTAAGGTAAATTTGTCAAAATACGAAGATGGAGGAAATCTGTGGGCTAATTTTGCTATTTTTCTGTAAGTTAGAAACTTTTTCAAAAGAAAAAACATGGAAAAAGACTTTATATTTTGAATTTAAAGTACCTATAACTAGCTTTTTTTTAACCATTTTAAATGTTTCCATATTATAATTCAGACAAATTAATGTCAAGCTATATTGGCAGAGCTTATGATTTATGTCAGTAAAAGAAGCACTTTTTTAAAAAGATTTTTTCTTTCTTTCTTTCTTTCTTTCTTTCTTTCTTTCTTTCTTTCTTTCTTTCTTTGACAGAGAGAGAGAGTAAGATAGAGAGGGAACACAAGCAGGAGTGGGAGAGGGAGAAGCAGGCTCCCCACCAAAGGCAGATGCTTAACGACTGAGCCACCCAGGCGTCCCGAAAGAAGCACTTAAAATTGAATTATATGAGATTCATAAATATCTCTTTTTATGCCAATGTGATTTTCAAAATGATTAAAGGAATATTTGGTATTTTAGTTACGTTCATATACTAAAGCATACTTTAGATAAAACCAGTAAATTGCTCTGAAAATGAAAAATACCTTATTCAACTTTCTTTTTAGTAATAAACATAGAGGTACCAAATTTTTTTAAATTCATGATACTTCCCCAAGGTTAGTGGAAATAGGCACCTTGATTTGTGCATTTTTTCAATTTAGCATTTATAAAAAACAAAACAAAACATATTACTCGCTGTTCTACTCTCCAAGCTACAAAATTATACAAAATTCAAGTTTATAACATTGAGCAAGTTCACTCCATAAACTAGAAGTATCAATGACTTTTGTAATCCATTGAAAGTCATATTCTCAGATGAAATAACTATGAAAAACTTCTCACTTTCTCAACAATGTCATTCAGCTACACTACTAAGGAGAATATACTAGGAATTAAAATCATAAAGCTGAGAAGCTGGAAATCTCGTTTTTAAAATAACTCAGGATTAATTTCACTGGCATAAACCTCAAAGACACTGATTACTGAACTCAGAATTTCCCCCAGATTAATAAAAACATCACTGATCACCATTCCTCATCCCAAGCTTCCGCTCTTTGTATTCAGGAAGTTTGTATTTCTGGGCTACCCCAGACACAGAGAGTATCTCCATTCTTTCCATTTATCCCAGTACATATATTCTATTTATTTTCCTAGTAAATAGATTCCCTTCATTTCAAAGCAGTGTAAGAGTTTGGGGAGTGAGGGGTGGGGGAGCATCATTTTTGAGGTCTTGTAAATTCTAGGGAACAAGGAGCAGTTAGCTGTCAAGGTTTGCTGGTGAGAGGAAAAGATGGAACACTCACAAGCTTACTTCTTCATATAAGAAAAGAAACCCTGATAGAATTGTGTTTGGCAAAAAGAATTACATTTGATAGCATCATATACAGGAAAGGTGTGTGGAAATGGGTCATCTTCCACGCTGCTGCCTCTCAGTAGTACATTTCTGCAGAATATATTGCAACTGAAAACAAGCATGGCTATGACCGACCAACTCCACCTCTAGATATCTCCCTAGAAGTACATTCTCCCATGTGTACAAGTATTAACCAAAATACTGTTTGAAAAGCAAAACAACCTAAATGCCTATCAGCAGGGGAATTTATTTAGAAAGAGGAGAAAAATGCAGGCACAAAGAATACCATGTAAATTCTTGGTAGATATGTGAATATAAAGATCTAAAAAGGTATACATCAAACTCATAACAATGGTTAACCTCTGGGGATTCTGGAGGAAGACCAGGAATGGAAAATAAAGTTTTATCTAGGATGTTCTAAAGTTTAAGGGAAAATGTATTCATGTGTTAGCTAAGTAATTAAAAATTAATTTTCAAAGATTAAAGAGATGGATCAAATTAAACACTAAGTGAATCTAAGAGGTCGATTTGACTATAAAATGGTAGAAACTGAGAAATACTGAAAATTAGGCTAACTTTGAATTACTAACATTTTTAATACATCAGAGCAATGGCCCAGAATTGTAGTCTGAATCTTGATCTTTTTGCATATAATGAATCCTGCTGATTCCTAAAGAGAGTTAACTATCTTATTTCCTCATCTATACTTAAAATTTTTAATAAACCCATTTGGAAGAAAGGAAAGAAGGAACAAAGGAGGGAGAGAGGGAAGGGAAGTTTCCCCAAGTATTACATCTGATTTTGTTTGTCTGACTTCAAGCTTCAATCTTGGATCATGTATGTATAAGATTTGTGTGATGGGAAGAGGAATGCTAGCAGAAAGTTCTCTCAAAAAACACTGATATAAAATAAAACAACAGGGACGCCTGGGTGGCTCAGTCGGTTAAAGCCTCTGCCTTTGGCTCAGGTCATGATCTCAGGGTCCTGGGATCAAGCACTGCATCGGGCTCTCTGCTCAGCAGGGAGTCTGCTTCCCCCTCTCTCTCTGCCTGCCTCTCTGCCTATTTGTGATCTCTCTCTCTCTCTCTCTGTCAAATAAATAAATAAAATCTTTTAAAAATAGTAATAAAATAAAATAAAACAACAAAACAAGAGGGAAGGGGACATTCTACTAATAGAGACCTTGAGGCTGCCAGACTCCAGAGAGTTGAAAATATCAACTCTTTTTCAATAAGAGTTATAGAAACAACTGGCAAAGCCTAGGGAAATACCGTTAGGACACACAGGCAGTTAGCAAGATGAAGAAATCCACTTCTTTTAAATAATTTCTAGAAAGAAAATGGATACATTAATTTGCAACTTGCTTTGAACTTATTTAATAAAATTTAAGGAACTGTTCTCTCACATATGTAAATTTATTTCCTTAAATGCAAAAGAAATAGCACTAGGAAAAGACAAGAAGTCTAGCTTCTTGTTGGCAAGAAGGTTGGCAAATTTTATATCTTCTAGAAAAGATGAGAGGTTTATTATGACATTTATTTTATG
>CM052885.1:58376536-58577116 GCA_028534135.1 Potos flavus
TGCTTGTATTCCCTCTCTCGCTGTCTCTCTCTGTCAAATAAATAAATAAAATCTTAAAACAAAAAAACTTAACAAGGTATTATTACTATTGTTGTATATAGTCGGTGTTCTTTTATGCACATATTTACCACTAATCTTTGTTACCTTTAACTTTCCAACTGGGATCACTCTCCTTCTGCCTAAAGAATATCCTTTAGAATTACAAAGGAGAGGATTTGCCATCAGTAAACCCATATTAAAAGAAATTCTAAACATTTCTTTTCTAATTTCTAAACATTCTTCACTTAATGTAGTCTCCAAAAGTCCAACTCCTTCGATTTCTCTTGGGACAGGGGAAAAACAGCTCCCCTCTCTGGATTCTCAGCTTCTCTGAAAGCTCAACCCCAGTAATTATTCACTATCTTACTATCTTTGTGATGTTTTTTAGATTTCATTTGTATATCTCATCTAACATTTTTAGTTGTCTTCATTGGGAGAACTGGCTCAGAGTACCGAGTCTACCATTACTGGGCATTACCAGAACACAGTCAAAGAATTACAGCTGTGCTTATCATCTTAGCACAGCCTACCATTTGGATGTAATTACAATGTCCCAATTCCAAACAGATTCTGAATGCTTCTCATGAGCATTCACATAACAGCTTGATGATGAAGATTTACTGACGCAAATCCAACTTTTCTTTGTATTTAAATGAGCTCACGCAAGTAACGTTTTTAGAAGCATTCCTGGCATATAGTAAGCACTCAATAAACATTAGCAAATATTATTGCTATTTCCAAAATAAAGTGTATTCTTACAGTGTTTTCCTACAATCTTACAAATTTACCACCACTATTCTTCATTCTAGTATTACCATAAGAAATACTCCAGAAAGCCAATATCATTCATTCAGTTACTAAAAAAAAACACCACCACCACCAAAAACTGTAGACAATATTCCTCAACTCAAGTTTTGAGGGTAGCTATCAGAAATATCAGTCAAAGCTGCTGTAAACTGTGGGCCTAATTACCAGACATGCACATTACTATTTACCTAGTAAGAATGTGTCCTTTCTTACTACCTGAAAAGAGGACACTACGGATACAACAGATTGTTACACAGCCTTTCTATATAGTCACACATTTCACAAATGGGCGATGACTTGAAAACATTCACTTAACCGAAAGCTGCTTCATTGTGCAGGAGAATGAGATGCGGAGACCACTGATCTGCTCCTCCGCATCCTCAATTCTGCCACTAATTCCCCCCCAGGGTATTTTTTATTTCAGTTACTCAGCTCTTCATCTCTGACTGGTTCCTTTTTACATTTTCGATCTCTTTGTTGAAGGTCTCACTGAGATCCTCCTCTCTTTTCTCAAGTCCAGTGAGTATCTTTATGACTGCTACTTTGAACTCTTTATCAGGCCTATTGCTTATCTGTGTTTCATTCAGCCCTTTTACTGTGGTTTTGTCCTGTTCTTTCATTTGGGACATCTTCCTGTGTCTCCTCATTTTGTTTCTATGTATTAGAGAAGTCAGCTGTATCTCCTGATCTTGAAGAGTGGCCTTGGGGAGAAAAGGTCCCATGGTGCCCTGGAGCACAGTCCCCCTGTTGGCCAGAACCTGGCGCTGCGGGGGTATGTCCGCTGAGGGCTGCTGCTGTGCTTGGGCTGTGGCTGAGCCACATTTGCCTTCAGTCCAGTCAGCTGCAATGGCCCACGCTGCTTATTGTGGGCACACCGGCAGGGTTTGGTTTCTGTGCGCTTAGGGGGTCTGTCTGAGGCTGCTGCAGGCTTGCAGCCGGGCGGTGACAGCAGTCTGTCCACCTCACGGGGCTGCAGTCACACTGAACCGCAGGGTACTCTCCCTGGATGCCCCCTGAGAGGTTTTGTGGGCGGGTGGAAGAGTGAGCCACACAGGAAACTGTACCACATGCTGAATGCCAAGCGTTCCATCACAATTTTTTGTTTTCAAGCATGCGATCCATTTACGTATTATTACGTGTAAGTGATGATGACAGGAAGAACGTCTATAGCTCTAAAAGGCAACTTAAGAGACATGCACATTTTCTACTTGGAAAGTAGCCTCCCTGAATCACCCTACGCTGCTCTATGAAGGACTGTCACCTGGAGAGCAGCAAAATCAGGACAAAGAACAATGCTCTCAGACCAACCTGTAATCCATTCCTGCAAAGCCTCTTAAAATAAGATACAGCATCATAGTCATTTAAGAATATTTACGGACACCTGGTTTCAGCCAGTTAATTTGGCAGGAACTGGGTATTTAATGGTGAATAAGATAACATGATCCTGGCCTTCCAGAATTTAGTCTAATCATGCAGAAGAGAGAGAAAAAAATGTGTGACTACATTATAGGGTAATAAGTACTATAATGGAGGAAGTACAGGCTACTGGGGGAGAATACAGGGAATGGAGATCGGGGAAAATCAATTCCAAACTGACACCTATTGAGTAAAAGCCAAGCAAAGATGAGAAAATAGAACATTCCAGAAACCACAACTATAGAGAGAGGCCTAGAAATAAGAGAAACCATAGGGTACATTCTGGCCAAGCAGAAGCAAAGGCTAAGCCTGCTCAGTAGGAATGTCTCCATAATCAGGGCAGGCAGGACTTGCACCAGAAATGATACACCAACCAAAAACATACCACAAAGGAAAACAAACCACCATATGGAAGAGTCAGGAGGCACAGCAACCAAGAAGATGAGTGTGCGTGCGTGCACAGACATGCAGATTTGGAAATAATAGAACTTGAAAGATTCTAAATATACTTTAAGTCAATAAAAAGATAAAAGAAGGTATAGATATCACAAGGCAAGAATAATGGAGAAGAAAACAGAACACAGAAAGCTGAAAATCAAATCGAACTTGTAGAAAAACAGTCACTGGCATTTAAAATCCAGCACAAGACTTCCAGTTTTAAAGCATTTATCTATATTTCTTTGCAAAACCAAACTAAAAAGATAGGTACTGGTTTTAAAAGACACAAACTCACAGAGAACATGAAAGGAAAAAATATGCAAGAGAAACTTAAAAAAAAAAAGGAGATAAAAAGCAACTGGTAAAGTGGTGACTGATTTGAGAGCCTTAAGAAAGTTGAAATCTAAGCCTTCCAGGCTGGAAGAGGAGGAGAGGGGAGGAAGCCAGAAATCAGAAGAGGCTCAGGTTTAGCAGTGTGAAGTTAGCCTGAGGCAGGAGTGCGGGGTGAGGGAGAGAAGGAGGACTAGTTCACAGTTTGTACAGAGTAGTTAGCCCACTAGATAGTTTCCTCCCAGCAGAAGTGTGGAGGTTTACCCACTGGGGAGGCTGCCAAGCTGACCAGAGGGTTGAGGCCTATTCACGGAGTTAAGGGAATCTGTTTAACCGTAATCCCTTCCCCACTTAGCTATTGGAATCTTGGCAGACAGGCCAAGGTGGGCAGATAGAGCCCATTCGTGGCACCCCCAGGCAGGAGATTCAGGGACTTTACTTGGAAAACTGGCCAACACAAGAGAAAATACCTCTCAGTTCTGACATTTTATCATCCTTCAAAGAAAACAACCGGCTCACCACCCTAGCGCCCTATGGTGAAGCCACTCAGAGAGCCCCATCCCCTCACACAGGGCTGCCCACCAGCGCTTCAGAGTCTTGCTCTTAAATACAAGAGGAAACAAAGGCACCCAAATTGGGATGGAAGCTTCAAACCTAAAAGATAAACACCAATACAAATATACAGGGGAAAAGGGAATGCTAAAGTAATAGAGACATGAAGGAGGACAGAAGAAAAAACTGTAATCAATGTCCTCAGAGAAATAAGAGAAAATGCTTGCAATATACTTAAACAAGAACAAGAAACTGTAAGAAAGAAACATTCAGTAAATGTAAAAGAGCTTCTCAAAATATAAGATATGGTAATAGAAATAAAAATCCAAAAGAAGATCTGGAAGATAGGGGCGCCTGGGTGGCTCAGTCAGTTAAGTGTCCGACTCTTGATTTCAGCTCAGGTCATGATCTCAGGGCTGTGAGATCATGCTCCAGGCTCAGCGGGGAGTCTGCTTGAGATTCTTTCTCCCTCTCTCTCTGTCCCTCCCCCTGATCTCTCTCTCTCTCTCTCTCTCTCTCTCTCAAAGAAGATAAATAAATAAATCTTAAAAAAAATTTTTTTTAAATAAAATTTAAAAGAAAACAGTTTGGAAGATAGAATTCAAAAACTCTACCAGAAAATAGGAAACATAATAATGATAAGGAAAATATGATTATAATTAGAGATGAATCTAGAAAGTCCCAAAATTACTAAAAAAGGACTTTGGGGGGATAAAAAAAAGGAGCAGGGAGAATGGCAGACATTATCACAGTTAACAATGCAAGAAAACATTCCAGAACCGAGGCTCATGAGTGTGCAGACTGGAAGGTCAAGAGAGGCTAGAAAAATAGATGGAAAGAGATTCAAACACAGGCATATGATTATTAAATTTCAGCATGCAAGGAATAAAGAGAAGTTCCTAAAAGTTTCAGAGAAAATAACAACAAACAACAACAGCAAAAAATGAGTAATTCTACTTTTTAAGGAAATAATCCCAAATCCAGAATAGGATTTTTATACAAAAGTGCTCATCGGAGCATCATTTATGAAAAGGAGAAGAAAGGAAACAATGTAATGTCCAACTATAAGAGAAACAGTTAAGGAATCCATGCTGTACGCCATATAAAATCAGGACCTAAACTTGTATAAACAGGACATAGAAAATATTAACCATAAAGTGTAAGATTGATAAATTGGACTTCATCAAATTAAGAATTTGTGGTGATCAAAAGGCACCATTAAGAGTAAAAATGCAAGCTACAGGTGGAAGGAGATATATGCAATATGGACATGACAAAGGATTCAGCTCTGGATTATATACATAATTCCCATATATCAATAAGAAAAAGCTATACAAGTCAGTTATTTTAAGTGGTCAAAAGACCTGAAAGGCACTACATAAAAGAGGGCATTCAAATGGCCAAACATATGAAAAGGCGCTCATATGAGTTTCCTATTGTTGCTGTAATAGCAAGTTACCCCAAACTTGGTGGCTTAAAACAATACGGTATATTACCTCGCAGTTCTGGAAGTCTGGAATGCACTGTGGGGCCTCGTGCTGTGTTCTTTCTGGAGGCTCTAGAGAAGGATTCATTCCCACTCTGTAGAGGCTGCCCACAGTCCCTGGCTAGCAGGCCCCTTCCATCTTCAAAGTCAGCATCAGCCTTTCAGGTGCTGTCCCACTGCACAGCTGCTTCCCCCGTGAGGTCTCCTTCCTGGACTCTCCTGCTACCCTCTTTCACAGATAAGTACTTTATGATTGTATTGGGCCCCCTGGGAAAGCCCAGCACGATCTCCTCAATTTAAGATTCTTAATTTAAAATCTGCAAAGTCCCTTCTGTGATGTAAGGTCGCACGTTCATAGGTTCCAAGGACTAGAACATGGACATCTTCGGAGCGACATTATTCAGACTACAGTGTATTCGATTTATTGATCATCAGAGAAAATCAAAGTAAAAATACAATGTGTTACTACCCACAAGGGTAGCTAAAACTGGAAAAGACAGACAATACTAAGCATTAGCAAAAACGTGTAGGAACTAGAGCTCTTATACATGGCTGATGCACAAATTAACACAAGCACTTGAGCAACCTCTTCAGTACTGTATCTATTAGAGCTAAACACGTGGGGCTCCTGGGTGGCTCAGTCACTTAGGTGTCTGACTCTTGATTTTGGCTCAGGTCATGATCTCAGGGTCATGGGATCGAGCCCTGCATTGGGCTCTGAGCTCAGCAGGGAGTCTGCTTGAGGATTCCCTCTCCTCCTCTCCCTCTGCCCCTCCTCCCACCTGTGCTCTCTCTCTCCCTCTCTCTCTAAAAAAAAATAAAATCTTTATACAAAATAAAATAAAGCTAAACATGTGCTTTCCCTACAGTCTAGGTACATACCAATAGAAAAGCACATATTCATCCTCCAGAAGACATGTATAAGAATGTTCAGAGAAACATTCTTTATAGTAGCCTCAAACTGGAAACAACCCAGATGTCCGCTAGTGAACATGGTAAATTACACTCATGTCACAGAATGTGATACAATAACAATGAACAACAGTGAACTACTTCTACATTCAGCAACATGCATGAGTCTCCGAGACAAGCCGCTGAGCAAGTGGAAACCCCTCCCAGAAGAACACCTACTGCAGGATTCGATTTACTTAAAATTCACGGAGAAGTGAAACATCTCTATGTGAGGGGTGAGAACAGCAGTTAACTTCCAGAAAGAGTAACGGCTGGGAGGGGGCAGGTGAGAGGTTCTGGAGCATAGCAGTGCTCTACTTTTCCATCTCCGCAGTAGGTATAGAGGTATATTCACTTGACTAAGTTTCATCAAGCTGAACACGGACAATTTGTGTGCCTTTTATAGGTACATACTCGAATTTTAAAGTTTACAAAAATGTAAACAGAGACTGGAGTCCAGCTACGGACAATTTTCTCTTTCTCGTTTTATTTTCAGTTTTTTGTTTAATGAGCATATATAGATATTATAATGGGAAAAAAGGAACAACTTTTTAAAAACAGCAGAACTGAGATTCTGTGAGGTTCCTGACAAATCTAAGTACAGTGTGTAATTTAAACACTGTGTAACTGAAAACACTGGCTTGCTAGACATGCTGCAATGATGACCTAGAATGAACTCGTCCTTAAGATGAAGAAGCAGGAAAAAAGTTTTGGAAGCCTGAGTTACAAACAGAGGATGTTCAAGTTTTCCTTCAAAGTAATTCACCATGGGATTTACAAACTCAAAGCATTTCAGGTATCATTACAAAACCCAAAGTTCCATTGTTATTATTTCTTGGAACTTGATTATAGAATTCACATCCTGTTTTTGATACTCTCTTGCTGCTGTACTTTTTAGAAAGCAAACCGAAGGTACTTATTAGCCAGAAGGTAACACTAAATGATACAGTATACTCTGCATAACAAAGTTTGCATGATCAACCAGGAAAACATTTAGGCTACCCTGTGCCCACATGGAATAACATTCTGTCTGAACTGCAAAATAAATTGGAAATATAACCCCACAAACTAGCTGCAGTGATTTCAAAAGTGAACAGCAAGTTTAATAAGGACAAGGGGGACAGTGTGTGGGTATGCTGTGTGCTGCAGAACATTTGTCCTACCTTTTGTAAATTTCTCTCTTTAAACCCAATCCTATTTTTTTTCTAGAGGTAGAAGCTCTGATTTAATCCTCTCCGTTCCCTTGTGATTTGCATAGAATAACTAAAGTTCCCTGTGAACCTTCTCCTCAGTGTTGTAAAGGGAATTTTCTGTTAAGAAGCTTAAGAAGCTTCCATTTCCCTCCATCAGAGTCCTCCAAGATATGAACAAGCTCACACCCAAACTCCCTCATACCTTGGTCTGTTTCTCAGGCATTAAACCAAGCAAGAGAACCCTTTTCACACCAGTAGTTGGTTTCATATTTGCTATTACACATGTTCATGTCATTCTGTCCTTTGACTAAGAAAATTGTTTTTGTCACCTAAAAATGGTTCTGACACTCAACCTAAAAAGATGTTGCAGAGGCGACAAAGGTTTCTTTCTCCTTCTGGTCATAACACTTCTACCTTTCCCTAGCACGTACCTCTAGAGGGACTGTCAATCACAATTCCTTACACTGGCTAGACAACAATGATACCTGATCCTAGATCCAAAGGATGGACACATGATTCATGCAAGGCAAATCAGAGTGTCTTCTCTGCAATGTTATAATCTGCCACTGGAAAAGTTCCCTGTCTCCTCTCAGGTCTCCAGCTGAGAGGCTGCAAACCTGCAGCCCTCCATTGCCACGGCATCGCCATGCTGCCCACTCCCCTAGCTTGGAAGAAATTTCTCATCAAAAGGAGAATGAGGCCAATGGCCAGAGAGAAACAGCCAAGAGATGGAGGAAGAGTCTAAGAGAGTACTGACAATGCCATTTGAGTCCCTGTAGGCCCTGATGTTAGCACCAATCTGGAACTTTCAAGTGACATAAGGCACTCCGTTCCTTTATTTTCTCAGGCCAATTTAAACTGTGTCCTGTGAGTCTGAGTCAAAAGTCTTAAAACACCACAAGCTTGCAGTGGTGGTGATGCCCATCACTAGCTGATGTCTCTCATCAGCTACTGATGGCTCGCCAGAGGAGTGATTCCTTCAGGGTGTGGTCGGACTGGTCAATGCGTGATCGTGGAACCACTCTGAATGGGAGGTTTCCAGGTCAGCCATTCCAGGCCTCAAAAGGGAATCCAGTCCCAGGAGCCAAGGATTATCAATCTGCATGTCATCTGAATTCTCTCTAGGCCACATCTAGAGGCCAGACCCCAGGCTCTCCAGCTGGGCTGCCAGGCCAGGGGAGGAGACGCGCAGGGGAACTTTGCACAGTCTCGGAGCTCACAGCAGCAGGGCCCTGCTCTGTGCTGAATTACAGTGTTTTTGTCACAAGCAATGTCTTTTCGGGTAAAGTAACTGATCCCCTGTTCAAGGGACAGGTGATAGAGATTGTTACCTTTGCTTTCAGCAGATCCATCAAGGAAAAATGTGGCTTGAGCCTAGCAGAAGTTCGTGGGAGACCTAGATTCTTCAACTGGGACCATTCTGATTGCCACAAAAGGATATACCTTAATGGGTATTCACATCAGACACATGCCAGGATTTTTCTTTGGAAACTATCCTTGGGGCACCTGGCTGGCTCAGTCAGTAGAGCATGTGACTCTTGATCTTGGGGTTGCAGGTTCAAGTCCCATGTTGGGTGTAGAGATTACTTAAAGATAAAATCTTAAAAAAAATTTTTTTTAATTAAAAAAAAGAAAATATCCATGATTCTCACCATCAGATGACAATAACTGAGTGACAAAAACAGGCCAGGTAGACAATTAGGTAAATGGTAAATTAGGCAACTGAAGCCTGGGGTAAGAGAGGCTGGGTTTGAATCCACCTTGACAATTATAGCTATTGTTCTTAGGCAAATTACTAAATTCTCTAGGCCTCAGGTTCTTCTTCGGTAAAAGGGAAACAAGACCATCTCCCTTATATTATACATCTGTAGAGCATGCAACTCTTGATCTCAGGGTTATAAGTTTGAGCCCTGTGCTGGGTGTAGAGATCACTTAAAAATAAAATCTTTAAAAATAAATAAATAAAAATAAAATGTCTACATTCTTTCCGATTTCAGAGGAATTAAAATGAATTTCATACCAGATCTGTAGAAGCTGCAGAGGAACATCACTCTCCTACCTGTACATGTACATGTACATGTACATTGGAGTGTAGTTTGTCAGTATCTGTCACAAAATACAAAGTATGTATTCTCTGGTGTATACTATTCTGTATACCATTGGGATGGCCATTCTACTTCTATCAGCTACAGAAATACTCTGGAGAGCAGATGTAAGGACATGTGCTACAGTATTGCTTGTAATTGTGGACAATCAATCTGTCCATCAATAGGAATGCTGAGACACAAAACAGAGACTGAATTGACAAATTAGAAGTCCCGGGGTCCTTCTGATAGCCATACACAGAGAGATTCTGGCCTCTGAGTCAATTCTAGTCAAGAAAAATTTATTCAGTGTCTTCCCCATTCCAGACGTTGTACTAGGCATGTATGGATAATGGTGAACAAGACAGACTTTGACCCTTTAGTGAGAAGAAGAAAACCCAAAACGAGATTCCGTATTCTCCTAACATATGTAAGTTCTTGTACGATTGTTTTTAATAACGCCCATGATTTTACTTTATAATTTCACGTAAGGTTCCTTTAAAAATTATGCCAACTGAAAGCAATGGGGCAAACTTTTGTATAAAAAGGAAATAAATCATTACTGAGTCCTTCTTTGGCACCATAAGAATCACAGTTTTGATCATTTCTTATGTCATCTTACTGTTTATTTCTCCTGAGTTTTCTGTCAAATAGCTATAATTTCTTTTTGGTGGCTTGCCAAAAATCAATAAACAATTTGTCCTTTACAATTTTTATAATAAACTGCACTAAAAGGAATCCATTTTCTCTAGAATGACTGGAACACCTTGCACATATTAAATTTTCTTAACCTATAAATTATAAAACTATAACCAGGCACAACATTAGGATAATAGTGGCCTGGTTCTGTAATCCAAGTAGCAATATAAAGTAGTAATCCTAGATAAATTTCTACACGTAGTTAATAAACAAGATTAAAACAAGTAGAGTAATAGAAACCAGAACTCTTTCAGATTCTTCAACATAGACTTCAAAGATTTTTTCCCCACATATCTCAAGGATAAATAACATGCCATAAAATCAATCATACTGGGTGCCTGGGTGGCTCAGTTGTTAAGCATCTGCCTTCAGCTCAGGTCATGATCCCAGGGTCCTAGGATTGAGTCCTGCATCAGGCTTCCTGCTCCACGGGAAGCCTGCTTCTCCCTCTCCCACTCCCCCTGCTTATGTTCCCTCTCTCTCTGTCTCTCACTCTGTCAAATAAATAAATAAAATCTTAAAAAAAAAAAAGCAATCATGCTAATTAGTAGTTGTGCTTAAGACCCTAATAAAATGAAACAAAGATCCTGAAATAAATTTACTAAGTCTAACTCCCCTTACAATTACCATTTTTATTGCCATCTTAGTCTTCAATGAAAATTAAGTTCATTCATTATGTGGGCTTTCCAGTTTTCTCATAGCATGGCAAAAAGAAAGGTTATAGCAGAAATGTGTAAAGAGTTAATAATTTTGTTTTGTGTCATTTCACAAATATTTGTTTAGTTCCTGTATCAGGGTCTTTGGAACCCCCAAATAAAACTAATCTAATTTTCTTTAATAGAGTTTTTGATCTCATGATTACCTTCCACTGTGGTGAATTCCTGGGATTTTTTTGTTTTGTGCTATATTTTCTGGCTACCTCTTTTCATCTGCCACCACCCAAACACCAATCTAGCAGATTTTTTACCTTATTATCCAGAAAGCACATTCGTTAGGAAAAGAAGGTTGCCCTTTGCTAGGCTTTCTTCTTTCATGGGTAAGAAAAGGAAAGTGGCCAGCTCTGAATGTGTGAAGACCTTAGACTCTCAAGTCACTGTATAGAGTGATCTAATTAGGAAAACAAGGGAAGCATTTTATCCACTAACATAATGGAGACATATGGTGAAGTTCTAAAACTATTAATTATTATTTATACTTCATATTTATCAAAATGTATAAAATTTCATAAAATTACTTTTCAAAATCCTATAGTTATAATTCCCAAAAATGCTTAAGGGAAAAGATCAAGGACTTGTGTTCACGTCAAATGAGCACAGGCTGTGGAAAATACACAAAGCTATAGAGCAGTCTCTCTGAAATGTGCACAATGGAAGAGAAAAGCAACTCCAACTTCCAGTAACTGACAACCTATAACCACTTCGGGAATGTCTCCCGAGCGATTGTCTCCTTGATATGGCACCTGAGCGAGATCACTGTGGCATGCAACTGCTCAATACCTCCATAGATTTATTGCTAGAAATATGATTTCCACTTTTTTGTGGCACCCAGAAGGAAAAAGCTAGCTGCTGAATTAGCTGAGGTTTGGATGAAACTAGGACACATAAGGAATTAAATATACCTATAAGCAGATAATAATTTTCCATCTGTAAAATAACAAAAAAAAAAAAAATCACCTAAAGATAAAAGCTACTCTAACTCAGAAAAAAAATAAACTCTCAATCACGTGAAATTTGAGCCTATAATTTAATTTAGCCTTTGCAATGTAGACAGACTGTAAGGATAAGCAACGACAAGAAACCTGTTTTCCTTTCTTCTCTTCTTTTTTCTAAAGCACTTCGACCAAATGTATGAATCTTCAAATGAAATAATGTATCTCTATAAAACCAGATGAAATCACAAACCTGTCCTAAAGAAAACAATAAATGGATTTTCAAGTCTCTGATTTGTCGCTCCACTGAAGCAAATGTGTGTCTTGGTTAAGGATAGTTGGGAGGAAGAGAAGCAGTTGATGGTCACTCGCACCTTCATTCAGTATTCCCTACTGGAACAGATGGCATTTTGGGGGTGTTTAATCTCCCAGAATAGGTGCCTATGAGTAAGATGACTCCTATAATCTCCCAGGCACCAGGAAGTATCTGCCCAAGTATGTGGGAATGTAGCCCTAATTAGGCTACACTTTCCTAGTGCCTCCACATGTTCCTTCTTACTCATTGCTCTAGCCATCTGGGTTCTGCCCCCATACTACTAGAATGAAAATGCTCTTCCCTTGACCTCTTTGGAGTCCCAATGCTGGTCCATCTCTTTGCTGAGCTCCAAAGCCGACCCCTATGTTGTTGCCCCTCCACAACACACATAGAGAGACAACTGCCCCACCCCACCTTACCAGTCCCTGCACTCCCTGCCTTCTTCCTGTCTGTCCACTGATCTGCACACCCTTTTGTGCACACCTGTCCCCCTCACCACCATCCTCTCCTCCTAACTTAAAGGTAAGGGTGTCTCCTAGGTTCTATCTTGAGCCCTCATCCTTTTCACTTCACTTGCTGTCCTTTGATGTCACAAAGGCAATCACCACAAGTGTCTCCTAGCAGGCACTCAATCAGCGTCTATGAGCTGAGTCTCACCCTCACCCATTCAGGCAGCCACCCACATGACAGCCTGTCTGCTCTGGGTCTCGATCTGCCTACCTGCTCTGACCACCCCCCCCCCCCATGAAGGGGTGACTTGGAGACTTTGACTCTAGCTTAACATTTTTCACATTGGGCTTCTTAGGTAAGGTAACTGTGCTCTCTCTGTCTCTCCTGCCTGGTTTATAGTCTCCACGTAACAGAAAGAACATGGCTTTGGAATCCAATTAAAATAGGTTCCAAATCAGGTCTGTTCATTTCTAGCTATGGGACTACACCTTTGAACTTTTGCAGGATTACGGGGAAATTTTTTATATGTAAAATATTTATATGTATGGGTTTTTTGAAACTTACTTAGAGTCCAGTGAGCTTTTCTTTTCTCTATCTCTCTTTAACTTACTTTGCAAAGTTCCTTACATGCTTTATCTAATTAAGTTTTCATAGTAACCTACCAGTAGGACTAGAGGAAGAATCTGAGGCTAGGTGACAACCAATAAGTGGTAGAAACAGATGCAAACCTAGGTCTGACTGGCGCTGAAGCCCTAGCTCTTTATACCATATAAAGTGACTCCAGGACACAGAGGGGCCAATAGGCTGAGCAAGTGAGGCAGGGAGATGCAACAAATGGAAAATTACAGCATAGTGTGAGAAGAGAGGTGTGGAGAAAATGCTGTAGCTTTTACAGAGGAAAGAGACATTGATTCTGTCTCAAGAAATCAGGGAGGGCTTCACAGAGATGGTGTGCTGGAGTTGCCTCTTGGATGAATCTGTTCCACAGACCAGGAAGCGCATTCTAAACAGCAGGGCTATGAGCAGTAACAGAGAGGAAACTGTCTGAGTCACTGCCAAGAGTAGGGTGTGATGGCAGTAACGGTAGAGTAGGGTGGGGGACGGAGTTGTGGTGGGTGATGATGGCAAAAAGGTAGGGTGGGGCTATGCCCCCGTGTTTAAAGGCCATTCCACCAGCAATAGAGCCAGCAGGAATTTTGAAGCAGGTGAGAGACAGATGAGATCTGTGCTTTCAAAAGATAATTTCACTGCTAGTATTGTGCAGGAATTCTGGAACCCAAACCACTTGGGGAAGCTTGCCTTTTTTTTTTGGAACTAGGTTTGTGTTCTTATTATGAATGTTAACTTTGATTATCTGATTAACACGGTGTCTGCCAGGTTTCCCCACTGTAGTTACTGTTTGTCCTTTGTTTTTGTTTTGTTTTTTAAAGATTTTATTTATTTATTTGAGAGAGAGAATGAGAGAGAGAGTGTGAGAGGGGAGAGGTCAGAGGGAGAAGCAGACTCCCCACTGAGCAGCGAGTCCAATGTGGGATGTGATCCCAGGACTCCAGGATCATGACCTGAGCCGAAGGCAGTCTCTTAACCAACTGAGCCACCCAGGCGCCCTACTGTTTGTCCTTTGTAATTAGTAAGTATCTTATGGTGAGGTCCTATGTAAATACCATGTTCCTCAATAAACTTCCATAGCTGGTTATAACATCTATTGATTTTCTAACTCCATCATTCCAGCTATATTTAATAGCTAATGTTCTACCCAAGAAGGAAGGAAAGAGAGAAAGGAGCTTTCTCTTCTCCCCATAGTTATTGATATCACTACAGATGTATGCGTTTTCATTTTATTCAGTGGTTTATGATTTGTGCTCAAATTTTCCCAGATGTGGCCAGTGGAAGTCCCTTTACACTGGCTCTTATGTCATTTTAACATTTCCCCCATTCTTTGAGCATTGCTGTACTTTCTGGCATAAGAAGCTATTCCAAACTCATCTTCCCTGTCCCAGGCCTAGACTCAGCCTTTTTTCTGAGAAGTTCTAATCTTTTTTGAGGAGAATCGCATTTAGAAACCAAGTTCTGGGTGCTAGGTGTGTTCCTAATGTTGATGTGTCATTGCGTGTCAATCCTCTCAATGGACACAGCAAGGAAATTGTGTGTGTGTGCATGTGTATACATATTTATATACACCTATCTGTATTTCTATGAGAAAATTCTTTAAAATTTCTTGGCCAGCTCCTAAGCAGACCAGAATTTTTAGAAATGGGCTCATAAATCTGTATTTTTTTAAAAGTTTAGCCAGGTTTTCAAACAGAGGATTGAGTAGGGGAGCGATAGCAGGAGCAGCAAGATCAGTCAGGAGGCTACTAGAACCGTCCAGATAAAAGTTAACAGGGGTGTGAACTGGAGCAAAAGCAGCAAGACACAGTTGACATGGGCTGACTGGATAATGGAGACGAAACAGGGAGGGAGCGAGAGGCACTCAGTGTTTCCTGCTTAGATAACTGTCACCCCCATGGCCCACACACTGTCATTTACACAGTCAGCCCTGAACACATGTTTATTTAATTGAACATCCTCTCACTTTCCTCCTATAGATTATATAAAAATCCAAGTGACATTCCAGGAAGAAAATAATTATAAAACATTCTACAGTTTATATCTCTTCCATTACATTTTATCATATGGACTAAAAACTGAGTGTTACTCCAGGCAAGAAGGATGACTCGTGAGCTCATTGTCAGCAGGGCAGGCTCTCACATAGATAAACATGGCCTGGCCAAAGTGATTGTGTTCATGCCTACTGTGCAGAATAAGAGACATGCAAGATTTTTTACCAAGAAGCAATGTCTGTAACAATATCTCTTATAGAAAAAAAAAAAAAAAAAAAAGAGCTAGAGCCTGCTCAAGGTAGAAGTCAATTAACCAGAGATGACTGCTTACTATCACTGCAGCATAAAACTCACTGGAGCATGAGCAAAATATATAAAAGAGATGTAAGAAGAAAAGTAAAGCTAAAAGCAAATGACCCTTGAATTCTAACTGCTATAACAGAAAGTTTAAAACACAGATGAAAGAACATTCCAGAGAAAAATAATCATTCCCACTGTATGCATAATAGAAGCAATCCATCAGTGATCTTTCATTGCCAAGTCTGCGGGGCCCTTTCCCAGACCTATACTGGTGTATTCTGTTGGGACTGCTGAGGTCTCCTTGACACCCTCTCTGCTCTTGGCCACCAGGGCACTCTATTTACCTGGTTTTCCTCCTACTCCTGACTGTTCCCATCTGTCACAAGCACCTCTTTCTCTGCTGATCTCCTCAAAGTTGATCATCCTCAAAATCCTTTTTTTTTTTAAGATTTTATTTATTTGAGAGTAAGAGAGTGAGCGAGCGAGAGAGAGCACAAGCAGGGGGAGAGGGGAGAGGGAGAAGCAGACCAGGGAGTCTGAAGTGGGGCTCCATCCCAGGACCCTGAGATCATGACCTGAGCCAAAGGCAAACGCTTGAACGACTGAGCTACCAAGGCGCCCCAATCATCTTCAAAATCCTAACCCTGGCCTCTTCTCTTTCCTTCATGTGGTCTCTGAGTCCTCATCCACTCCTGCATGCTCACTGCAACTCCCACGGCTCTCTACTGAGCAAGGGACCCATATATATGTACAATCACCTCTTGGATGTCTCACAGACACCTCAATCTAACTAGGTTGAAAGCTGAATTCACTACCCCCTAACCGTGAATGTGTTCCTCAATCTGTTTCAGTAAATGATAACCACCATCCAACCAGGTGACTATGACAGAAATCTGACCATTACCTTACACATTCTTTCTCCCCTACTGTCTATCTCCAATCATCAAGAATCGAGAATCTTCAGAATATATTCATTGCTTTCTTTGCATTACCACCATAATGATCTCACTCCTGAATAACTTCAAGTGCCTCTACTCTGCAATAATCCATTATCCACCCTGTAACCAAAGTAACCAGCCCAGAGCCTAAATATAATGATGCTCCCTTCTCCAGAAAGTATTCTCTGACCACCACTCCCTCTCATGAATGAGTTAGATATATGCCTTAAAGCTTCTTGGGCCCGTGGATGGCTCAGATGGTTGAGCGTCTGCCTTCCTCTCTGGTTGTGATCCCAGGGTCTTGGGTTCTAGCCCCATGTCAGGCTCTTGGCTCAGCAGGAAGTCTGCTTCTCCTTCTCTCCCTGCCTCTCCCCATGCTTGTGCTCTATCTCTCTCTCTCTCTCAAATGAATAAATAAAATCTTAAAAAAAAAAAAAAAAAAGGGCACCTGGGTGGCTCAGTTGCTTGAGCGACTGCCTTTGGTTCAGGTCATGATCCTGGAGTCCTGAGATCAAGTTCCACATCAGGCTCCCTGCTCGGCGGGGGGTCTGCTTCTCCCTCTGACCTCCCCTTCTCATGCTCGCTCTCTCTCATTCTCTCTCTCAAACAAATAAAATCTTAAAAAAAAAAAAGGCTGTCATATACTTTGGGTTATCATAGAACTGAACACACCAAGCCAGCTGATCATTTATTTATAAGTATTGCCCTCATTATCATAAATTCCTCGAGAGGAGATGGATATTATTCACTGTTGGGTCCCCAGGACCTGGCACAGCGAATGACACATAGTAGACACTCAAGAAATCTTTGTTGTAAATCACTTTTATTCCTCTAACCTAGGAGTTCTTAACCTGGAGCCCAAGTACCCCTTAATAGAATTCAGGAAGATTTATGTACTTATATGGACTAAAAACTACTAAAAATCTTTACTTTTACCAGCTCGTAACAGACTTTAGTATTTCCTATCATTCAGAGTGTACGCAACAAATTACATCATATTCGCAGTACCTCCACCTGGAGACCAGTAACATCACAGATATTTTCATATTACATTACAGTTGTAACACACCTCTCAAACACCAGATATATTCATCACTACTTTGAAATCATAATTATTAAAACTGCTAGACCTTTCAAATGTATGAGTTAATAAAGCATATGTAACATATCACATTAAAACATTTTATAACTATATTTCAAAAATAGTTAATTTTCTTTATAATCCCATTTATGATTTTATTTTATGCATTAGGAGACATTATTCTGTGACAGTGGGAGTATAAGTTGACATATGCACTCTGGAGAACTGTACGGCAGGGCCTAGCAAAACTGATCCTATGTGCAGTCTGTGCCGCAGAAAAGCCACTCCTACATGGAATTGCATGTATATGTTTACTTGTACTAGAATGGTAATAGTAGCCAAAAGAAACTAGAAGTCACACAAATGCCCATCTATAGTAGAATGCATAAATAAATTACGGTATTTCTTTACAACAAAAAACATGGAAGTGAGAATAATCATGTAGAAACACAGATGAATCCCATATATAGAATGTTGATTGAAAGGAGCCAGACACAAAAGAATGCATACTGTACTATTCTTTTTTAAAGTACAACATTAGGAAAAACTAATCTACACTATTATAAGCTAGAATAGAGGTTAACTTTGCAGGTGGGGGTTACAGCTGGAAGAGGGCACAAGGGGGTCTCTGTGGTGCTGGTAATGTTCTTGCTCTTGATGTGGATGAGGGTTATAGGTATATTGGTTTACGAAGATTGATCCAAATGTGCACTTTTCAGTATCTATAGAAAAGGACAGAACAAAACAGACCTATTATTCTGAGATGGGATCCATAGGATTCACTGTATGTCAAAGGGGGTCTAAAAAAGAAGTCCTATTCTAAGCAGAAATTCCAAGGGGGTTATCTTAAAATGAACAAACACAAGTCATTCATTTACTCATTCAAAAAATACTTATTAAGCATCTTCTACATACCAGGCATCATTCTGGGCATTGCAGACAGGCCAGTGACCAAAACAGTCCTGCCCCAACACAGCTTATATTCTAGTGAAGAGAGATAACAAGGAACAAAATAAGAGCTAAGGAGAAAAATAAAACAGGGATGGATAATAAAGACCGTGTTGGAGAGGGGTCTGAATGTTAAATAGGGCAGTCAGGGAAGTCCTCATGAGAAGATGACATTTTGCAGGGACCTAAGGGAGGTGAGTAAAGTTGCATGTATGTCTGGGACAAGAAGGAGCCAGACAGAAAGGATGGTGAGTGCAAAGGCCCTGGGGCAGAAAAGCACCTGGGTTTTTAAGCAGCAGATAGGAGGTCAGTGTGGCTGGAGTGAGGCAAGGCATGGGGAGAAAACAGGTTAGATCACAGAAGTAACAGGAGGCCAAATTCCCATAGAGGCTTAGAGGCCATTATAAGGACTTTGGCTTTTATTCCAAGAATTCTGAGCAGAGAATTGACTTCTGATGCAACCAGATCAACTGGCTGTTGTGTTGAGAACAGAATGGGAGGGCAAGGATGGAAGTAGGGAGGAGGCAACAGGTAAGAGGTCTTGGGGAAAGAGCTTGGAATGAGAAGAGGAGAGAACAGATGCCATGAGGAACACAAACACATACACACATTCAGACAGACACACAGACGCATTATTTTTGTCATATTTGCTGCTGCTGTTACTAAAATGGGTGCGAGCAATTTGCAGTCTTCGTGACTCTTCACTCCTCAATAGTATAGCACATATCTCCTAAGACAAGTGTTTTCTCCTACATAACTACATTGCTACAATTGAATTCTGCTATTATTCTCATATGTGCGCTCATATTCAAATTTCACCAACTGTCCCAATACCATCATTTATAACAATCCTCCTCACCCCAATGCAGGATCTCACACTGTACTTAGTTGAATCTTTTTAGTCTCCTTTGATCTGGTATCGTTCTTCAATCTCTCATCTTTTATGAGAATGACATTTTTTTTTAAATTTTTATTTTTTGTGAAGTACCGACCGACTGCATTGAAGAAAGTCCCTTACTTTGCATTGGTCTATTTCCTCATGAACAGCCTCAGGCTGTGCATTTTGGGCAGGAAACCCTGATGAGCAATGTTGAGGGAGCCCTATATACAAGAGGTGGACTTAGAGAAGAAGAGATCAAGGTCAGTGAGGGAGGTGAGAGAAAACCAGGGGGCTACAACCTCCAGGAAAGGAAAGGAAGGGTATTGAATAGAGGGTGACCAACTGTACTCAATGCTGTGAAGAGGTTAGGCTGGGCACGGCCCCATTTAGCAGCGGAGGTCACTAGAGCCCTTTCAGAGAAAAACTGCCGCGGCTGGTAGAGGGAGAGGCCAGTTCTTTATGTTAAGGAGTAAACAAGAGATAAGATGAAGGCAGTAAATGAAGACAACTCAGAATCACTGCACTTTGATTAGAATGGATTTTAGAAGGGTCTTAGAGATCACACAGTCAGACCCCTCATTTTTAGATGAGGCCCATGTTAAGCACCATGCCCAAAGTCAGGCATCTGAATAGATCCCCCAGGACCTGATTCCCCATAAGATGCCATGCTCCTGCTTCTGAGAAGTTTGGCATTGAAGGAAAAAAGGCGTGGGGAGGAATCTCAAATAAAAGGTAAATATAAATAAAGTAGAAATTTTCTAACTTTAATGATCTTCTAAAATGTAAATCAACCTTTTTAAATGTTTAAATCTTCCCACTGGTCCCCATAATTTGTGGGAGGAGCTGTAAATCCCTTTGTCATCCAGCCCCAGGCCACTTACTCAGCTTCATCTCCCACAGTATCTTCCTCACTCCCACAGTGCTGAACCACTTACTCTCTCTTCAGGAGACTCAGCTCCTGAACCTCTGAGCCTTTGCACAACCCGTTCCCTCCTTGGTGTTCCTTCCCTCCGCT
Organism: Potos flavus; assembly: GCA_028534135.1. Classification (NCBI taxonomy): domain Eukaryota; kingdom Metazoa; phylum Chordata; class Mammalia; order Carnivora; family Procyonidae; genus Potos; species Potos flavus. The sequence goes on from CM052885.1 coordinate 58,396,711, forward strand.
GTTTTTCCATCTGGCCTGCCAAATTGCTCTTCATCCTTCAAAAGTCACTTTCTCCAGGAGGCCTGCCCTTGAACGCCTACTTCTATAGCTTTGTGTGAAACTCTTCTGGGCCAGGAAAGACTTCGCTTCATTTAGAGCCAGCAGATGTTACTTTACAATCTCTGGAAACATCCTTCTTACAAACGTTATCTCATATTTTCAAAAGTTGCTTAAAAGATGGCCATGTTTCCTAAATCTAAAAGTATACAAATCAAGATTTTCCTCATAACACAGTCAAAAAACCTTTTTTTGAAAGTGTTTTTTTTTTTTTAAGATTTTTATTTATTTATTTGACACACAGAGAGAGACAGCGAGAGAGGGAACACAAGCAGGGGAAGTGGGAGAGGGAGAAGCAAGCTTCCTGCTCAGCAGGGAGCCCAATGAGGGGCTCCATACCAGGACCCTGGGATCACAACCTGAGCTGAAGGCAGATGCTTAACGACTCAGCCACCCAGGTGCCCCAACATAGTCAAAAAAATCTTAAGTAATTATAAGAACCATGGACATCATTCAGAAGAAAACATTGTGTCTTCAATGGCTGGATTTTCCATGTAGACCAGGAAAACAGAAGGAAAGAGCCAGATAGGATTTGGAGTCTGACTTAACAGCAATGCAGTAATTGGTCATTATTGCCATCAAAATATTTTTTTAAAACAAAATTCTGAATCCTACTTCGACATGCCAGCTGACGATATATTTTCAGGATTTTCTCTTCGTGAAGTAGAATGGGTCCTATAGAAATATCATCTCCATTTCACACCTCACTCCCTATAAATAACTTGAGATATGAAGAAGTAACAACAAATAAAAATATGTTAAGCACTTACTAAGCCCACAACATGTGCCATACAAGGGAACATACTCAGAACTCAGATCAGGTCAAGAGATGGGTAAGTCAACAAATGCAACACAATGCAATGACTCCAGAAGGCAGGTACTTGCACTATGGCCTGAACACATAGAGCAAGAAGGGCCTAAAATAGGCCTTTGAGTTGTCAGGTAAGGCTTCAGGGGGGAGATGACACTACATTGAGAGTGAAGGCAAAATGAGACTGTAGAGAGAAGTGAAGGGTCATTGCAGGCAGCCAAAATGGCTTGTGCAAGGACGAAGATATGCAAAATAGGAAGCTGGGCTCGGGGAACTGCAAGGAGTTTGATGTGGCTGGAGGATGTTAGAAGGACAGGGAGGGACATCAGGATGGAAAAGGAGCCAGGAACCAGATTGTAAGAAGCCTTGGAGACTCTGCTAAAGGAGCTTGAACCTTATCCTGTGCAATAGGGAGCCTTAGGTAGCTTCTAAGTCTGGAAGAGTCGTTTTCAATGCTTGTTAGATGGCCAACCTCACAAAATCATCTAAGGGTCCATGCATGTCATTCATAGCCAGGGCTTGTGTTCAACAGACGTGCACCAGTATCTGTGCCAGGTAAATGAGTATGAAAACATTTCTTCACCAATTGGTAAAAAGCTGTGCCACCAACATCACCTTGCAGACTGCGCCAGTCCCAGGAAGCCTCCTGTGAGTGCCATCTGTCCACCTCCCTGGTGCCTGGTAGCATCAGCCCCCATTCCCATATACTCCCCTCCTCTCCTCTCCCCCATCAAACCCCAGCAGGGAGAGAGCACCCTCAATAGCAGCACTGGCAATAGTAGCAGTGGGCAAATGTGTGATGTCCGCTTCACTCTCCGAGGCTGTGGTCACCAGCCATTGGCCAGCATTCCCCAGAGACACCCTGCCATGGCCTCTTATGAGAACTGAAAATTTCATGGTGTGTCATATCACCAATATTTTGTAGTTAAGTCCTCTTAATATCACTTCCTTGCCTTTTCTTGCCCTCAACTCAGTATTTCTCATCACGGTCCTGTTTTTTTTCTATCAAGAAATAGTTTGCCTCCTCTTCTTATCTACCTCTTCTGGTAGAGCTGCCATTTTTCCTTCTCTTCACTCATACCTCCCTTATCAGATGATCTTTCTTTTTTACATTTTCATTCCAGTGTAGTTAACATACAGTATCGTATTAGTTTCAGTTGTACAATATAGTCATTCAACACTTCCTTACAACATCCAGTGCTCATCATGATGTGTACTCCCAATCCCCTTCACTTATTTTACCCATCCCCCTACCCACCTCCCTTCTGGTAACCATCAGTTTGGTCTCTAGAGTTAAGAGTCTGTTTTTGTTTTTTATTTCTCTTTTTTTTCCCTTTGCTTGCTGTTTTGTTTCTTCAATTTCACATATGCGTGAAATCATATGGTATTTGCCTTTCTCTGACTGGCTCATTTCACTTACCATTATACCTTCTAAATCCATCCATGTCATTACAAATGGCAAGATTTCGTTCTTTTTTATGGCTGAATAATTTCCATTGTATATCTATACCACCTCTTCTTCATCTATTCATCTATCAATGGACACTTGGGCTGCTATTATAGTTTGGCTATTGTAAATAATGCTGCAATAAACATAGGAGTACATATATCCCTCTGAATTACTGTTGCACATTCTTTGGGTGAATACCAGTAGTGTAATTACTAGATCAATCATAGAGTAGTTCCATTTTTAATTTTTCGAGGAACCTCCATACTATTTATCACAGTGGCTGTACCTGTTTCCATTCCCACCAACAGTGCACAAGGATTCCTTATTATTCACATCCTCACCAACACTTCTTGCCTCTTGTGCTTTTGATTTTAGCCATTTTGACAGGTGTGAGGTGACATCTCATTGTGGTTTTGATTTGCATTTCTGTGATGATGAGTGATGTTGAGCGTCTTTTCATGTGTCTGTTGGCCATCCGTATGTCTTCTTTGGAGAAATGTCTATTCATGTCTTCTGCCCATTTTTAAATTGGATTATTTGGGGTTTTCTGGGTTGTATAAGTTCTTTATATTCTTTGGATATTAACCCTTTATTAGATATGTCATTTACAAATATCTTCTCCCATTCAGTAGATTGTCTTTTAGTTTTGTTGGTTGTTTCCCTTGCTGTGCAGAAGCGTTTTATTTTGATGTAATCCCAATAGTTAGTTTGTTTTTGCTTTTGTTTCCCTTGCCTCAGGAGATACATCTAGAAAAATGTTGCTATGGTCAATATCAGATAAATTACTGCCTGTGTTCTCTTCTAGGATTTCTATGGTTTCAGGTCTCACATGTAAGTCCTTAATCCACTTTGAGTTTACTTTTGTGTATGATGTTTCATTCTTTTGGATGCTGCTGTCTAGTTTTCACAACACCATTTGTTGAAGAGACTGTCTTTTCTTCATTGCATATTCTTACCTCCTTTATCAAAGATTAATTGACCATATAATTGTGTGTTTATTTCTGGGCTTGCTATTCTGTTTCATTGATCTATGTGTCGATTTTTGTGCCGGTACCACACTGCTTTGATTACTACAGCTTTGGAATATAATGTGAAGGTCTGGAATCGTGGTACCTCCAGTTTTGTTTTTTCAAGATTGCGTTGGTTCTTCAGGGTCTTTTGTGGTTGCATATAAATATTAGGATTGTTTGTTCAAGCTCTGTGAAAAATACTGTTGGTATTTTGATAGAGATTCCATCAAATCTGTAGATTGCTTTGGGTAGTATAGACATTTTAACAATATTTGTTCTTCCAATCCATGAGCATGGACTGTCTTTCCATTTCTTTGTGTCATCTTTAATTTCTTTCATCAATGTTTTATAGTTTTCAAAGTATAGGTCTTTCACTTCTTTGGTAAGTTTATTCCTAGGTATTTTATTATTTTTGCTATAATTATAAATGGAATTATTTTCTTAATTTCTCTTTCTGGTATTTTGTTATACCAGAATTGGTTGAAACACAACTAATTTCTGTGTATTAAGTTTGTATCCTTCGACTTTACTAAATTCATTTATCAGTTCTAGTAGTTCTTTAGTGGAGTCTTTAGGGTTTTCTATCTATAGTATCATGCCATCTGCAAAGAGTGAAAATTTTACTTCTTCCTTAGGCATTTTTACTTAGGCAATTTTACTTCTTCCTTAGGCAATAAAAGGCATTCCTTACCAATTGGAATGCCTTTTATTTCTTTTCGTTGTATTTCTGATTGCTATAGCTAGGACTTCCAGCACTCTGTTGAATAAAAGAGGTGAGAATGAACATCCTTGTCTTGTTCCTGACCTTAGGGGAAAAGCTCTCAGTTTTTTCCCCATTGAGTATGATGTTATCTTAGACAAACTTTCTTAAAAGGGCAGCCCTCTGAAACATGTCCTCACCCTGTAGGCTACAGCTGATTGGACTGGGTGGACATCCTGTCCGGTGCTAAGCCAATTAAATTCTCTTTCCTGGAAATTAGGAATTAAGATGCAAAAGACTGATTGATTCAACCGGTATTGTAGGACCAAGCTGGATAGTCATGTGTGCTGAGGGGTTGAAATGAATTTTGGAGAGGGGTGACCATGTGCAAAATGGATCATTGACTTAAGAAGCCAGTCTGCAGTCATAGAAAATCAAAGCATATATTATCCAGAGAGAGGCAGAGATATGAATCTTTAAGAATCTGTGATTCTTACAAGAGAAAGAACTAGGGAAAGAGAAAGAAATAGCTGCCTGATAACTGGGCAGTGCCTGAAAGGCCAGCCTACTCCTTATAATTGAGTTCCCAAAGATTCTCTTATCATCTTATGATCCTCTCCTTAACTGTGTTTCTTTGAAAAAGTTTCAGTTTCTTGCAATTGATCTCTTATTTAGAAGGCATCCTGTCATTTGTGGATCCTGTTTTATTCTTACCTATAAAATCAACTCACAATGAACACAGAAAAATGTTTTAATGACCCTGTTAAATAGCAGCTACACTTAACATGGTTCCTTGTGCCTTAAAATAATTCTCGATAGCTTTAAAATAATTCTCTGGCCAACTTATTGATGTACTGCCAGTCCAGAGAAAGATTCTTTTATCTTGGGGAGTTATTGCTGGCCTATCACATCCCTCCTTCATGCTGATGGGAAAAGGGGTGGTAAAAAAAAAAAAAAACTATGGGCAACTGTGGAATACTTCAGCTTCTGGGTTGAGGTCAGCCAGGTGCCTGCTTCCCACTGGGGGAAGAAAGAAAAGAACTGATAAAGGGGTAGAGGTCAAGGGGCACAATCTCTCACTACTCCCTCTGCTTTCCCTTCTGCTGCCTCAAGAGATCTGTCTCCAGCAGCAAGGCTGAACGCTGGAAATTCATTTTTAAAGAGCAAGAATCTTTGGGAGTAAACAAACCCAATGTATAGACTGTTGCTGGTCCCTAAACCAGCAGTTACTAAATACTGCACTGGCTCCTCAAAGTATAAATATGGTTTTATTCTTTAAATATATAAAAATCTACACATCCTTATAGTTTCTAACACTATCTTTTCAAACAGGATAGCAACCAAAGCCGCAGATTTCTATTACTTCTAAGTTAATCTTTTTAATGATTGTTTCAGTTTCTGGGTCTCCAAATGTTCAGTATCTTCTAAATGAGAAGAATGGGCCCTCTGCTAGGGGAATTCAAAGGTTATAGACATTCGAGAAGATTCCAAGGGAAAAGAAAAGTCCTTTCAATAGATAGTGTTGGAACAACTAGATATCCACATGCAAAAGAATAAAGTAGGACTCCCCCCTACCTCACACCATATATAAAAATTAACTCAGAATGGATCATCTGCCTAAATGTCAAAGCTAAAACTTTTAGAAGAAAATGTAGGCATAAATCTTCATGACTTAAATTAGGCAATGGTTTCTTAGATTTAACACTAAAAGTATAAAGGACAAAAGAGAAAAAGAAATTGGACATCATCAAAATTTAAAACTTTTGTGCTTCAAAGGACACCGTTAAGAAAGTAGGAAAAAATAACTCACAGAATAGGAGAAAATATTTGCAAATAACAGATAAGGGACTTACATTCAGAATATATAAAGAACTTTACAACTCAACAATAAAAAAACAATTAAAAATGGGCAAAGGATTTGAATAGACATTTTCTCCAGAGAGAATATACAAATTGTCAATAAATTATAAAATGATGATCAATATTATTAGTTAATAGGGAAATGCAAATCAAAATCACAATGAGATACCATTTCACACTGAGTAGGATGGCTATAATCAAAAAGACAGAACATAACGATTGTTGGCAAGGCTGTGGAGGAGTTGGCACTCTCAGACACTGGTGGTAGGATTATATATTGCTTTGGAAAACAATCTGGCAGTACTTCAAAAAGTTAAACACAGAGTTACCATATGATTCAGCAAGTCCACTCCTAGGTATACCCTCAAGATACTAGAAAACACATGTCTACACAAAAGCTGTGGACATCTCTTCCACTGCTCACAGGGACAAGCTCACAATCTCCTTAACTTGTTCCAATCAGTGCCTGCTTGGTTCTTTCTGGAGCATTTAGAACATAGGGCTAGGTACCATCTTAATGAAAAAAATAATTCTGTTAATTTAAGAATTTAGTAAATGTATAGATCATATATATTATTAAAAGTCTATTTAGTTAGCTGGCAATCTCATCTGGGTTGGAAAAAACACTGGTCCACTGAGCTCTGAAACATACCAGTGAGGTCCCTAAAATCTTCCTGTGGCCTGTGACCAGAAGCATTGGCATAACTTGGGAGCTGGTTGAAAGGCACACTGTCAGGCCTCATACCAGACTTACTGACTCAGAAGCTAGATTTTAGCATGTGCTCAGGTGACTCCTATGAATAATGATATGTGAGAAGAAATGTCTGCTCTCAAACAATTTAATTACACTTAAGACCAATCTACATATGACAGATTTGGGCTAAACCTACAAGAGAAGCCTGACTGCTGAAGATGTGTAGTCTCATGGCTGCCATGTGGTTTCAGGAAGAGAAAGTCCCAGAAGCAAACTCAGCAAGTCAGCCTTCCCAGCAGCTTCCTTTTTTTGGTGGCAAGAATGTCACCTACATTGCCAAAGTGTTCCTATCCAAATCCTCATGAGTAGGAGAGGCCTTAGGACAGCTCTGCTTAGAAATGCTGTCATGGAACAGTTTTTCACTTACCACAGTAAAATCTACATTCGGATTGACCTTCGTTGTGGGGCCAATATCATTCTTTGTAAAGAGAGTATATTCCAGTACCATGTTTTCAAATGATGACCCATTATATAGTAACCACTTTTTCTAAATAAAAACATGGTCATACATTCTGAATTAAAAACAGAGACCCACAATATGATAAGAACAAGTATATCTATAACAAGATAGAACAAGTATATCTATAACAAGTATATCTATAACAATTGTTATAAATATAACAAGTGTATCTATAACAATTGAATGGAATATTTGTGACTGTCCAGGGAAATCTAGGACATATGGTACCAAGACCCCTGAGGCATTAATGACCTGGATGAGAATTACAATGACCTTGGTTTTTCTCTGGGTATCTACACCAGAATTCTGGGCACACCAAATTCCTCCTCACCCTGGTGCTTTCACATGTAACCTCTCCTCTGCCATGCCAGCTTCACTTACCCACCCCTTCTCATCCTTCACGTCTCAGCTTAAACGCCATCTCCTTAGAGAGCTGCTCTGGAATCCTAGAGCAGGTAGCTCCCACCAACCCAGTTCCTCTCTCTGATCATTCCTCTCTTAGTACTTTTTACAATCTATAGTCACTGTGCCTTCTTGTTCATTCATTGTTGGCCTCCGCCACCAGAATAGAGGCAAGAATGTGGTCTTGTTCACTGCTGCATTCCCTGAACTTGTACCTTCTAGAGAGTAAATGAGGTTTTGATGAATTAACAAGTAAAATGTTCTCAATTTAGGGAACAAATAAATCTTAATAAAAATCACCAAATAGGGAAGCCTGGGTGCCTCAGTCACTTAAGCATCTGCCTTTGGCTCAGGTCATGATCTCAGGGTCCTGGGATCAAGCCCCACATCTGGCTCCCTGCTCAGCTCAGCCTGCTTCTCCCTCTGCCTGCTGCACCCCCTGCTTGTGCTTCTCTATCTCTCCTCTCTCTCTCTGACGAATAAATAAAATCTTTTTAAAAAATCACCAGACTATAGGGACGCCTGGGTGGCTCAGTGGGTTTAAAGCCTCTGCCTTCGGCTCAGGTCATGATCTCAGGGTCCTGAGACCGAGCCCCACATCAGGCTCTCTGCTCAGCAGAGATCCTGCTTCCTCCTCTCTCTCTGCCTGCCTTTCTGCCTACTTGTGATCTCTCTCTCTGTCAAATAAATAAATAATCTTTAAAAAAAAATCACCAGACTATAGCTTATTAATAAGAATAACAATAATAAGATTATTTACAAACAGATCATAAACTTCCATCAAAGCCTTTCACTTCGTGCTCTTGCAAATGAACAGGATCGAATGAATACTCAATGGTACTACCAAGTAATTTGCTTAAATCTCTTTCCTTCTCAGAGGCTTTTCCCTCTCACAGTCACTCCCACTCAGAGTGAAATGAGAAGACTACCTCGCAGAGATGGGAGAGAGGAAATGCAATGAGATGATACAGATATAATATATAAAAGTATCTGGTATAGAACAGGTACCAATATGGGTTTGATTCTTTATAGTTACCCCCATGTTTCCCTTATTCAAACTGGTCAAGGAACTAAAGAATATGAAATAACATTTCTAGGCCTTCATGTGAACCTGTTTACTTAATACTCTAGACCCAACCACAGCTGTTAGATCTTCTCTTCAAATTCAACAAGTTCAATGGTATTTGCAGCACCACATTATTTTAGCCATGTCACAACTGAGACTTAATTTTTAAAAAATATCTCTGGTAGATCATTGTTTCAGATCATTGTTTCAAAGGTGGTAATGTTCCTGAGGTAAACTTGAACATGGTTCCACATCCAGACTGAGTTCTAGCAATTGGCTTCAAATACTCCTGATAAACTGATAAGCACCAGACTGATAAACAGAGTTACAAGAAGCAAAAAGCTCACAAAGTTCTGGTTAGAAATAAGGCACAGTGGTAAGAACCACAGTGACTGAGAAAAATAAAGAGTTTGTAAAACAGTAAAGCAATAACTCTGGGCTTTGGAATCAGACAGACTTAGGTTCCAATTCCCATTCTATAGTCTTCTAGTGACCATGGGCAATATCTTTAGCCCCTCTATGTCCTGGTTTCCTCACCAGTAAACTGGGGCTAACAACAGTACCTATGTCATGAGAATGTTAAGAGGATGGATGAGATAAATCTGTACGCACATTTGGTGCTGAGTCTACACTCAAGAAATGTTGGCTCTGGTTATTAAATTTATTCTCATCCTCAAAGAGCTTATATACACTTATAAATGAAAACATTCAGAATGAAAAAAGTACTAAATGATATATATTAAATGAGCAGCAGTGGTCACAAAAGATGCAAAACTTCAGGAGTGCAAGGCACGCCTTCATCTAAGGATGGTATAAGGTCTCATGGGAGTAGTGAAGCTGAAGCAGATGGGGCCATGCAGGTTGTGAAACAAACAGGCCCCCTGTGGTGGGCACTTACTGTTTGCCAAACACTGTGGGACACCTTGTATGTAATCTCCACAAGCTACAAGGCAGATACCTTTAAATCTCCAATCTATAAATGAGAAGTTGTTTTACTGATGATAGCTAAGGCTCACGGAGGTTTAGTAATTTCCCCAAGTCACCCAGCTGGTGGCAGATCTGGGTTTCAAATCAGATCTGTCTGACAACCCACCACTGTGCCATTGTTGGGGAGAAGGGTTGATGGGGAGATAAATCACTCCAGAATAAGGCAAGAAGGAACAAAGTAATCTTTTTATATGGCAAGTGGGAAACAAACAATTTATGCTTACCAAAAAAAAGGAAACTAAGGGAGGAAAAGTGGGTGAGGGACAGAAGGAATGGTAACCTAAAGAGTTTAAGCTTCAGCTGGTGGACAAGGAACAATTTGTTTTGTTTATCGTGTAAGCTTGTGCTTTTAATGAAATACTACTAATACCACTACTAAAAGCAGTTATTGAATACCAGCTCAGGGCCAGGCCCCCGTCTAAACTATTTGCATACATTACTTCCAAAAGTTACAATTTGCAGTTTAGGTATTATTATCCCCATTTCACAAATAAACAAGGCCCTGAGTGCCCAAGCCACTCATTTGGATGACTCCAGTAAACAGCACAGTGGGGTTCATCACTTGAGTGTGTGCAAAGTCAAAGTCAATACAAAGTCCTTTCCCTGAAAGAGTATTGCAGAAAAACCTTCCTTGCAATAGTGAAAAAAATAAGAAAAAGGAAAAGGGAGACAGGGAACTAGTCAGAAACAATATACCAATCCAGAGTAAGGAGATAAACGTCTTAAATGGAGTCACTGAAAATGGAAGGGAGGTGACAGAGAGCAAAATGTGTTCATGACCTTTTCTTTCATTTACTCCATTTGTGTCATGATCGGCTACCTGAAGTAGAAATCAAGTTAGTAAATATTCCAGTCTCCATTGCCAGCCTTGCCTTTAAGCCTGATTTGAGTCCTGTTGTTAGTCTGAAAGCAAACATTGCTTCTAGTATTTACCTGTCCTGTCACCATGCTATCAGGGCTAAAGTAGGCATCATCCTCTAATCTGTTATCTGTATTGAAGGGTAATGATTCAGAAGAATAAAACTAAGCCTCCACATCCAATAAATCACATTATACTTCACATATCAACATTTTAAAAAATCTGACTTAAACACATAATCAGGAAGACACATATGCTAAGCTCTAGTGAGCTCTGCCAAATCCTACATTATTATTAAAGTTCATTGTGATCTCAGAGATCACACAGTTTTGTAAAATGGAGTATGATATCAATATTTGTTGAGCTGCTTTCTAGTTAATATTCTGGGGAAAGTAGCACAAATAAAGCAGTAGGAAATATATGCACTATGAACATAGCTTTCAAGCAAAGGCAAAAGCTAACAAACACTTATATTATCTCATTTGACAGAATCAAGAGTTAGAAGCTTGAATGATCATATAATGTTTCCAAAAATCCAAAACATTTTTGCACTGAAACCTTAACTATAGTCCTCTTCATTCAATAGCTAACTGCAACTACGTTAAGGAGAAAATCAGTAGTGTAACAGGAACACGAGTTGAAATTCATAAAGATAAAAGACCATAATTTTCCTGTCTATATCCAAGCTAATACTAAAGATTCCCAACAATTTACAATATTAATTTGAAATATTTAATATATTTATGGAAATAAAATTATGAAAGAAATAGCACTTAAGAGTCTCACTAAGGCTAAAAACAAATGTGGTCTGCATGCTGCATTTATCAGAAAAAGATATGTATGTAAAATAAGGCAAAATAACAGCATAAACAGTCTTATTTTACAGCTCTTAACTACATAATGATCTGTGGTTTGGGTTTTTTAATCTGTTGGACTTAATTTTATTCCTATGTGCAAAGACATACATGGATATTAAAGAATTCTGCTCACCTGTACATACTCAGACCTAACCAAGTATCACAAAAAATTTAGCAGTAAAGTCCAGTCTCTAAAGGTAGGCTTACCACTATGCCACTATTCAGTGTAAGGATACAACTACCTTCAAAATAGACCGGAAGCTAAATTGTGTTTTCTCTCTTTTCATCACTTGAGGCTTCCTGCAAACCAGTTATACAAACAGCTTCATTCACCTTTTCTTCCAATTTGAGTGTTTAAGCCTTATATCATCACAATCCCACTAGTCCAGCTGCCTGTCATCACAGCGGTTTACTGCAACTCCACCCTTTTCCCCCCTTCAGTTTCAACAGTGCATTTCTTTTTTTTTTCCCCTATTAGCGAAAAAAAAATAAGATTAGGAGTTCAAACCCTCAAAGTAGTTCAATGAACTGTCACAACAATATTATTTAACCCCAGGGAATTTTCTGTTTAATTGCCACTCTCTGTTCCCCCAAAGGACTACATCTTATTTAGATGGTGTAATGGAAAGCACTGCATTAAGAAAGAGCAAAAACATAATGGGTTTAAATTTTTAAACATCTAACCTTTTCACAAGTCACTTTTAATCATTTGCACCTGTGACTTTAATAATCAGCCTGGCAATTAGGCAAAATCTTCAGGACAGAACCAAGTGGGATGCCCCAATCACAACCCTCATTGCATCAGGGAGCAAAGAAAAAAGCCATTTTCTCATATGTGACAGGAAGAAAGTTTTACATGTCAGCTCCACCCAATCTTGGGAATAGTAGAGCTCCTAATATTTAAAATCTTCATTCTCTAAAAGTCAAGATTTTAAAAAATATATATCTTACTGTATTTTCAAATATTAAGTTTTTACAGTTTGTAACAATTTTCAACTGTAGGGCTCAGAAAAAGGGAGGGGCTGCAGAATAAGCAAAACACTAGAAGGGGGGAAAAAAGCAAGACTTTTAAATCATTCTCCCCAAGGAGAAATCAAAACCATTAACATTACACCACATAACCACTTATTTCATTATGAAAGGCAAACTTAGAACACAAGTGGTAATATTCTGAAATACGATAGAAGTTGTTCTACATCAATGAACACACAAGTTTAGAAGGCACAAATATGGTCTCTGTCAGTTGTCGTCTATCCTCAGCAAGTCATTTGCCCCATGGGTGAGGCTCCCATATGGAAATCTTCCTTAACTGCCGAAGGCTGAATGGGATTCCCTATGAACAGCATCTGGGCCACACCTTGTTTGGTCACATAAGCAGCTGACTAGAGCTGGAGGAAAATGCATCTGGTCCAGAGATGACAGGACAGGGCCAAGAATCAAAATATGCCCCTCTACAGTTTAACAGGAAAGGCCCCTTAAAATGGCTATTTATCCAATTGTGTTTTTCTAATCAGTCTTGGCCACCCACTGCCAGATGTTGGTCATTTGGGGGGCTGACTGGTAGGATTTTGTGGTCAGCAGCTGCCAGCCTTTTATAACCTCAGTGATGTTGTGGAAGCATCCATTTAGTGTATAAATACGTTTTTTGGCATTAAAACACTGCCAAGTGAAATATTAGAGAACAAACTCCCCACCCATTGCAGAAATTTTCAGTTTCAAAGCATCTGGGATGAAGATTCCAAATTACCTGCAGCAAAATTTCTTCTAGATTTTTTTAATCCTCTTGTTGTTGAGGAACCTACTGAGGAGCCTGCCAAAGATGACACCCACCGTTCAGATTGTTGGTCCTACATTTACACAGGGCAGGAAGAAGTGTTTCATGGTTCCCCGGGATCCTTCCACTTGTAGCAGGAATGAACACCCAAAAAGCAGCAGGACACTCAACTCCTTAGAGATTTAAAAGCCTTCCAGAGGAATAAAGAGGAAAGAGATCACTCCCTCCCCAACTGCCTGCACACCCTACCTTCTTTCTGCCCTAGCCTTAGAATCAGCAGCCCTTCTGTAATTCCATGGAGTTTCAGAGAGAATCCTTTACTCCAGAGGGCTCCAGATCTGACCCCAGGAAAGCCTTTTTGGTCATCCTTCTCCCCACGCTTCCAATCTCCACACCGAACCCTTCCCCACGACCCCAGGCCACCTCCTTACCTGATAATGTCGTCGTTGTGTCCCAAGAAGAATTTTTGGCTGTGCTCTCGGGTGTTGTAAACCACCCCGACCCCAGCCACAAAGTAAACCACCTCCTTGCCGGCGGTGTAGTACAGGTTGTTGCGGCACTGGTGACCCCGGTACCCGTACACCCACTCCAGCCGAAGCTGGCAGCTGGGAGCTGTCCGATCCGCCATGATAAGCCGACCCCACTCGCCCCCCGGCCCCCCCGCGCGCGGGTCCGCGGTCCCTGCGCGTCGGGTCTGTCCTCGCCAAGACTCGGGCTGCGGAGGACCTGCAAGGGCTCAGTGTGCAGCGCCGGGCGCTGATTTCCGCGGCGACGCACAGATACAGCCCAGAGCGCCCGCCGCCACCATCATCCGCCGCCGCCGCCGGAGACAAGCCGCCGGTGCGCGGCCACCAGACCCCGCCGAGCGCCCCGGCTCCCTCTCCCCGGGCAAGGCGTCTTCGCGGGCGCCAGCACGCGCACGCTTCACTGCACCTGCGGGCTTCGGCCCCCAGGAGAGGTTCTTCCAGGGGTCACCCCGCCTTTTAGGTCAGGGATCTGCATATCCAAACACTGATTACCCAGTTCGCTCACTGAAGTTTGCAGTGCGTGGGGGCTTCGCAGTAGGCAATGGGATTTATTTTGTGACAGCTTTGATTTGACAGAGAGCCCGGGTAAGCTTTGCCATCACCATCGTTGGATCCAAAACTGTCTATACCCAGGATGCAAGAGAGAGGAAGAAAGAAACAGATTTTTTGTATAAGTCACCAGACCTAGAAAATGATCCCCAAACTAAACCAAGTTTTGTTTCTTTGTTTTTGTCAACTGGTCCCCCTCGTTCCCCCAGATCTATCTCCTTAATGACATTAAATATGCCCTAAATGCTTCTGGCGGTTGCTGATACGATTTGAGAGAATACTTTCTGTTTCCCCATTAAGCCAGGGCGAATATGCAAAGGTCATTTTTTAGATGCTCCCAATTTAAAATTCGTATCTTCCGTGAACCATCTCTTGGCTGGAAAAACAAAACAAAACAAAAACAAAAAACAAAAAAAACATAAAGAACTTAGTATTTCTCACAAATCAGCAACTCCAACAGCAAGCGTCATAAAAGATTTTTTTCTGAATTGGAGGAAACGAGACGCTAGTGCAGTTGGAGGCAGGAAAGCGCTACCTACTAATGCTCCTGGTCCAAAGGAAATTAAATAATTAACAAGTGGTAAAAATCGTGTACCCCTCTTCAGGAAGGTCTGAGCTATCTACGGGGACCTCTGGGCTCAAGGGTTAGCCTCCAGTCCGGCGGCTGGGGGGGGGGGGTGAGCAGAGGCGCGCCCCCCCCCCCGCCCCCCGCAACGTGCGCACACACATCGCGGTCCTCGGCCGCGGCAGGTCCGAGGGATGCCAGCCCCCAGGGACTTGCTCGACCCGCGCGCACTGCCTCCCTGTCAGTGTCCTGCACTCCTTCCTCCCACACCCGATCCCTCCTCGTCCGCAGAGCATCCCCGCTCTCTCCGCTTCTAACCTCTGCTCGAAGCGGGCGCCGCCAGCACGTTCCGGATCTCGCACTGAGGAGCGAAATCCTTTGCCTGCCCTCCCTTCCCTGCCTCCCGCACCCGAAGAGGAGCTTCGTCACTGGGGCGCCGCGGGAGACAGGTTCTTCCTCCAGCCGGGGCTCCGGAGGCGGGGCCACAGCGCCGCTTTCGGGAACCGCGGCGGTCGGTTACTAGGCGAGATCACGGCGCTTGGAGACCGCGACGCCCCAGAGCGTAGGGCCGCCCCTTCTCTCTCCCAGCCCAGGTTCCCCCTTCCTTGATGCATCCCGGGAATTGTAGTCCCTTCAATGCTGGCTGGGTCGGTGACCGCGCGGAGCTGGACCACAAGTCCCAGAATTCCGCACGCCCAGTGGGGGCCGTGGAGAAGCCGTTACGAACGTCGGCGGTTGTTGCGGTTCTCCCGCTGTGCAGAGGAAGGCACGGCAGCAAGGGGGACCGTTTGTCAGCGCCCTGCGTTCCCTAAGTGACTGAGGCGGCGGCGGGCGTGTGTGTGTATCCGTGAAAAGCAGTGGAGTTGAAGTAGAGACGATCTATGTGGACCACCTCGAGAATTTCTTCTGCACCAGTCCCTGAGGGTTACTGTAGCTAGCTGAGCGAAGCCCAAGTTTGTTTCCTACTTCAATTTTCCATTTTGGTCAGATGGATTCTAATCTGTTAAAGTGCGGTGCTGCCACATTTAAGAAAAATGCTGGAGGATGTGGTATCACTGTGCCCTGAGAACCAGCGCCTTCTTATGAGCTACCTCCCAAGTTACTTGAGGATAACCAGATTTTGTAAATGGGGAGGTGCTCACATCACGAACAACCAGCCTTGGCCTTCAAACGCAGATGCCTGTGGCATTCCTCCTAAGATTGCCCAAAGTGAATTATGAATTCAGAAGTAGCCTATTTTCAAATTAGGACCACAGCTGACCTGTGGGAAGAGAGTTCAAAATCTCAGTGACTAAAAGACTGTAAAAGGATGATACAAAGGGTATTGGGAACTTGTCCTTCCCTTTCCAAGCCCTCAGTGTAATCGTTTATTAGTTCTTCAACTACCTCAAGCTTTAATATAGCCTTCTGAGTGGTAGGAAAGTCTCCAGAAAAGTAGAAGTGCCAGAATTTGGATGAGCAGTTGCTGTCTGCAGCAATGAAGATGTGAATTGGTTTCATTGTTATGTTTAAGGGAATAGGAATCTACAAATATGTCAGGTGGTGCTGGTGCAGATAAGGGCACTACCAAACACAAAAACAAATTCCTGAAAAAGATTCGAGACATAAGCAAAAATATAAATGATCAGAAAGGCCATACCATAAAACAGTGCCAATGAAGTATATGGAGAATAAATTCTATATAGGAATTCAAAAGATGAAGAGATTTTTCCAGTTATAATAAATCAGGAAAGACTTCATGGAGGAAACAGGAAGTACAGGTAGAATTAAGATAAAGATAAATTGAAAGGACATTCTACATGGGTCTATAGAATAAAAGGATAGATGTAGGAAAACAAATATTTAGAGACACTGAATAGAATTGATGCAAGAGAGAATTCATGTAAGATGAAAAGGGGACATAAGCCTGAAAGGTTAGATTGTGGATGGAGCTGAGCCTAGAGGTTTGCACTACATCCTTAAAATAATGGAAAGTTGTTGAATTTTTTTTCCTTGACAAGGAGAATAAAACCAGTCTTCAGCAGAAATAAGTTTCACCAGGACCTGCCATTATCAGGTTATTATCCCCATGCAGACCCAAGGGAACAAACCAAAATACATGGAGCCTGAGATACACCATTGGCTGCATGGAATGGACTGTGGAACTGGACATTTCATAGGATCTCAAGAAAGAGCAAAGGCCTGTCCCCTAGCAGAGGCTATACTGACTCCCAATAGATCTCACCCTTTTCCTTACTCCACCCTTTCAAATATCTGTATCAGGCTATAGAAAAAGGGACAAAACAATGCACAGCCACCAACCTATAACTCTAAGAAAAATTCATTCCTAAAGTGAGGATGATGTCAAGAATTCATACACAATGTATCAGAACGATTTGGAAAGAACTGCCCCATCAAACAAGCAACAAAAAAAAGGGAGGGCAGAGCCAAATCAAACCAAAATCCTCAAAGAAAGTTACATTATGTGAAAAAGAATAATGAAGAAACCATCTAGAAGAAAGTTATGTCAAAGAAGCAGATTCTCTACCAAAGAAGAATTTAGTTACAATATGAATTCAAAATATCGAGAGCTGAAAGATGGATACCAAGAAGAAAATCCAAGCTAAAGAAATAACCCAATGTAAACATGGTTTCAGATCTAATGAATAGATTTGAAACAATAGGGGGAAAAAAAGCCTGGAAGTCAAATAACCAGTATGGAAACAACTCTGAAAATTATCACAAGAAATGCAGAGGGAAAAGACAGGATATTAAAAGAGAAAGATGATGCTTGAGAGAGCAAAGCCAATCCAGCATACAGATAATTGGTATTCCTAAATTAGAGAAGCCAACAAATGAAACAGAAAAAAAGTATTCAGAAATAAATATATCAACCAAATCTGTGGATTAAAGGGGTACACTGTATACCAGAAAAGAAAAAGATGACATAGAATATAGTCTCCATAGAGGCATATCTTAACAAAATTATTTAAATTCAAGAATAATACTTCAGGCACCTGAGTGGCTCTGTCGGTTAAGCGTCTTCCTTCGGCTCAGGTCATGATCCCAGGGTCCTGAGATTTTGTCCAGAATTGGGCCCCCTGCTCAGCAGGGAGTCTGCTTCTCCCTCCCCACTCTGCCCCTACCTCCGCATTTTCTCCTCCCTCCCCCTAGCTCGTGCTCTCTCTCCCTCTCTCAGATAAAATCTTAAAAAAAAAAAAAAATACTTCAAAATCATTGCAAATTTTAGAGAGGACTATCATACCATCTCTGCCAATTAGTAATTAAAGGGAAACATTTAAGCATTTATTGTGTGTTTTGGGGGGGGACTGAAGTTTATCCTCAGTTGATGAAGGAAAGCTGTTTACCTAAGAATACTAGCTAATATAAGAAAAATGACAGATTTAGAAAATTTTCAATGATGTAATTGATGCGACAAAGGTCATAAATGTATACTAAAATGATTAGATGAAAGAGTAATGCTAAAGAATCACTCCCACAGATTATCTATCTTTAAATGTAGAGATCTAGAGGTCAACATCTCAAATTATCAAATTTAGTATCACCAGGGTGCCTGGCTCCTGGCTAGTTCAGTCGGTGGAGCATGCAACTCTTAATCTCAGGGTTGTGGGTTTGAGCCCCACATTGGGTAGAGAAATTAGTTAAAAACAAAATCTTTTAAAAAAATTAGTATTACCAATACCAGAACAAACTGCCTCTTCCACCTCCTGATGTGATGCAGTATGAAATGCTGCACAAAATATTTTTGGCCAAACACCTAACCCAAGTCTAATCAAGCCTTATACCTAATTCAGTTTATAGAAAATATGGGATAGGTGAACACCAAGTTAATTGAAACCATAAGGAAACAGGTAAAGCCAGAAGATAGGATACAATACAACTGGTCTAGCCTCATTAAAAAAAGTAAACACAATGAAACAACAAAAAATACAAAAAAAGTGGAGAGTTATTCTTGATTAAAAGAGACTAAAAAGCCACAAAAGCAAAATATAATGTGATTAGATCTTGGATCTTGGTTTTGTTTTGTTTTGTTTTGGGGGGGGTTGTTTTGTTTTTTTAGTTTTGGGGTTTTTTTAAGTCTACAAAAGACAATGTGGGGAGAAGGAACAACTGGAGGTATTTGAATACAAAGTGAACACTAGAAGATATTAGGGACTTGCTGTTATTTTTTAGAAAATGTTATTTTTAGGAAACCTATCCTGAAGTATTGAAGAGTAAAATGTTATGCTGCAACTTCCCTTCAAATGATTCAGGAAGAAATGTGTTATTTATATACATACAAATACACACATGCAACTATGCATAAAAAGTAATAAAGCAAATAAGACAAATTTAGCAATTGCCAAATGGTATTTTTAAAGTTTTTCTGCATGTTTGAAATATTTTATTATAAAAAATTGGGGAAAATTTTTTTGTACTAGGCAGAAACAAAATGGAGGATGGGTATGGAAATTAAGCTGGCTTCAGCCTTCTGCCCTGCAACCTCCAATGCAGAAAAAATGGAACAGTATCTATATACTGATAGAGAAGGAAAAGTGTAACATCAGAATTATACCCAGCTAAATTGTGTAAGTTGTAAAGGCAACATTCTCAACATTAAAGAAGTTAAGGAAATTGTTTAGCACTTGTGACAATTGTAATGAAGTTTAATGGCAAATGACTAAGAACCCCAAATAAGTTATTTATAAAGGTAGAAGTTTTGGGGCACCTGGTGGCTCATCTGGTTGAGTGGCTGACTCTTGATTTCAGCTCAGGTTATGATCTCAGGGTCCTGGGATCAAGCCCCTCGTCAGGCTCCTCACTCAGTGGGGAGTCTGCTTGAGGATTCTCTCCCTCTGCCCACCCCCCATGTTCCTGTTGCTTGCTTTCTCTCTCTCAGATCTTAAAAAAAAAAAAGGTAGATGGGGTGCCTGTGTGGCTCAGTTGGTTAAGCATCTGCCTTCAGCTCAGGTCATGATCCCAGGATCCTGGAATCGAGCTCCTCATCAGGCTCCCTGCTCAGCAAGGAGTCTGCTTTCCCTCTGCCCCTCCCCTGCTCATGATCTCTCTTTCTCTCTCTCTCTCAAATAAAAATCTTAAAAAAAAAAATAAAAAGTAACTTCAAAAAGGTATAAGTTTTGTAGCTATATTGAAACACAAGTTGTGCTTCCACCACAGGTTTATTGCATTGCTGACAATGAGACTTGTAGCAATTTCTGCTAGGCTCATGGAGTAGACTGGAAATAAGACTTTTCAGTATTAGAAACAAGGAATAATATATGTTAGATCATTTTCCAAAATAACAATCAATGTGCTTCCTACAATTTGACTTCTGGGGCCCTAAGGTAAATTGCTTAAAGAAACTGAATCCCAAAGATTATAGGGAGGGAATTTTTGAAGCATAGCCATACTCAAGTGGAGATCGAAGAAGCCCAACCAAAACAATTGTGGACCAACTGACAGTGACAACTGTGGATTGAACAAAGTTCTTTTTAAAAAGGCTGTTTTGAAGGTTATGATTCTGATTTTGGAGGGATGAAGGTGATTGGCAGTGGAAGGAATCACATGTGAAATTCCCAAATAAAAATTGACTTTAAAAATATTAAAATAAAGGGGCACCTGAGTGGCTCAGTGGGTTAAAGCCTCTGCCTTCGGCTCAGGTCATGATCTCAGGGTCCTGGGATTGAGCCCCGCATCGGGCTCTCTGCTCAGCAGGAAGCCTGCTTCCCCCCTCTCTCTGCCTGCCTCTCTGCCTACTTGTGATCTCTCTCTCTCTGTCAAATAAATAAATAAAATCTTTTAAAAAATATATTAAAATAAAAATAAAAATAAGTTTCTCACACAAAAAGTCTCAAAGTATAGCGACTTAAGGCAATGGTCAGTTACCCAGAATCTTCCTGTCTTGTTGTTATACTACATTCAGCACAGATCTTCCACATCATGGTTTAAGATGATAAATGTCAGTGTTTACATTTGCATTCCAGCTAAGCAGGAAGAAGAATAGAAGATGGGCACATCCCCTCTAAGGATATTTTCTGTAATTTTCACACAATACTGCTACTTACATCTCACTGGCCAGAACTTAGAGGTCATCTAGTTGCAAGGGAAGCTAGGCTTATACACTATATTCTTGAGGGCAGTGTGTACATTTAAAATCAGGAGTATTATACTAAAAAGAGGAAAAGTAATGTTGGTTCACCAGAAGTTTCTGCTATCACACTCATGGTCCTTTTTGAAAAAACTTTCTGATGATGATATTCAGCCCCCCAAGAAGTGAACAAATAATCAGAACTGGAGAAGTCATGGTAAAAAAGATGGAAGATGAGCTCTGAATCAATTTAATCATTCTTCCGTTTCACTTAAGTATTTTTTTGTTAACTCAGGCAAAATTAATTGATACCTTTTTATTTTTAAAAAGCTGATCTAAAATGATCCCATTCTCATGAAATTATTTCTATCCATTCAACTACGTGGCCCTGAATCTAACTGTATCTGTTTGGAAATATTATAGTTCCCCAAAACCTAACTGGTTTTTTCTGGAAAAGTGAGATTTAAACTATTTCTTTTTTCTTTGTATCTTTTTGATGATTAAAAAATGTTTGAGGGACGCCTGGGTGGCTCGGTTGGTTAAGCGGCTGCCTTTGGCTCAGGTCATGATCCCAGGGTCCTGGGATCGAGTCCCACATCGGGCTCCTTGCTCAGCGGGGAGCCTGCTTCTCCCTCTGCCTCTGCCTGCCTCTCTGCCTACTTGTGATCTCTCTCTCTCTCTCTGACAAATAAATTCTTAAAAAAAAAAAATGTTTGAAATGAGCACGTACCATTTTTTAGTCAAACAATAAATCATTGCCCTTAAAATATGTGTTGATAATAAATTATATTTTTATTGGAATAATATTTGGAGTCATTAGGACATACCTTTGGTTGATCTACCCACACCCTTTTAAGTGGCAAGATCAAGGACCTGTCAGATCACTGAACAGAGTGAGGACATATGAGTGTAGCTATTTAACCACAATTTTCTCTATAAAAGCTAACCATTTTGTTTAGAGCTAGACTTTGCAGCCATGACCTCATTAGCAATGAACTACTAAAAACTGACAATGATATTTTACCAGCTATCAACTAATGGGGTTAAAGTCCACATTTTTAACCAAGTAAAATATTTTAAAATAGAACATTAAAGATGCTCAACATCATGAGCCACCACAAAACTGCAAATCAAAACCACAAGTAGATACCACTTTATACCCCTGGAATGGCTAAAATCAAAAAGAAAACTGTAAGCTTCAGAGAGGATGTGAAGAAATTGGAACCCTCATACATTGTAAGTGAGGATGTAAAATGGTGCAGCTGCTTTAGAAAACAATCTGGAAGTTCCTCAAAAAAGTGAAACATGGAGTTGCCATGTGACCTAGCAATTCCACTTCTAGATATATACCAAGAGACGTAACATCTATCCACACAAAAACTTGTACATGAATGTTCACAGCAGCATTACTCATAATAGCCAAAAACTGGAAGTAATCCAACTGTCCATCAATTGATGAATGAATAAATAAAATATGTTTAACCATAGAATGGAATATTATTCCTCAATGAAAAGGAATGAAGTACTGATACAAGCTACAACATGGAACCTTAAAAATATTCTAGACAAGGGATACCTGGGTGGCTCAGTCGGTTAAGCATCTGACTCTTGATTTCAGCTCAGGTCATGATCTCAGAGTCATGAGATCGAGCCCTACAGCAGGCTCTGTGCTCAGCAAGGAGTCTGCTTGAGATTCCCTCTCTCTCCCTCTTCTTCTCCCCCTCCCCCTGACATACATACACACTCTCTCTCTCAAATAAATAAATAAATCTTTAAAAAAATATTCTAGACAAAAGAAACCAATCACAAAAGACCACATAATGTATATTCCATTTACAGATGGAATGTTCAGAAGAGGCAAATCTATATAAACAGAAAGTAGATTAGTGGCTTTCCAATATATGTGCTGCTGAAGTGAGTACAGATTAGTGGCTTTCTAGAGCAGAGAATGGGTAGGTGAGGGAAATGTGTGTGACTACTACTGAGTATGGGCTTTTTGGGTGGATGATAAAAATGTTCTAAAATTAGATTGTGATGATGGTTGCACAACTCTGAATACACTAAAAAACCATTGAATTGTACACTTTAAATGGGTGATTTTACAGTATGTAAATTTCAATAGGACTAATAAAAATAAAATCAGTGTTCAACTTATTTTATTTGGTTGTCGCAGGTTGGTTTTCTATATGTTATACATAATAATCATTTCCATGTAATTCCTTAAATGTCATTCATTTTTAGAGAATTATTGTTCATAGAGGAAAATATTGATTTTTAAATTAAAGTTCATAGTTTTAATCTATCAACCAGAACCTACCCTATGTTTAATGTTTTTATAGGAATATTAAACATTTTGGGTAAACTATATGTCACATTAGAAGGTACAAAATGCTGGGGCTAAAGGAAATGGGCAATTATCAGTCATTTGTGGAGAAAAGAACTTTTCAAGGTTTTTTCCCCACCTCTTTTCAAACATTTTTAACAAAAGATAAAGAGGGAGGCTCTATTGAACTCTAATAGACACTACAGACTAAGATCAAATCAATAAAAAGTTTCCATGATTTTTCACTGAAGGTAAAGTTTCTTTATAGTCTCTATTCAATAAAGATAACATGAAAGAACTAGATCAGACAAGTAAGAAAAGGCCTCTTTAATCCATGTTTGAAAAGGATCTATTCTAAAAAGCATTCCCAGATATCCAGAGTCTATTTTTCAAATGTAATTACCTATGATTCTATATAAAGTCTAATTTACAGTCTAATTTAATTGCAGACCAACTTGTAATGTACAGACATCTACAACTTCAGCACACATTTGATTTTCTTAGTCCAAACATGATCCCTGGTATAATTCTTCTTTTCTGCTCCTGGTAATAATTCAGGTATAGTGTGCCTTTCTAATAAAGCTCCATTGAAACTCCTGCATGAGATCTCTAATCTCAAAGAGAAAATATGAAAAATTAGTCATATAACTAATAACATATGCTATACTTTCAGTACATTTTATTTTTTTAAAGATTTTATTTATTTGAGAGAGAGAGAATGAGAGCACAAGTAGGAGGGAGGGGGCAGAGGAAGAGGGAGAAGCATGCTCCCCACTGAGCAGGGACCCCCACCCACCCACGAGGGAGTCAATTCCAAGACCCTGAGATCACGACCTGAGCCAAGACAGACACTTAACCAACTGAGCCAGCCAAGCATCCCTTTCCAATACATTTTAAATGTTTTAGGTCAGTTATAATAGGGGTCACATCTGGCTGTTAGATGTGGATCACTGTATGTGACATCATTACATATTCTTCCTAAGTGGACCCTATAGGCTGATTAATGTGTCTTCTCTAAAATTTTTGCAGCATTTCCTAGTAAGAACAATGAGAGGTTCCTATAAGATGTTAATTTGTGTTTCAAAACTTTAAAGATGGGGGCGCCTGGGTGGCTCAGTGGGTTAAAGCCTCTGCCTTCGGCTCAGGTCATGATCTCAGGGTCCTAGATCGAGCCCCACATTGGGCTCTCTGCTCAGCAGGGAGTCTGCTTCCTCCTCTCTCTGCCTGCCTCTCTGCCTACTTGTGATCTCTCTCTCTCTCTGTCAAATAAATAAATAAAATTTCTAAAAAAAAAAAAAAACTTTAAAGATGTGTGGCAATCTCAATGATGGGTAGGATCCCATAATGATAATTTAATACTTATCATTACTAACTAGTAGGAGGAGGAGGAGTAGTACTAGTTTTGTGCTACCTCCAGGTACACTTTCTGGAACACACTGCTCAAGCTTACTGAAGGGGAAATTGTAATCATGTCTACCTAAGAATCATAGGATTCTAGAGCTGGAAAATATCTTAGAGATACCTTAATTTTTCAAGTAAAGGAGGCTCAGGTGGTGGTCAACAATGAAGATCCCTAACAACTTCATTGAGTGCTTGTATAGTCAAACAGGTAACTCCTCAGTGCTGCTGCGGGGAGGAATTAATGTTACACAGAAAGTATCATGGAATAGTGTGAAGGGGAAATCCTTTCAGTTCAGAAGATAAGGCTCACCCAAATTATAATCCCTACTCCGTATTCAGCACTCTTTGGGCCTTGGGCAATTTACCTAATCTCTCTAAGCCTCGGTTTCCTCATTGGTAAAATGAACATAGTAGTACCTACCTCATAGGATTGTTGTAAGGATTGAATGAGTTAAATACATCTAAGGAAACTGGAGCCCCATATGGAGTCTCCTTTTCCTTATGGAGCAAAGATTTTGAGGGGCTATGGAAACATGCCTACCTAGAACCCATCACCTCCCCCACCTTTTGTAGGGCCAGACTCCAGGTATCCAAGACACTGGAATTACCTACATAAATGGCCCTGGGCCCACTTATAGGGCTAACTTCTGGACTGCTCTGCTGGAGTGTACTCTCCCGGATCAGAGGCTGACCTGAAGGGACAGCTCTTTGTGGGGTGGGAGAGCATGTACCTGAAGCTGGGATGCATGGACTGAGCATCCACAAACTTGTGTGCAAGGCCCCTCACGGAAAGAGTAGGAGGTAGGATGAGAAGAGAGGCAGCCTGGAGACAGGGGCCCATTTCTCCTCACGCTGCCACATTCTGGCATGAAACTCAAGGGATTCTAAGAATTCTGCATTTGAATCTGTCCTTTCAGGTTGTTATGAAGGCATATTTGACAAGAGGAAAGAACACATTTGATATCTTGCTCGATATCTAATTTTTAAGTGTGTAGACATATGGAATGGACCGCTATAGTATTCTTGCCTTGCCCTGACGAGCACTGGGGGGTAAACCTGGTGCCTTGCCCATGGTAAGCACTCAGTACATTTTAATTGTTGTAGTTGTTGTTGTTGTTGTTGTTATTGTAAGTGACCCTTCTCACTTCCAGCAAAATAAAATCTTTCCTTTCCCCCACTGACCAGAGACAATACATACAGCCTGCCAAGAGAACGCTGATGTACACTCAGGATAGAGATTTCTAAAGGCCCGAACAGAGAGGCAAAACCACTTTTCAGGTTAGCAAGTACAACCAGGAAGTAAGAGAAGCCCTTTGAAAAAATCAACTGCCAGAAATTCTGTACTAAGCATGAACCCAGCAGCCGCACTTGCACCTGTGGAGAATAACTCCCAGGGAAAGCGTGTACAACAAAGAAGCCACACCCCCAGCACAGAGCTGCCCAGGGTAAACAGCCATAAGACAAGAGGGTGATCAGCAGATTTGAGAGTAGAGGAAAAGAGACCCGAGTAGAGCTGAGCACGGATTATTCTCCTCATTCGCTGTAAGGATGAGCTGGGAGTGGAAGTGAAGCCTACTGTTGTCCTGCACTATCTACTTTGATTGTAGCAGAGAATGTGGGTCCACACATGCTGAACAGATCCCTTTGTTAATTTTATAAAGTCCTGAATTTTAAAACATGTTCCAAAGAAGATAGAATTTGATCCATTCCTTACACCTCACACCTGCATAAATTTCAAATGGATCAAAAATATAAATGTATTGTGTAAGACTGATGAATCACAGACCTGTACCCCTGAAACAAATAATACATTATAGGTTAATTAAAAAAAGAAAAAATTATATAAATGTAAAAAAAATATCATCAAAGAACTGACCGAAAACATGAGTTAATTCATCTACAACCTGGAGAAACATTTCTAATCATGATGCAAAATCCAGAACTAAAAAGGGCAAAAACTGATACATTCAATTACCAAAAAAAAATTAAGACTTTTTTGCAGGGCAGAGAATATCATAAGAAAGTGAGAAGAAAATGTATTAACTGGGAAAAATATTTGTAACCAGTATTGCAGAGAAAGGGTAATTATCTCTAATATATGAGCTTCTTTTGATAAAAATAAGACTACTAACTCTACGGCAAAATGTGAATAGACAGTTCATATAAGAAATAAAAATGGCCCTTAATCATGTGAAAAAAGAAATGCTCAAAATAAGAGAAATGCAAATTAAAAACTACACAGATTTTAAAACATGGATGATCAACTATACAGTCTCAAGGATACCTAAGGATGAAAAGAATGAAACAGATACGTCCCAGAAGATAGACTCTAAAGTTAAAAAAAAATTAAAATGTTTTCAGTCATCATATTGGAGCATAATAACTAATGCTACAGGAATGCAATCAGGAAAATCCAGACTTTGGGCAATTCCCAAGGACAACCCGTTTTTGGTTTGGTTTTTTTAAATCAATTACAAGAAATAAAAATAAGAGGTGGAGGAAAAATTGCTTGTTAGAAGATAATTAAAAGATATACCAATTTCATGT
Organism: Potos flavus; assembly: GCA_028534135.1. Classification (NCBI taxonomy): domain Eukaryota; kingdom Metazoa; phylum Chordata; class Mammalia; order Carnivora; family Procyonidae; genus Potos; species Potos flavus. Next base: position 58,423,776 of record CM052885.1, read on the forward strand.
AGCTTATTTGGACCCTGATTTGAACAGACTATTCAAAAAACAAACACTATGAGATAACCATAGAACTGTGAGCACTAACTTAATATTTGATGGTTTTTAAGGTATTATTAATTTTTAGGTGTTATAATGGCAATGTGATTATGCTTTTTAAAAAAAAATCTTACCTTTTAGAGATACATGCCGAAATATTTACGTATGAGAAGTTCTGAGGTCTGAATTTGCCTCATTTGCTAAAAATAATCTGGAGAGGTGGGGGAGAGGTGGGTGGGGAGAGGTGGGTGGGGCTATAGCTGAGGTCAGATTAGCCCTGTGCTGGTTAGTACTGAAGCTGGGTCATAGCTACACGTTGGTTCACTATACTGTTCTCTCTACCTTTTAAAGTTTGAAATTTCCATATGTTCCATATTTCCAGTTTAAAAAGAAACTGCTTCAAATATTGTTAGGGCCAGGACTCTGGAAAGGACCTGTCCTCTCTGACTGTTACAGCCAAGATTCTAAATGGCACATGAGCAAAGTAGCATTCTCTACAGAACCTTCTTTTGGGCTTATGTCCATTTGACGGTGTTTATCCATTTCTCCTGCACAGTGTTTTGTTACTACGGTCTCATTAAAATGGGTCAAGTAAAATCTTGGTTCATTATTTTCTCCAATGAGAAAAAGGAAATACAGAGTGATGGTTAAGGATTCAGGGTCTGGAGTCAGATGGCTGCACTCGTGTCCAGCTCTACCGCCTGCATATGAGACCCTGGGCAAGTCATGGAGATAACACTGATTCCCATTTCATAAATATGTTGTGAGGATTCAGTGACTGACATAATGTATGTAAAGTGCTGAGAATACTTAGCACACAGTAAATGTGCAAAATATTTGTTATTGTTAATAATAGTAAATGTCATCAACATTTAAAAATTTGCCCACAGAAGGTTCCCAGAGATTTTTAAATAAGATTTTAACTTAGTTATTCACATGTCTGTGTGATTGCCTGAATTACTATTGCTGTGTTTATAAACATAAAATCGGTGTCCATTTTCTGAACCAGTTTTCTTCTCTTTCTCTTTTTTTTTTTTTAAGATTTTCTTTATTTGAGAGAGAGAGAGAGAAAGCACGAGCAGGGGGGAGGGGCAGAGGGAGAGAACCAGACTCCCTGAGCCAAACACAGGCTCAGTCCCAGGGTCCTGGAATCATGACCTGAGCCAAAGGCAGATGCTTACCCAACTGAGCCACCCAGGTGCCCCTCTGAACCAGTTTTCTGATAAAACTGTAGAATGTGTCGGAACAGATGCTGCATCAAACTGAAAATTCTCCACAGCCTTAAAAGCATCAGTATTGCTTATATGCAAAGACTTCAGAGCTAAATAATATGCCACAAATTCATTAAATTGCTACCATTATAGAACATAGCCAAATAACTTCAAAATTGTACACAGAAGGCACAATAGTATATCAAATGAACAGTAGCACAAAGTCCTCAGTATCTAGTACTTGTGCCCTAGAGTGAGGAAAATTAGAGAAACATTTAAAATCAAATGGCTTGACCCCTGAAATCCTGAATTTCTGAAAACATTTTAGTAATGAAAGGGAAACTTACAAACTTACTTTTGTGAACTCTGTTACTGGTCCCCACAATACCGACCTAATCTTCCATATTAGCAAGGATGTTTCATTCCTCAGATGAAAGGTGAACAATATGAATAGAAGACGACAGAATGACGGAGCCAGGGGCACAAGGGCGGAAACATGACCTGGGCCTGCTCTAGTCACTTTCTGCACAAGGCGCTCCGTCTCCAGGTCTTGGTGTGCTCCACTGTGAAATGAAGGGGCTAGACTCAAACACCCATAGGACGCCTTCCACCTCTAAAACGTTATGGCCAATTAATAGCATTCGTTTCTTCTTGGCAATACCTATTTCGGGGAAGTCATACAATTCAGCTCCACATTTTTTATTGAGAGCCTACTTCAAAGAGTGGTGAAAACAGGGTAGAATGGAGCTATTCACGCGCAATCTAGTGCTCTTTAAAAAGACCGGGTTAGTTCAGGCCTCCAGCCCCACCTCACCCCGGTGCCCCACTGCCCTGCGCCCTCCCCAGGGCCAGGACCCCGCCCACGTGTCTTGCTTCGCCTGCCTGTGGCCTGTAACAACCTATACCTGGGGCTCCCTGGGTGGGAGTCGTCCTCCCGCCCCCCACTAGGAGGAAGAAGAGATACCTGCGGCCTGACAAGCCCCCCCACCCCCTCCGCAACTACTTGGCCACGATGGCCTTGGTGATCCAGGCAACACCCCCCCACCCCCCCATCTCCCACCCCCATCCCCCACCCCCCCGCGCAGGCTGAAGCGCCCACATCATGCGTCAGGTCCAGGCCGCCTTCCCCTTCTTCGGGGACCACTATGAGGGCGGGAAGGATTCCATCCGCCACAATCTCTCCTTCAGCCCATGCTTCTGCAAGATGTCTAACCTGCGGAGCCCCAGGCCAAGGGCAACCTCGGGGTCGTGGACGCGAGTCTGATCCCGGCCTAGGCGATGCGGCTGCAGAGCGCGGCCCTGTGGCAGCGCTGGCAGAGCAGGGACGTGCGAGGAGTCTTCGCCCAGGACCTGGCCCCTCCGCGCTGCACCGCTGGCCCTAGTGGCCCTCAGGTCCCCAGCCCACGCCCACTGAGGGCTTCAGCATCAAGTGTTTGCTAGGGGACCCCAGGGAGGGGGCGCCACGGAGCAGCCCAGGTCCAGCAGGCGCTGGGCACTGTGCGGAGAAGGTGATGCCCACTCCACCTCTGCCCTCTGAGAGCCCTCTGTGGCCCCTCTACCCCTTCCCGGGCCCAGGAGAGCAGAGGGGGAGACTTCCCAGGGGGGCACCAGCAGGCTCTCACCCCTCTCCCCTGAGCACAGAGCCTGGCCCCTTCACTTACTCCTGGACACTACAAACCCTGGGGGACTGTCAGTGGGAGTCACACAGCCTCACTTTGGAGGCAGCTGCCCACCTCCTACTCGCCGGTCTACCCTCCCAATGTGGTAATGCCCTCGGCTCCACTACCACCCACATCCTGTCCCCAGTGCCCACCTTCAGCCAGCCCAGCCTACTGGAGGGTGGCCCCTGAAACTCATGTCTCCCCAGGGGGTACTGCTCTGGGATCTAGATGCCCTTCCAGGGGGTGCCATCCTACCAGAGCATCTGTGATGTGTGGCTTAGCCACTCCCAGGATCCAACTACCTCCACCCCAGGCTGGCTAGTCTCCTGTACAGCCTATGAGACTCCCAGAGCAGGGGCTGCTTTCCTCTCCTACCTCTTCCCACCACCACTGGCTTTTGGGGAACCAAGGCCAAGACGACCAAGAGGTGCCTGTGGCCACAGCAACCTTGAAAACCAGGCCCCCGTGTGCTGAGAAACCACCATGTTTCTCTGACCACCCCACAAAGGGTTGGGGTTGGCCCAGGCACTACCCTGGCCCTGATGGTCAGTCATGCCTCTCCTACCCCCAGAGGCAAGACTGGAAAGCGTGAGGACTTTGCTTGCAGAAGCCCCTTCCTGATCCCACTGTCTCTGGCCCTCTCGTCCATCTATCCTTCCTTCCATCCATCCATCACCACATGTCACTTCCCCTCCCTGGCTCCGAGCTTGGGGAGGGAGAACCTAACTGTGGCTCCAACCCAAAGCCCTGCCCTCCCTCATGTGCCTGGGAATGAGGTAGCACCTTTTTGTGGAAAGGAAATCAAGACCCTGCTTGGTTTGGGTGGTGCTAATGGGGAAGATAACAGTAAAGGAGTAGACAATTAAAAAATTATTATTATTATTATTAAAAAAATTTTTAAATAAAAAACTGGATCAAACTTGGAAATGTACTTAAAATCATGTTGTCAATTATATCTCAGTAAAAACAGGGGGAAAAACTTAATGGAATTGTATACTTTTAAATGTTAGGTTTTATGGTATGTGAATTACATCGAAGAAGAAGGGGGAAAAAAAAAGAAAGTATCTTGGGTGGCCCAAAGAGGCTTAAATAGTGATGTGAACCAGAGTATGAACCTTTATAACTGAATAAAGAAAACCTGGATGGCAAATTTAGCTAGACCAACAGTGAGAAGCACCCTTTACCAAGACCGGCTACATAATTTGCATGGTCCAGGACAAAATGAAAATGCAAGGCCCCTGGTCCAAAATTGTGAAGAATTTTGGGGCACCTGGGTGGCTCAGTGGGTTAAGCATCTACCTTAGGCTCAGGTCATGATCTCAGGGTCCTGGCTGGAAGGCACCCTGCTCAGCGGGAGTCTGCTTTTCCCCTCTCTGTCCCTCCCCCTCTCCCATGCTCGTGCACTCTCTCTCTCTCTCTCAAATAAATAAATAAAGTCTTTAAAAAAAAAAAGTGAAGAATTTCTAGAGAGTGACAGCAGAGCATTAAACCAAACTCATGCCCCTCTGGGCATGGGACCCTGTGTGACTCCACAGGTCAAAGGCCCATGAAGCTAGCTGTATTTACTGAACTGTTAACATTTTCTAGGCCCAGGACAGAACGCTTAACAGACAACTCTTTCAATTCTCACCACAAACTTGCAAAAGTAATATTATTATCCCTATTTTGTGAGAAAGGAAATAAAGGCTTCAAGAGGTTAAAGAATCGATCCAAGTTCTCACAGCCTGGAAATGACAGAGCCAGACTTCATACTGAGGCCTGACTCCAAAGTCATGTCTTCGCCAGTGGCCTTCAAACTTATTAGTAAAAATCTTTGAGTGAGTACACCAACTTATGTGGAAACATAGGAAGATAAATTATACACATATACTACTATATTTATAAATCATGTACCTTATGAAGCATATAAAACAAAGACATTTTAAAGATACCATAAATAGATATTCTAATATTTTCTTCCCATACCTCAACCAATTGCCTTTCACAATTTCCTGTAGTACCCAGGGGTTAAGGCTGCTCTTCATCCAGACAAAATTAGAGTTAATAGTACTCAAAATGTTAATTTTCCCATGAAGTGTGAACATTTTAATAAGATATTCTTTTATTTTTAAAGATTTTATTTATTTATTTACAGAGAGAGAGAGATCACAAGTAGGCAGAGAGGCAGGCAGAGAGAGAGGGGGAAGCAGGCTCCCTGCTGAGCAGACAGCCCGATGGCAGGACTCGATCCCAGAACCCTGAGATCATGACCTGAGCCAAAGGCAGAGGCTTTAACCCACTGAGCCACCCAGGTGCCCCTTAATAAGATATTCTTAAAGGGTAACACTCAAAAAGGGGGTTTCTCATGATGGAATTTTAGGCCCTGTGAAACTCAAGGGGCATTTACTTTTTTAATCCTGGAGGCTGACTTGACTTGGAGAAATTGTGTTTTGTTTGCGGATAAAACAAGCAGGCTGGGCCTGATCAAGATTTTTGGTGTATTCTAGGTTGTCTGCACAGTTATATAGTGAAGGTGGATTAGGAACACCAGAAGGAAAACAGTCACCTGACAAGTGTTTACTGAGTGACCGTGACAGGCCAGAAACCTTGCTGGTTGCTAGGGATAGAGTGAGCCTGCCAGCAAAGAGCTAAGTGTGTTCTGAAGAAACAGAGGGGGCTCCATGCCAACAGAAATAACCTTGGAAAGAGATGCACTTTGTCTTCTCCTCCTTGAACATAAACCTTTCGAAAGCAAAGACTATGCTTACATTTTATGAAAAGATAGTTCAATACATTAGAACTTGATGAAAATCACAAATTATCCTTTAAAATGTTAGCATTGACCTTTTATAACAGTCATCTTTCTCTAAACTATAGCGTAGTTTTTAGATCCTCTTGAAATACTGGGATGCCACAAAGTGCACTACAAAATTTGTTTTTGAATTCAGCTTTTATCTCTTTGTACATAATCAGTAATAATCTGTGGTTGAATCATGCAGGTGCTAAAGATGGACGGCCCAAGATAAAGGAGATTTTTTACAACTCTTCCTCCAGATGGCGACAAAGGACCGCGTCTTTAAAACAGGGCTCTAGCTTGTAGCCTAAGACACCAACTCTGGACTGCCTACATTAAATGGAAAACTCAGAATTTATTTCCTCACCAAATCTACAAGGAAAAAAAGTGCAAATAAATGACATCTACAGAACTGTATTTTTCTAATATCCTATAGGTTTAAAGGGTGAATTATTTGGATAGAATGCTTTGTAAAAATAGCACCAGGAAAAAAAGGATGGGAGTAGAAAGAAGAAAATTGGAAGCGCGGATTATATATTGAGATGGGTATGTCAACAATGCTTCACATTCCTTTGGTTGCTATGGTAACTTCCAGGTTCATTTACTCAGCCCTTGTTTTAATAGAGCTCTGAAATCAGTGGAATGTTAGAGCCACAGTCAGACTGCCTGTTCAAATCTTATCTCCACCCTTTACTAAACATGTGACTCTCAAGTGATTTAACATCTCTCTGTGTCTCAAGTTCCTCATCTGTAAAATGGGGATGATGAGTTACTGAGAATAAGCATGTAAAGCACTGAGCACAGTACCTGGCACATATTACGTATATAATAAATCAGCGGTCACCACCAAACCACCATCATGGCCACCCCTACACCATCTATAAAGACTCATCAAAACATTTTTCTCACCGTATTTTATGAAGAAGCATGGTTCTTGGTATTGGCCAATCCCAGATAAGTGGGGGGGAGGAAATACTCTGGGCCTAAACAGCATTATTTGAATATCTGGCTCATTGCTTAAAATATCAAATTGTTCAGTTTTTCATTCTGAAGCAGTCAAATAATTTGATCAATGAATCACTCCATTCTGTTCAATTGCCATTTAGAAGCTTTCTAGCTTTTGCCGTAATAAAAAATTACATACATAAATTAGCAAATTTATGCAGAAAGCCACATTTTTACCAACCTATTTCTTCTTTTAAGTAGATTTTTGCATACCCAATCTATGTTTCTATTCTAGCATTTACTCTGTAATTACCAGAAAAAAGAGAATGAAAATAAGTATCATTTTCCAAATTCTACAACCATCATGAATAAGTTTAATCTACTCATATTTGCAGGAGATGCTTGGCTTTATTTTAGTGCTATCCTCTTTTTGCCTTTCCTTCTTGATATTGCTAATTTTCTCAGGGCTTACGCAGTTCTTTCAACATTCATCCTTTCCACGGTTATTAATTTTTTTAATTGTCAAAATAATTTTCCATATTAACAGCCAATATGCCTGCTCTCAGCTGGTCAAGATTCAACTGGTCTGTTGATGTGGTTGATCTGTTTTGTTTTTCCTTCTAAGCAGTTCAATTTATCTACAAAATCCCAATTGTCTTGCTAGCATGCCTCAGCTAATTAATTGTGTATCCTCTACCCGACATTGTCTTTTAAATTCAAATGGTTTGCTTCTGATAGAATCATTTCTCATTGTTTTTCTACTTACTATCAGTGAGACTCAAGCCCTTTGGTAGTGATGACTGTTGGCACTGTATCATCCATCCACACTCATGTCTCCCTGCTTTGGCCTGATGGCAGAACTTGCGGAGAAATATGGAGCCACAGGCAGAGATCCTCTTAAGAACCCTGGGCCAGGAGAGTCAAAAGGACACATCAATAGAGTAAAGCTTGTCTCCCAGTAGCTGGATAAATTGACACTTTCTAAAAATTATGCTGCGGTTTACACATTTTACTTTGTAATCAACATTATTTGGCTGCATTCTAAGATTTTTGAGAGATGTTTTTTAAAGTCAGAGAAACTTCATTTGTGTGATCTCTGGTACTATTTCCATGTTTCACTTACTTCCTATTTGTGACTTTATCGGAGGGAAATAAGCCCATCCTTTCTAACAAAATATTAGAGAAAAACATGTTGTGACAGTCTCTTTGGTGTCCCCAGCGAAACATTTCCTGGTATTCATGCCTTTGTGTATTCAAGTCCTTGACTCTGACCTTGGTCATGTGATTGGCTTTGGTGAATGGGACATTAGCATGTGCGATTCAAGTAGAGGCTTAAGAAGTACTTGCACAGGGCGGGAGAGGGGAGGGTGTTGTCCTCTTGGAACGCTTCATCTTAGAGCTAGACCCCTGAAAGTTCACAAGTGGAGGGAAACCACAGAAGCCATTTGGACGTTCCAGTTCCAACCAAACTGTTGACGGAATACAACAGCAAAAGTTATCTTGGCCACACAACATGGGGCAGAAGTTCCTCCCAATGGAGTAGAGTCAACCCACAGAATCATGAGAAGTAATAGGTTATTGTTTAGCTACTGTGTTTGGCAATGGCTTGTTACACAGCAATAGGTAGCTGAAAAACATGTAAGAAATTACCTTCTTAATGACACATGGTGTTCAAGGTTTCCTCTCAGGAAAGCATCACTGTGTACACATTTCATTTTGATAAAGATTCAGCTTTCAATTTATATCCAATTGAAATGTCTGATGCCCAACACCCTGCAATGTGCTTTGGCCTTTGAGCTATTTAAAAACCTGTCACTCTATGCAGCCCTGTCCTCACTGACATCTCCACCAGGAAGTCTGGCTGGCTGGCGCTCTAGGCATCGCAAATCCTATTTCGGAAAACGCTGACAGATTGTTTCACAGAATATTGTCATAATACCAAGTCACTGAATACTGAGTTGCCTTCATGGGAGCAGATTTCTACAGAGATTGGGCTTATCTTTTTAGATTTCTGTGATTCCAACATTTCCTTTTTTGTTAAACTGTGAATTTATTAAAAGTCATTATGAAATCATAGAAAACTAAAAAGAAAAGTTTACCTACAAAAGAAGGCTGAACATTGATGGCAGACTAGTTGAATCCACTCCAGCACGTCCACACAATGGCTTGCTATGCACTGAGAAAATAATGAGTGAGTTCCATAGAATTGACATGCAAAGTCCTCCCGGATAGAGCAGTAAATGGAAAAAAAAAAAAAAAAAAAAGCAAGTTTCAGAACAGTGTTATGGTATGCCAACCTTTGGGTTAAAAGGGAAGGAAATCTATATTTGTATTTGCAGGTATGTGTGATATATTTAAAAATCTAAGAACAGGAGTGGGAAACTGACACTAGGGGATTAAACACAAGAAAGAAACTTTTCACTATTACACCTTTTTATGTTTTCTTGTTTTGTTTTTGTTTTTTTAAACATATGAATGTAGGGGTTCAGGGGGTTAAAGCCTCTGCCTTTGGCTCAGGTCATGATCTCAGGGTCCTGGGATGGAGCCCTGCATCAGGCTCTCCGCTCAGCAGGGAGTCTGCTTCCCCCTCTCTCTCTGCCTGGCTCTCTGCCTGCTTGTGATCTCTTTCTCTCTCTCAAATAAATAAATAAAATCTTAAAAAAAAACAAAAAACCATATGAATGTACTGTCTATTCAAAATATAGAGTAAGTTGTTTCAGTTTGGGAAGACATGAACTAAAATATTAGCAGGGATTGCCTCTGTGAGATAAGATTTCACATATTTTTTTTCTGTTTATTGTATTTGCTATTTTTTCCACACAAAAAAATTTTCATGTAATTTAAAAAGCAATATTTAAAAATTATCAAATAAAAAAAAATCCACTGATAGTCCTACCATTCAATCCAAACACAACTATTATTTTTCTATGCATAAACCTCGTAATCCCGAATACATACAATCGGGGCGCCTGGGTGGCTCAGTCGTTAAGCATCTACCTTAGGCTCAGGTCATGATCTCACGTCCTAGGATGGAGCTCCACAAGGGTCCTGGGATCGAGCCTCACACTGGGCTCCGTGCTCCCTGCTCGGTGGGAAGCCTGCTTCTCCCTCTTCCACTCCCCCTGCTTGTATTCCCTCTCTCTGTGTCTCTTTCTGTCAAATAAATAAATAAAATCTTAAAAAAAAAATACATACAATCTGGTATCCTTTCTCTGAATATACCAAGGTTTACATAACCCTTTTTCTATAGCTGAACACTTTGACATTTTTTACTGTATCCTTTCATAAATAATGATGCAATAAATGTTTGTAAAAAAGTTTTCCATATGTATAAGAGATCCTCAAAAGTGACATTCTGTTTCAAATGGTATAAACATTTTCAGAAGCCTGATGTGTACTGTCTAAATGTTTTCCAAAAGGATTGGTGCCAGTAGAAATTTATGAGAATTCCAAGTTCATTAAACTGTCATTAGCATTGATTAACATTTTAAAAATCTTTGCTAATAGTCAAATTTGAAACTCTTTATAACTTGTCTTTACATTTCTTTTGCACCTAATAAAGATGAACATTTTTCCATTTGTGTGCTGATGAGTTTAATTCCTCCCTAAAATATGTTTGCAAGTCCTTTGCCCATATTGAGATTTTAGAGAATTTTCTTTGTTTACAGGTTTTTAAGTATATTTTAATTATTAGCAAGTGTTAGACACCTTGTCTGTCCTTTTCATTGGAAATATTTTCCTCTGTCATCTGCATTTTGTTTTATTTTACTGAATGTAGAGTGTTTTTGTTTCTTCATCCCTATTATATATGCTTTGACATTGCTACCCTTTAGAATTCTAACGATTCACTTCTATTTTCTTCTAATTTGATATACTTTGATTTAAAATTTTTTTCTTTATTTAGAATTAATTTCTGTGTGCAATGTTAGAAAAAGACTCGGATAGGTATTTTTAAGGCTATCCAAATTCCTTAATAGAATTCATTGAGTAATCTTTCCTTTTCCCATTGATCATGCGGCCTTCCTTATAATATTTTTGGTTCTAAGGCGTACTAGTGTCCATTTCTATCACAGTTACTATGCTCCACTGATTTACATCAGTATCACACTCTTTGCTAAAGTTTGAGAACATCTTTTCACAAATGGCAGTGCTCCAACCCATCAGGATCATCATGATAATTTCTTTGATGCCACCTCTTAATTTGATGTTTATTTATCATCTTCTTCAGGTAAATAATTTTACCTTTCAAAAATATTCCATGGTTTTTGTTGGAAATTTGTCAAACCTATAAATTAACTTGAGTAGAAACTGGGTTTGTTTTGTGTGTGTGTTTAGTTTTCTTGCTTCTAGGGGCACCTGGATGGCTCAGTTAAGCATCTGCCTTTGGCTCGGGTCTTAATCTCGGGGTCCTCAGGTCATGATTTCGGGGTCCCCACATCAGGCTCCCTGCTCAGCAGGAAGTTTGCTTTTCCCTCTCCCTCTGTCCTTCCACCCATCATCGCCCTCTCCCATGGCCACTACTTATACTCTCTCTCTCAAATAAATAAATAAATAAATAAATAAATAAATAAATAAAAATCTTGAAAAAAAAATTCTCTCTCCCTCAGTCTCTGCCCCTCCCCACCACTTGCACTCTCTTGCTGTCTCTCTAAAAAAATAAAAATAAAATAAAATAAATAAATAATATTCTTGCTTCCAAAAGGAATATGGTTCTTTCCATTTAGTCAGGACTTCCTGCAGCTCACGACCATTTTTGTTTGTTATTTTGATTGGTTGGTTGGGTTTTTTCTCACAGGTCACCTATATTTCACATTAAAAGTATTCCTTGGTACTTTATGGGTTTTGTTTTGTGAATGGGGTCTCTTTTTGTTTTATTTTTCTAACCAATTTTTCCTTACATGGAGGACTCCTAGTGATCATGTATTTACCTTTAATCTTGCCCTTTTGGTGGCTCAATTGTTATCCTGGAAAAAAATTTCCAGTTTGGGTTTTCTGGAATACAAATTGTTTTGACACTTAAATTGGCCTGAAACTCTGTTAATTCGGGGGGGGGGGATCATTATTGGTACCACAATGGCCAATCAAAGGGGTGATCTGAATATTTACTTCTCATCAGTTTTACTGTTTTGTGGACACAGCCTGTTTTAGGGATATTACCATGGAACCTTGTAAAAATAGAATTGTGAATGTATACTGATGAATTACAAGTATAAGAACAGTCCCTGATTTAGATGTGAGCCAGGCACCCAGCTACCTCTCGCTCTGTTATGATAATCGCAGGTGAGGAGAGGTGAGAATCCTAAAATAGAAAGGAAATTGAAGAAATCAGCCGAATGGCTGAATCAGTGGCTGGTTTTAATTACCTGCCCAGACGTCTGAGTATGTTCCATGTTTAACTGGTTCTACCTTGCCGCCTTTGTACAGATAAAGATTCCTAAGAGAATTGGGACGACATGGAGATCTGTCACTTGGTGTTACTACAAAGATACCCATATTGCCTTCCTTTCATCTTGGCCAAGAAATGAGGTTGTTCTTTGTCCTCTTCATTGCGAGTCTCCTCTAGATACACATGGAAGTGGGCTCTGGTTCCCTTTGTCTTATCCCGGGAGCAAACATGGCCAACAGTGCTCCCTCTGGTGGGAAAACCACCTTGTCCAAGCTCCTGACTACAAGGATGGGAGCAGGGCATTCTGCTCCAGTGAAGAGGACCGTAGGGAGGATAGGGGATAAAAACACTGAGAGAACAGTTGCGGGGAAGGGGAGAGAAAGCTTGGTATGGACAGATAAATCTCATCGGTAAAATAAAGAACTGTATAATATGTTCTCTGTATTCTGTGTACGCTCCAGCATCTAAACATCCAACTTTCCTTCAGAAAATGGCTGCAACTTCCTTCCTGCTAAAGACCTGGTTGATGAGTTTCAGAACAAATGCATCTCCACCCTCCAGACAACTTAACGTGTAAACACCTGCATTTGTTTAAAACTTCTGTTTCTCGGGGCGCCTGGGTGGCTCAGTGATTAAGCAGCTGCATTCGGCTCAGGTCATGATTTCAGGGAGCCCGCTTCTCCCTCTCCCTCTGCTGCCACTCTGCTTACTTGTGCTCTCTCTCTCTCTCTCTCTCTCTCTGTCTCTGTCAAATAAATAAATAAATAAATCTTAAAAGAAAAAAAAAACAACTTCTGTTTCTCGGTCAAGATCGATGAGCAAAAAGTCAAGATGGAGTAGCAATTTAGCAGAGGATGAATGATCAAGTGTGGGTACACATTAGAGCAAATATTTCCACTGAGCAGTGTCAGTAATATGTTAGGAGTTTCAAAGCACTACAGCTAGTAAAGAGCTAAGAGAATGACTTGTGCCCTGAAAAGCCACAGGAAGATGATAGAAAAGGTCATTATTTTACAATAGTAAATTAAAAGTACCCCAAAGGATATAAAAATACAGATTCAAAGGGGGGCATGCACCCTGATGTTTACAGCAGCATTATCAACAATAGCCAAACTACAGTAAGAGCCCATATTTTTGGATTCATATGAATGGATAAAGAAGATGTGGTAGATATATCTATGCTGAAATACTACTCAGCCATGAAAAAGAATGAAATCTTGCCATTTGCAGTGATATGGCCTGGATGAGGAATTTATATTCACATCTGAGGCCTCTTTATAATATTTTCATTTTTTTGTGTGAGGTATCTTACTGTTATCATCTGTTCTCATCAAAGAACCTTGGTGATAGACAATGTGACTGATTTAAATGGGGGCTGGAAACAGAACAAGTGTTCATTTCCAGCTCTGTGTAGAGGAACCTTGGGGCTTAATGTGTGGTTGTAACCCATCTCAGAGCCTTCTGCAGGCAACACCTAAACTACCCAGCAGATTTGGGGGGAGGGCTGAGATTTATACAATTTGTAGGGAGGGAGCAGTTTAAGGAAAAAGGAACATAAATGATGAATACAAAATTAGGTATAGGGCCATGGAAGGGAGCTGAACGAAGGAGGGTCATGGAGCATCCATATCCTTAGCTTTGATAAATCCAGCCCTCTGCCCACCTGTGGTCTGGAGGACACCCAAAGAAGCGATGGCCAGTCCACACGGACAGGAGCAGGACCCTCCCCGAGTTGTTGACCTCTCCCAAGATAGCTGTACCCTCTGCTGGGCCACACACTTAACAGTTGCTTGCAAAATCATGTAAAATGATGTCATTATTCACAATAGACTCTTTTCATAAGTATCTGTGGCCTCCACTGTAACCTCACTGCCTAGTTAGAATGAAAGTGAGTCTTAGATTGAATTCCTCTGCCCATGTAAATGTTGATTAGAAGCAGGCATGAAACAATCCTACAACCTGTTCTGGGATCTCTATGAAGTCCCAACTCTGTTCTGTGCATGGAAGTTTAACGAGATGCAAATATGACAATATTCTGGGGACAGGGTAGAGTCAGATTCAGGCATAATAATTGTCCACAAAGGATTTCAGAGTGGGTCTTTTCCCCTAAAAACAAGGATATTCTCCTACACAAGAACAGTAGTAATATCAAAATCAGGGAATTTAACATTGATACATACCTATTATTTAATTCACAGACTATATTCAAATTTTGTCGTTGTCTCAGTAATGTTCTTTATACCTATTTTTTGTCTTGGTCTGGGATCCTTTCCAGGATCACAGGTTGCATGTGGTCATGATGTCTCTCTGCCTTCCCAAAGCTGGGACTGCTCCCCAGCCATTTTTTGCCTTTATCCACCTTGACATTTTTGAAGAGTAAAGACTAGTTAGTTTGTAGACTATTCCTCATTTTGGCTTTGCCTGACATCTCCTCATAATTAAATTAAGGTTATACATTTTTGGCAGGAATGCTACAGAAGTGATGCCATGCAGGCTATGGGGAAGCACGTGACATTGGTTTGCCCCAATACTGGGTGATGTTAATTTTGATGGCTTGGTTACAATGGGGCACTCCAAGGTTCTTCACTATAAAATCACCACTTCTTCCTCACGTGATTAATAAGCAATCACCAGGAAGATACTTTGAGACTATGTAAATACACAGTTTGTCAGGAAACCCACCCACTATTTTAGGTAAAATTGATGTTTCTAATTCAATCATTTTTTTATTATTTAATTTCTATTATAAGGGAGAACTTTGTTTCAGTATGAACTCATGAAATTTTATTCAATGTGTTGTAATCTACTATCACTAAAATTTTAGGTAACAGTGGAAATGTCTATAATTTCCAGCCCACATTTTGTATACCTGTCATTTGACTGATGACATCCATTTATCTAATTACCAGAGCTTCTGTTGCTAATCAGACATTAAGAGAGCTGAACCACATTTAGTAGCCCAGTGACCCCTGGAGTGTATATTCCTGAATTAGGAAAATTGAATACCCACAGAGTGTAGATTAAAGAACATAGTTACATCACAGTGCCTATGCTGAAGAATTTAAATTATACAGGACATCATTCATTAAACTTGAGAGGTCAACAGAATGAAAAGTTGGGTTATGTTAAGAAGAAACGTACCCACCTCTTCCTGGAACTGAATTAGTATGTTTTTTGGTCTCTGTTTGATTCAAGCTCAGCTCAGCCTCTCCCTACACTTTTCATTCTTAGAAACCTAGTTTGCCTGTGTGGAGCTCATGCTCACTGCTCCCGGCCAAACTGTAGGCTTAACAACAATGTCCTGCCCTCACTGGAGGAGACCTAAGATAATCCAGCATCTTCTGTACTGGGTAGGTACATCTGTCTAATGCTCAGATTCAGTTACAAAGCCCATGTGTCCCAACACAAAACCACTTCTTCCAACCTAGCCTTGACCCCATCACAGGGTTGATGTTTTGGCCTTTCTCTGCATACCTCTTGTCTTATTTCTCCATTGGTTTGGAACACAGTTAGGAAGAGGATAAATTTGCTGGCCCCTTCAGAGACCTCAAACTTCTAAGACCCATCCCTTTCGTTTCTACATCAAGGCAATCAAGCAGCTGCTCTCTGTGTTGATGACTCTCTCAGCTTTTGGTTTTTTTTTTTTCCTTAATATATATATTTATTTATTTATCAGAGAGAGAGGAGAGAGAGTGAGCACAAGCAGGGGAAGCAGCAGGCAGAGGGAGAAGCAGACTCCCCGTCGAGCAGGGAGCCCGATGCAGGACTTTATCCCAGGACCCCAGGATCATGACCTGAGCCAAAGGCAAATGCTTAACTGACTGAGCCACCCAGGAGTCCCAACTCTCTCAGCTTTTCAACATATTGAAGTATCTTCTAGATTAAGAGAAAAAGTCCAAAGCTTATCTTGATCCTCCTCATGAGAATGCCAGTGCTCCCTGGGGTCTCTGTGTGCTCCTTCCTGCTCTGTCCTCCCAGTTGATAGTCCATCCAGCAGCTAGAATCAAGCTGTGGAACCAAACCAAACCACTTCTCTGTTCAAATCTCTCCATGACCCCCTCTCTTCTTCAGCATCAAAGTCAAAGTTCTTACCGCGGCCTACTGAAATGAAAACATAGTTTGGATTGTAAACTGGGTGGATTGTACTAATTCTAGCTTGCTTATGGCCTAGCCCCTGTTACCTCTCTACCTGTTCCCTTTCCCCTTGCTCACTCCTTTCCAGCCACTCTGACCTCACTTTGTTGCTCAAACACATCAGGAGCATTTCATCCTCCAGACCTCTGCCCTAGAAATTCCCTCTTCCTAGAACAATTTTCCCTACTTATCTGTGTTACTCATTTCCTTACCTTCTTTGAAATTTTCTCAAATGTCATCTTCCCAGTGATTCCATTGCCAGACCCCCTAAGTTGCAACCCCCTCTCAAATACATACAACTCTTTAATCTCTCTCCAGTATGCATCAGGATCTAATATAACTATATATTCTATTTAATATTGTGTTAATTTTCTGTGTCTCCCCACTAGAATGTAAGATCTCTCAGAATACAGCATACACCCAAAGAGAGAATTAGAACTCTGGAATATAGAAAGATAATCTAGAATGCCACCATTATGGACTATATGCTCCCCCACTCCCTACTCCCCACCCTGCACTCCCCATTTATATGTTGATGCCCTTACCCCCATAGGGCTATATTTGGAGATGAGGCCTCTAAGTAAGTCATTAAGGATGGGATCCTAATCCAATGGGATTAGTGTCCTTACAGGAAAAGATACCAGAGAGCTTCCCACACCTCTGTTTGTTTGCACAAAAAAGTCATGTGAGCACATAGCAAGATGGTGGCTGTCTACAAGCCAGGAAGAGAGTCCTCACCAGAAAGCATCTTGATCTGAGACTTCTAGCCTCCAGTACTGTGAGGAAATAAATTTCTATTGTTTAAGCCACCGAGTTTGTGGTATTTTTGTTATAGCAGCCTGAGCAGACTAATACAGTCACATAGATTTTTTTTTTAAAGACACATATTAAGATGATAGAAATAAATTCAGTATATGAGTAGTTACAACAAATGTAAAGAGTTGAAACTCTCCAACTAAAAAATAGAGTTCACCATGGGTGCCTGGCTGGCTCAGTCACTACAGCATGTGACTCTTGATCTCAGGGTCATGAGTTCAAGCCCCAAGTGAAATGTAGAGATTAATTAAAAAAAAAAAACCAGAGTTCATCAGACTACATTTTTAAGAATCCAGGTATATGATATATAGAAAAGATACACCTAAAACATATTAGACCAGGGGAAAATAATAATTGAGAAATATACAGAATGCAAATTATCAGCCAAATGAACTTTCTATACTAACCAAATGAAACAGAATATCAGACAAAGTAAAGTTTAAGGCAAAATCATTACTAAACAGAAGGTAAGGGTATAGTATATAAAAACTTCAACTCACCAGGAAGGTGTAAAAATTCCAAACTTATACAGACCCAATATTAAAGTTTGAAACAACATAAAGCAAAATTGATAAGATACTTTCTGACTCATTTATAAAGCTATCAAACCTTGATACCACAAACATAAAAAGATTAGGAAAGTTACGCCAGTCTCACTCACTGAGGATTGCAAAAATCCTAAATCAAATTTAGTAAAACATACGTGGCAATGTGAAAGCAAACAAAATAGTACATCATGCCTAGTTCGAGTTTATCTTAGGAATGCAAATTTTGCTAAGTAATATTACTATAGATGCAATTCATTTTCCCACAGTTTAGAGGAGAAAGAAACATAATTATCTCAATAGACACAAACAGCTCTGCCTCTAACACCTGCAGGGCTTGGGACAAGAGTGCAAATGGAGGCCCACCTATCATGTAAATGATACTTAAAAGTTATAAATCAATCTAAGAAACTGATAGTTAAAAATATGCTTTCTCCTACTATCTTGGTAAATATACCTCCATAAAGACAACATTTTTAAAATATGCATAAAGCCTTGGGATCCTTTTTTTTTTTTTTTAAGATTTATTTATTTATTTGAGAGAGAGAGAGTGCGCATGCCAGGGAGCCGGGCCGAGGGAGAGGCTACAGGAGAGAAGCAGATTCCCTGCTAATAAGTGCAGAGGAGCCAGAGACAGGGCTCCATTCAGGACCCTGAGATCATGACCTGAGTCAAAACCATGAGTTGGATGCTTAACTGACTGAGCCACCCAGGGGCCCCAGACTTGGGTTCTATGACATCAAGAGCATGCTAAAATACCCAAGATGACTCAGTTTAAGAGTTATTCTGCATATCTGGATAGTCTTTTAATGGACCGACTATGTTTAGATGAGTAATAAAGTTGAAACCTATATAATTGATAAGGTATAGATTTGTTCTATAAAATACATTTTTCTCATCCTTGTTTTAGTATATTACTAATGTTGATGTTCTAATCAAGATTTTCATATAATTTATTGATATGAATGATCTAAGTCATTGAAAGTAAACTATAATTGTATTGAAAGTATACAGAATTTGAATAATTTTCATAAAAAACATAAATTAAAATAAATGTAAAAATTAAAAATGTAAAATTATTCTTACTACATTTTCTAAGCGAGCTATTCTCTTTATACCTGGGACCAAAGTGTAATGACATTTGTGAATAGAAGTTTCAAATAAGTGGAACAGGTTCTCCTCCCGAATTTTCAGCATCTTGCAGACTAACCGTAGCTTAGATGATATTGATTAAACATGAACTTAAGTACTAATCAGTCTGAGGTTCCACATATGTGCTGACCTAGCAGAAGCACCTTTTTTAAAAAAAGATTTTATTTATTTAAGGGCAGGGGGAAGCACGAGTGGGGGATAGAGGCTGGGGCTGACGGACAAGCAGACTCCCTGCTAAGCACAGACCTGGTCATGGGGGTCGATCCTGGGGACCCTGAGATCATGACCTGAGCCAAATCAGACGTTTAACCAACTGAGGCACCCTACCTTTTTTTTTTTTTTAAGATCCATTTATTTATTTTAGAGAGAGAGGGCACATGCAGGGAAAGGCAGAGGGAGAGGGAGAAGGAGAGAAGCAGACTCCCCACTAAGCATGGAGCGCAAGGCCAGGCTTGATCTCACAACCCTGAGATCATGATGTGAGCCCATATCAAGAGTCCCATGCCCAACTGACTGAGCCGACCAGAGGCCCCAGCAGATGCACCTTTTTCTTTTTTTTTTTTTTTAAAGATTTTATTTATTTATTTGACACAGAGAGAGAGATCACAAGTAGGCAGAGAGGCAGGCAGAGAGGGGGGGGGAAGCAGGCTCCCCGCCGAGCAGAGAGCCCGATGCGGGGCTCGATCCCAGGACCCTGAGATCATGACCTGAGCCGAAGGCAGAGGCTTTAACCCACTGAGCCACCCAGGCGCCCCCAGATGCACCTTTTTGATTGTTCTCACTCCCCCTTCCTTCACTTCCATGAAAAACTAATGCCGGCATTACACAGAATACATGAATGCTTGTCGATTCACAACTTGGTAGGTAAAACAATAAAAGAGAATTTAAATTATTACTGAGTTGGAATTTTTCAAATGAAACATTTTCATGGATTGCTAAACACATTCTAATTGTGCTGGGATCTACACAAATACACAAGGATACTAGAAATAACTTCAAAAGAGAAAGCCTTCTGGGAAGAAAAAAAGTGCTTACATTTTAAATGGTTGTTTATTTTCCCATTGCCTCTGAAATTGCACACTCTTATGCAAAATTCAGATGTGAGAGAAAAATTCTATACTAGTGAGTGAGTTATCGACAAGTGCGTGGGGAAGTTATCGACAAGTGCGTCACCCAAGAGACCTTCTTGTTAGACTCTTTTGCAGTTGTGACCATCACCATCTTCAGAATTGAAAGCTTTGTCCAAACACCACCAAGCACCTGCCTGCCACCTCTCCCATTCCTAGTTAGAACCAGCACTCAAATCTGAACACAGATAGACCTGATCAAATACTATGTCAACAAAATAAAACTATTAAACAAAACAAAACAAAACACCCAGCATTAATCACTTAGAATTCAAAAATGCCAATGGTAAAGTGTGGTGCTGGTGAAAAACATATATAGTTAAGAAACTAGAAATATGCCCACAAATTCAAGAAAGAGGTCATAGAGGGGATTAGTGAAATCAATAAGGACTGACTGAAATACAAATTTATTATTAATATGCTTTCATTCATTCATTCCACAAATGCTTACTGAGTGCCTGCTGTGTGTTAAGCTTAGCCACCAGACTCAACACATGGGCCTCAGGTCACCTTGCGTTTCTGCAATGAGACAAAAATAATGTGAGCTGTACTTGGTGTTTAATAAATATTAGATGTTCAATAAAATAGACATTACAGTTCTAATGTTGGAAAGAGGACAAGTGAAGTTTGTTTACTGGTAGTATGGAGATAACTGGCTAGAAATTGGGAAAAACAATGAAGTTAGAGGCACTCCTTATAAAGGACATCAAAATAAACTTCAGAAGAATTTATTGAAGTGTAAGCATTGTATGAAAAGCACAAAATAAGGGGCACCTAGGTGGCTCGGTCGAGTGTCCGACTCTTGATTTCAGCTCAGGTCAGAATCTCAGGGCTCTGAGCTCAGCATGGAGTCTGCTACTCTCTCTCCCTTTGCTTCCCGCCTCCCAGTTTCTCTCTCTCAAATAAATAAAATCTTAAAAAAAAAAAAAAAAAGCACAAAGTAACCAGGTTATTAGATCTGTGAAAGATGAATGTCCTCAGTACTGAAGTAATCAAGTCACAAAGGGAAAAAAGAAAATGGATGGATCTTAATATTTAAATATTTTTAAATTCCATACCAAAACAAAACAGCAGACTGGGGGAAATAGTTTGATTCCCTATGACTGATAAAAGTTAAAAATCTGGAGAAAGTATTTTGATGTATAACCAAATCATGATGACTTCAATAAATAAGCAGGCTATAGAGGTTGTGGTGGATATTTGGATTTTTCTGACAACTGTGATAGGACAATGGTTCCTCCGAAGATAGCCAGATTCTAATCCCAGAACCTAGGAATATGTTACATTATACGACAGAGGAATAAAGTTTGCTAATTAACTGACCTTAAAATGAGATGACCCTGGATTATGCAGGCAGGCACAATACAATCACAAGGGTCCTTAAAAGTGGGAGAGAGATGTGGACATTCAGGGTGCTGTGTTATGAGAAGGATTTGCATCCATTATTACTGGTTTTGAAGGGAAAGCGAGAGCCACAAATCAAGGAAAGCAGGCAGGGAAAGGCAAGGAAACAGATTCTAGAGCCTTGAGCCTCGTAAAGCCTCCAGAAAGGAATGCAGCCCCACTAACACCTACATTTCAGGCACTGAGACTTGCGTCTGACTTCCAACTTTCAGAACTGTAAGAGAATAAAATTGTGTTGCCTTCAGCCATAAGTTATGAAAACGTGCTGAGGTAGCAAAAGAAAACTAAAAGAGCCACCCAGGGTTTTTTAACCCCATTCCTACGTTTGCAGAACCCACCACCTCTTGAGGCAGAATCCTCCCTCTACAGAGAATTAGGACACCTTTTCCCAGCCTCCATGGTGATGAGCAATGGAATGCACCCGCAGGACTCCGAACTGGAAGCTGGGGATGGGAAGGAGGGGAGCCTGTGGGGATCTGTTGTCAAAGGCAGCAGAGTAGGCGTTCCTGAGGCCGCGTGACCGTGGGTGCCTGCACGTCCTTGCCAGCAGCAAGTTGAAGGAGGCCGTCCTGCAGCGGGATTTTGGGCATCACTCCCAGCTGTAAAAACCCTCAGCCTGGTGCTCTGGCCCCCCTGGAGATTCTGGGACCCTTCATAAGATCCTTTTCTGCTAAATCAGCCAGAGGTGGTGTTTGTAGCTTGTGACCCAGAAGCCTCGGTGATCCAGGTATGAACAAATAATTTACTCAAAAGGAAAAAGAAATGTCAAACACAGGAGAGCAAGTTTACCCTAGCTGGGAGTCCAAAGAAGTCAAAGCTTGAGATGCTATATTACACTGACGACAAATAAAAACAATCATTTTGTGTGTGTGTGTGTGTCGCAAGACTGTTACCCTTATTTACAGCTAGTAACTAAGTGGATAAATGGTTTAGAAAGAGGTAATAGAAAATGAAGCAAAATCTGTAAATACGTTCTGAGCGATTCCTAAGAAAATGTGGCAAGGTGTGTGGTAGGATGAAGCTTAATTTTTTGTGTGTTTTTTACGAGAGGAATTATTGATGTGGTCTTAAACTGTATTGGGCTGTGGATAAAATTTGCATTAGGACCCCAGAGGATCTTAGGGAGCAGAGGGACAGAGACCCAATCCCAATTTCCTGAAATGTGAAGTTACTAAAGCTGTCAGTGTGGTTGAGATCAAGGTTCTGAGCTGGAAAGGGCAATGAATTCCACAAAGGTGGAAAGAGGCCAGCTTCAGAGGTCTGTTCCCCGACTAGGGGAAATAATTACAGGGCAATACGGCCTGTGAAGTGCCCCTACCTGGACGGGGTTAATGGCCCTAGAAAAGTGCCTTGGAAAGAATCAAGTAAGAGCTGTAATTTTAGGAACACAAGTCTCTTTGATGGGGAGTGATCTGATTGCTAAATGCCTAGAATTTGATGGCCATTTTCATAACTGATGGTGCACTGACCCAATGGAAAATAATACATCGTCCCCGAAATAAGAATCACAAAGTGTATCGGGGCGCCTGGGTGGCTCTGTCGGTTGAGCACCTGACTCTTATTTTGGCTGCAGTCATAATCTTGGGGTGGTGAGATGGAGCCCCATCCTAGGGCTCCGTATTCAGAGGGGACTCTGCTTCCCCTCTCCCTCTGCCCCTCCCCCTGCTCATGCACCCCACCCTCCCCCACCCTCTAAAATAAATATATCTTAAAAAAAAAATCACAAAGTATAGCAACATAACAAAATGTGACATAAGTTTAAGCGAAAACACTATAGAGAATAAGTACATGTGATGTTTAACTGTGTAGAATTTTACGTATGTGGGGACAACAGCCAAAGAATAAGATGGACAGCAGGGAGAGTCAGAAATCAGAGCAATGAGGAATGACTGAAGTCAGAGAACAAAGGGGCCCTGGGGCCAGTCACGGAGCTGGAATGCAAATCTGACCGGTCTCAGCTGGAGTCCATCAGTTCTTACAGCTTGTCTTTACCTCCTTTGGCTGTGAAGGAGATTTAAGAAACCTGTCCACATAGACTGTGAGCTAATCTTTTTCCTTTCCTTTTCTTTTTTTTGAAACACCAAACGGGTTTTCAATGCAGAGCCATGATTTATTTTCCCACCTTTCTGAGGCTCCAGAGTATTCAGGTGGTTGGAGGATCCTTCCACCCTTTCCTCCCTCTTTCTTCTCTTCTATCCTTCCAAAGGGTTATTGTGCCCCCATGTCCTCTATCGGACCTTAAATTTGATCCAGAAAGGACTTAAGCACATGGACAGCCCAGATCTGGGCAGCTACAGACACCTAAGGCTGAATCAGGCACCAACTACCCTCCATTACGTTGCACAAGGCTCTGAGAACAACCTTGCTGCTTGCACACTAAGCTCAAAAGGAACACAGGTCCTGAGGAGCCCTGAAGAGCTGAGACTTTGAGAATCCAGGCTTGTGTGGCAGTTAAGTGGACTGACGCTAAAAGCCCACCTGTGTGCACAAGACCTCCTTTCCCTCCACTGGCTGGCGCTGGGTCCATGACAGTTGTCTCTCAGTCTACAACCTAGGCAAGTGACATCAGGTGGACGGTCAGTCCAAGAGAGAGTGTGGCCTCTGGAAAGGCACATCAGAATTTGAATCCCTAGCTGCAGTTTATATAAGCACTTAACTCTCGAAGCCTTCCTTTCCCCCTCTGTACAACCAAGACAAGCGACGGTGCCCCCCAGAGTCACCCTGTGGATTCCGAGAGGTAGCTCAAGTGCTTAGCATGCTGCCCAATGTCAGCTCCTGTCGTTAGCAAGACAAAGTCATTCTGTCTGGAGAACAAAGGGTGAAGCAGGTGAGAACAGATGTTCAGAGCCTTGTACCTAAATCACTGGCCGGTTTTTTCCAACCAGTTGTTCTGGCACATTCAGATCCAGCTTGTGCTCCTCGTTTCTCGGAAAACACCAGCTCCTTTTTCCTATGGGGTATGTTCACATGCACACACCCACTCCCACACACCTGGGCTGGCCATGCCGGATGCCAGTGAGATCCTGGGCAAACGCTTCTTAGAAGCTGAAGGTTACAACACAGCTGGAATGGGATGAGGCAAGGGGATGCGTCAATTCTGACATCAGCCAGACCTTGTCAGAGCTCCAGAACACTCTGAAACGCTGTGGTCTTGGTTCTCTACCAGCTCCAGCTTGGCTCATTGTCTTCAGATCCCTGCAGTGACACTTGTGGTCGAGCTGTAACAGTACCTCAACCTGGCAACAAGCGTCTACCTCACGGGGTCATCGTGAGGTTCCATGAGTTGTCACAGGTGAAGTGCCAAGGGCAGCAGCTGATGCTTAGAGTAGGAGCTCAGCAAGTGCAGGCTCTCTCTCAGTCCCAGCCATACAGAAATGGCATTCCTCTTGGTTGGGCCCCAAGGGCTATGAAGAGAGCCATGGGGTGGAACACAGGCCCTTTGCAGTCCCGGCTCCCAAGGGTCTGAGATGCAAAGGGGAGCATTGTGGTTATATTCCCACAGTTGGGCTGCTTCCCCAAGACGCAACTGTGACAGAGAAATGACGAAAATGCCAAGTGTCGCAATTAAAAAGATAACAGAAGGACCAGTTCATCTTTGCAGACTCTTCTTCTATGGAATTTAAATCCTTTCCCCGCCTAACTGAGGAATGCGAGATATTCCACCTTCTCTCTTTTCCAGAGACCCAGGGAAGTGCTACCCACTTCCGCCAAGCCCTCATACCTCAGCAAATGGCTTTCCCTGGACCCTGCCTCAGCACCCCCAACTCAGTCACATGAGAGACCCTTGGCCTTTTAAGTCATGAAGCTAATCTTACCTCCTGTCAGTGAAGAGGACTTTGTGAGAAACAGTGCTGAGTGATAGGAGCTGTACATGGAAGGGAGGGCCACCCTGGAACACTGTGCACCCTCATGGATTGTATCTCGGCCAAATGATGTTTCAATCATTAACTGAGACATTCAGGACTCCCCAGATACATAATGAGCACCTTTTGGAGAATTGTATTTCAAAAGAAAAAAAATTCAATTCCTTATACAAGTATTTGGTTAATTCATAAATTTGTAGCATCCCATTAGCTGCTTTGCTGCCGTGTCTAAAGCATCCCTCCAGTGACTGCTGGAGAAGGTACCCTGCAGATAGTAGCAAGTGGGACCAGACCCATATAGGCCCTTCCTACTCATTAATCAGCATCTGTTCTCTGAAGCCAGGTGTGCCCCAAACAAACACCTCAGAGGGAAAACCCAGTGGCAGTATCAAAATGGGCAGAGTCAGAGGCAACACTGAATACATTCACAAATGTGCTTTAAAACACAAAGAGTGGGGCGCCTGGGTGACTCAGTCGGTTGGGTGTCTGACTCTGGATTTTGCCTCAGGTTATGATCCCGGGGTCCTGGGATCAGGCCCTACATTGGGCTCCAAGCTGTGTGTGGAGCCTGCTAAAGATTCTCTCTCTCTCTCTCTCTCTCTCTCTCTCTCTAGAATAGAATAGAATAGAATAGAATACGAAGAGCTTCAAATCTAACTTCAAGAACCACCATTTCTCCTTTTCAGAGACAACGTGGCCATTTCTCAAACCCTACCACTTTTGGAGCCAACATTTTCAGGGGGAGATACACAGCATTTGGGGAGCTGGGCAGAAGGTGGGATCCCATCATTCCCACCACTCTACCTCATCCCAGCCACCCTTTGATGCTATTTTTTGTCATGTTTTTCTTAATCATATGTTGTGAGGGACACTGAGAGCCCAACTACCCATGTCCCTTCTCCAATGACCTGTGGTTTGGAGAGACCAGGAAGGCACCCTGGTTGCCTGGGGTGACTTCTCTTGTGGGAGATGTGGCTCAGGGATGGTTGCAAAACCTAAATCAATCCATTCAGAGTGAAACTTGGGGCTCTATTCTGTTTGGGAGAAGAAGGGCCTCTTCCCTCCTCTTAGACGGGAACAAAGACCCTGGAGTGCTGGCAGCTGCCTCCACCAGGAGGGAACCAGCCTGAGCCCAAAAGTGAGGTAGGCAGGAGTGTGGGTCTGGGAGAGTACAGATCTATGGACTGGCAGTCCTGATAGATCGAAAACTTGGGCAAAATCAACCTTTTAACCAGCCCTACCTTGGGACAAATTCCCTGGTATTTACACCATTGTGGATGTGGATTTTCTGTTACGGAACTGTGAAACACTCTAATAAAATCATCTGTAGGGGAAAAAAATTCAAAGAAGCCTCCTGGGGGCAGCACAGTGCGAGAGCCGGAACTGATTTTTGGAGTGCAGGGGCCTTCCCCTCATTGCTTCAATCTCAAAGTAAAAAGAACCAGGCTCAGAAGAAGCAGATAGTGAGGAGGGTAGCATATTGTAGGCACCCCAAGGGCTGCCCCCCAGCGCCGCTGGCACTTAGTAGGAGCTTCGCAAAGGCGACGAGGGAGGAATACTAGGCATTTGGCTGGGCAGCGAAGGAGTCATGACTCCAGCCTGTCTGGGCTCAAAGCCCACGCTCTTTCCCCGGAGGAGCAGAGGCCACGCAAGCCGGATGAAGTAATCAAATCACATGCGCCCAGAAAAGACAGGCGGAGAGAGGGGACAGCCGGGGAACAGATGGCAGCAGACCAGCAGCTACGCTGGTTCAGACACACGCTCTTTCTGGCCATTGTGATTAAGACTTCGAGACCTTTTCCTGAGAGGGAGGCCCTGGACAGGAGATGAAAACCTTGAGAGACTGTTTCCTTACCAAACCGAAGCTTGAACAGCAAACTGGAAACAATTCGCTGTGACCAGGAGACTAAAATGGTGACTGGAAACGGAGTCCATTCTCCAGGGAAAATGCTGTGAGCCAGGCTGGCTTCGGCTCCCGGGACGAGAAAGCTCACAGGTTCCAGCCCACGCCCAGACTCCGGAATGCAGGATGCCCCACCCCGCGCAAAAAGGCCCGGCGGGCCGGTGCCAGAGAAAATTCTCTTTCCCTTCAAAGAGTCCGTTTCAGGAACCCCCGCTGCTCTTCCGCCTCCTCCAGCCCCACTCCCAGACACAGTGGGTCCCCCTAGCGTGAGAAACAGCCAAAGGGACAAGTGAAGGCCGAGGGGAAACTGGCGCAAGCCCACACAATGCTCGTGGCCCTGACGTGGCAGCCCTGCAGGCTGCGCGCCGCGCGGGGCCTCGGACTGAGAGAAGCCGGCTGCTCGCCGGGCAGACGCAGGCCTGTGGGGGCAGGGCGGGCGGGGCAGTCGGCAGAGTCCAGGGGTCCGCTTCCCGCTGTGCGGCTGACGCGCCCAGAGAGAGGACCCGAGGTTTGAGGGGGACGCTGACAGCCAGGGCAGCTGGGACCACTAACCCCATGTGCTCTAAGACACCCCGAGCATTCCTGAGAAGTGTCTTCTAAGCAACCCTGCAGAGCCAAAAATGAGGCCCTCAGATTGTACCACATACTTGTGCGCACGCTCACTGCCTCTTTCCAAGTCAGCGCGGTTCCCGGGAGGTTCGGGAGGTTCGAGGCGGCGGGTGCGTCCCCAGGAGTGTGAGCATCCCCACAACAGCACCGAACAGCAGGGAAGAGAATCACACGCACCTCACCGGTCTCGTCTCGATCCCCACTTGAAACCGACATGAGAGAGGAGGCCCCTCCAGTTAGACTTCCGGAATCCCTTCTTGCAGAAGGCTATCTTTTACAAAAAAGCATTCAAAGCTCCGAACAGGAGGTAACGTTGTTTCTCACAGTCAAGCCAGTTGAATTTTTTTTTTTTTACTTGAAAAACTTTTTTTCCAGGGTAGCCTGTGTTATGCTGGGTCTACATACCTTGAAAAACTCCGGACTCGCATTTATGTTTCCCTTGGGAAATCTTGATTCAGTCCTGAAGGCTACGAGAGAGCACTTCACTTTAAGTGCTTGACTCAGAGAACTGGCCAAAAATAACGCGAGGCGAGGGTGGCAAGAAGGCGCAACGCACTTAGAAGCAGAGCCACACACAACAGGGGGCGTGCTCCAGACGTGCAGGGCGTAGGAACACCTGTGTAGGGTGAGCGGCGAGCACTAATACAGTGATTTGTAGAAGACTAGTGCAGGTGTAGAGGGAGAGAGCAGAATGAGAATCGTTTGCCCAGACATTATGGATACAAACGACCTCACGTGGGGGTGAGGGGCGCGGGTGGTACGAAGAGAGCGCGTGCAAGATGTTTTTAAAAATTGTTCTCGACATTCCTGGGCATTTTTTTCCCCAGAGAGATAAAGATTTATGTCCACACCAAAAGCCCCACATAAATGGTTATCACAGCTCTACTCATAATAGCCCCAAACTAGAAACTACGCCAATGTCCTTCAGTAAGTGAATGCGCAAACTGTGGTCATCCGCACCGTGGACTACTTACTCAGTGACACAACAGATCGGACTAGAGATACCCACAATAAGCTGGAAGAATCTCAAGAGAATTATGCTGAGTGGAAAAAGAAACCAATCCTAAATGGTTGCATCCTGTGTGATTCCAGGCATACATTTCTGAAATGACAAATGTTTCACGTCACAGACTGGTGGTTGCAGGGAAGGTGTGGCAGTAACAGGCAGCAGGAGGGATCCCACCGCTAAGGTAATGTTGAGTCTTGGTCAATGTCAATACTCTGGATGTGATACTGTACTCCAGTTCTGCAAGATGTTAGAACACAGTTAAAGGGTACCGAATTATTTTACAATCGCATGTGAATCAATCCACAATTTTGACAATGTAAAAAAGTTTGACCCAAAACAAAAACACCCCAAAACAGTCCTAATTGTATTGGTGGTGGTATTAGTATCACTATTCTGAGTTTATGTGTGTAATAAAGCATAAGAGTTACTATTGGGTATTCTAATTGTATGCCCTCTGATCTTTGAGTGTTGATTCTGGGTGGAAAAGATAGTGACATAATATAGGAAATGTTAAGTAAAAAAACCCTGCAATCCTGAATTGCTGTATGAATTCATGAATTATTTTTATCTACTGATATGCATAGAAAAAAGGACCAATTCAGCAGCAATGAGCATTTCTAAGATATAAATTATGGTTTTGAAATATCATTTTCCAGTAAAAGAAACCAGTTTCTTAGAGACTTCTGATTGCAGGTCTTGGGACAAGATATGTACTGAATGAGCCTGGAACAGCTTGTCATGCCAGAGAAGGAGGAAAGTATCAATGATTACTAGGGTTCTACCAAAAGGACTCAGAAGCCAACTTGAATGGGCTTCTACCAGCTAAAGATGAGGCATCTTTAAATTTCAAGAAGAGTAATTTCATCCTTGGTTAGCATTGGGAAGTGGAAAGTGAAAGGTTTCACTAGGACTCTCAATGGTGATAAAAACCTTGAACTTCAATGGACAGTTTTGCCCGTTTTTTGTTTTTAATGGCTTTTGGGGTATGGGTCATGCTTAGAAAAGTCAGTTTAAATAATGGGAACAACTCAAGCTTTTATCCTACCTTTCCTGCATGAATTCTACCACTAGATCAAGGAAAATATTTAAGTATTCCAACTGAAAAATGAAAATAATATATCCAGGGGTAAGTACCATAGGACCCTCCATACACAACCAATCCTAACAGTGCCAAACACCTGGTGGTAACAGTGTGTC
The DNA here is from genome assembly GCA_028534135.1 of Potos flavus. Taxonomy (NCBI): domain Eukaryota; kingdom Metazoa; phylum Chordata; class Mammalia; order Carnivora; family Procyonidae; genus Potos; species Potos flavus. The sequence continues at coordinate 58,453,541 of CM052885.1, forward strand.
CACCACCCAGTCTAATACACTCTATTTCATCCATTGAAGAGGATATGAGCTGCAAGGAGCATCAACACTCCAAGTACCTCCAAGAAAACACAACCCTGAGCTGCCACCAATTGAGGATGCATTCCAACTTCAGTGATGTTCAAGTGAGACAAGTGTCCTTTAATCAATACACATTTCATATCCTGATAGTTTTACTGCTTCTCACTTCTCAGATGTACAGAGGACAGTATTATCATCCATCCTAATCACTAAAAATTAAAGTAAAATAGCACATTATAGCAACAAAAATAAATGTGCACAATCCTCAAAGTACTAGATAGTGTATAGGATTGTTTTTTTTAACCCCTATTTACCATGATAGGATTGACAATCATGATGCTCTATGGCCCGTAGCTTCATCCAGTTAACATGTCTTGTTGGGATTTTCTGATGGCAGCTGTTGACATCAGCCCCTGAAGACCCACAGAAGCCAATCTTCTGCTGCGCCTTTTCTTCCACTGCCCATCATTTTCCCCTCTCAGGTTGCAGGGGATCCTCAGCAAGTGCAGTAAGGAGAGCAAGTACCCCCAAATCCAAGTTGCATAATCAGGGATCTGTGAGCCTCTGGAACTATATGCAAAACATTCCATGCATATGTAATTCTTTTTTTTTTTTTTAAGAATTTATTTATTTATTTGTCAGAGAGAGAGTGAGAGAGAGATCACAAGTAGGCAGAGAGGCAGGCAGAGGCAGAGGGAGAAGCAGGCTCCCTGCCGAGCAAGGAGCCCGATGCGGGACTCGATCCCAGGACCCTGGGATCATGACCTGAGCCGAAGGCAGCCGCCTAACCAACTGAGCCACCCAGGCGTCCCTGCATATGTAATTCTTTATGGGATTCTGGAATTGCTGATTATTTTCCTTTTGAGTGTGTCTGACCTGCCATCTGGCTGGCTTTGTCCAAAGTAGGCTATTGTCAATCATGATTACTTTCCAAGATGCTTTTTCTTAATGAAACATTTTGGTGAGAGGATCATCAGCTGAGATGTCATTCCAATTTTATGGAAGGCAAGGAAGGGCAAAGGCATGTCACATGAAGATAAATGAATGAGAGAGTAAGGGGTGAGAGATGGCAAGGTCTGTTTCTGGGGTTACAGAAAGCTCCAATGCCAGTCAACTGTGGAGCCCAGGACTGACATTGCAGTAGGCATGGGCCTCTGTGGAACAGCTTACTGAAAACCCATAATACTAGCATCCCGTGGCTGCTCTGTGTAAGAAAATATGTAAATGGTCTGGAGTCAATGTACCCAGATAAAAAAGGGACAAGTATAACATGCATATCTAACCCGTGATCATATGCTGGTATCACTGAATGGGCAGGCCCATGGGCCACATCGGACCAGTCATCTGTTTTTTGTATGATCTGTGTCCAATAGATTTTACATTTTAAATGTTTTTTTTTTAAGTCAGAAGAATATTGCACAACATGTGAAGATTACATAAAATTCATATCTGTGTCCATAAAGTTTTACTGGAACACAGTCATGCCCCTTCCTTCACTTATCATCAATGGCTACCTCTGTATTCCACAACAGCAGCTTCCACGAACAGAGTCTAGCCCACAAAGCCTAAAATATTTGCCGTCTCTGGCCCTTTACAGAAAAAGTTTGCCAACACCTTCCTCAGCACTCAGGCTTAGCAAGTTCTCTGTTAACTTTTTCATAAATGAAAGATAAAATCTGGATGTGTAGCTGCAAAACATCTCGTGTTTATTATTGTTTGCTGTAGTTTTCAAAGCTGGTGCACCGCACACACGCGTAAGAACACAAAACAGGAACCCGGATGGATGGTCTAATGTTTCCCATTTGCTATTTCTGACTGCAGTTTCCCTACATGGCGTGCACGCAGGAGAGAAAACACAACAATTAGCTGCCGTGCTAGATTTAAAAGCATTTAATGACATAGCATATATTTAACAGGGCAAAAGTTGAGAGGTACAGGTCAAACGACTGAGCGCCAGGCCTGAGCAACCTCCTCCCAGCTCAGGCCCAGCCTCTGGAGTTCATTCCTATCGATGCCATTTTGATTGTGCAGTAAGATGAAAATTTGTCATTACAATCGTTACAGTGACAAAGAAATGCACACTATGTATCAAATAGCAAGGTAATGAAGCAAATTATAACACAGTGTGGCAACGCACGAGCAAGTAACCATTAGAGTAACATTACTTTGTCCAGTAAATGCTTCAATTCCACTTGTACACTTACCAATGATTTAAAGGGTTTATTATACATCTAGTTTTATTATACTTTGTACTAGAATTATCTCAAACATACAATATAATGTATTTCGGCAAAAAAAAAAATTGAAATTACAGATTATTTAAAACAGTATCAGTTTCTATTCCTTCTCGTATACCGGTATACCGACATTCTGAACTGTCCTTGCAGATGATGCAGAAAAGCCGCATGTCAGGTGTTAGTAAGTGATGCCAGATACAAACAGTTTGGTCTGTAGATTTAACATGGAGCTGCACTGTGGCTGCAGCGAGATACTAATACACAATCTGTTTAATCAAGGTTAGACCCGTTGTGGGCACTTCTAATAGTCGAGACTCAAGGTAACCACTGGAAATAAATGGAAGAGAATGGTGTCAGGGAATTGGTACATTTTGTCTCTGGTGAGCACAGGAAATATTGTTTAAGCACCGCTGCCTTGCATACCAACAGCACTAGAGGCGGGTTATTTCCAACGCAGCCTCACAAAATTGAGGAACAGTTTAAATATTGAGATCTAATCTATATAATTTCTTTAAAAAAAATCTGGTCTTCCCTCTGCACCTCAAACTTTTGTAACTTGGAGATAAAGTGTTTAGGTGTATTCCCCCCCCCCCCCCCAGAAATGCTCTATAAATTAAAAAGAAAAAAAAAATCAACCACATTGAAGAACATTAGGCACAGAGAGTAATGTGTTGGTTCTGAGCTTGCATGCTGGAATTTCACTGAAAAGGTAAGAGAAGGGCAGGAGGTGAAGGAAAGGAGTTCATTTCTTTTTGCCAAAAATGCTGAACCGCTTCTCCTTGTCTTTCTCTTTGTCCTTCTCCCGCTTGCCGGGACTAGACTCGCTGGTGATGGTGACGACGCTGGTGGGCAAGGTCTGTGCCCGGCTGGATGCTGGCGTGCTCTGGGTGCTGGCAGACACTTCATGTTTATCGGAGGAGATGGCAGAGGAGATGGCCTGGATCCATGTGTTCATTTCCTCCTGGATAAAGGACCACAGGTGAGACTCAGTCAAGAGGGATGGGCTCAAAACACCCTCACTGCACCTGCCCAAACATACGCGCCTCCATCAGTCGGAAGGCTTGGGAATAGTGTCATCTAGCCCACAGGGGCATCTGGCTAACTGAGAGACAAGCAGTTCCCAAATGATCCTTAGCAGAGTGAACATGGTTCAACTCTCATGAGAATTTGGTTTACAGGACCTGAAAGTCACCAATCTAGTATGTGGTCCTGGCAAACTCTGAAGAATGAGAAGACTGGTCTCCATTGCTGGGATGCAGCCTTTTCTTTTTTCTTTTTTTTTTTTTTTTAACTTTTCTTAAAAAACTGAAGTATATTTGACATATAACCCCACATGAATTTAGTAGAAGTTAGTTTTTCAAATCCAAAGAAAGCACTACACACATGACATTCTCATCAGCAGACCCTCTCTCCCTGCAAGAAGTACAACAATGAAACGGTTGCTTGAAGGCAGTGGAGTGCCGCAGGGAGGCACTGGACTTCAGGATCCACGTCCTGTCCTGGGACCCCGCCCACTGTGCTCATCCACTGTGAGCGGTGGGCAAGCTTTCCTCCATCAACTTCAGGGTCCTTGCATTAGCCCTCCTGACACACCAGGGAGACAGTGAGATGCCATTCTGCCTCCCAGCGATATAAGGAGAACTGAACGCCGTCCAGTTGTTAGTGACTGAGGAGACCAGATAACGGAAGCCATGACTGATCATTACTTATATATGGAACATTGTAAAATAAAGCTTATCATGCCAACAAATACTTGCAAAAGCCCAAGTATTCAGAGAAATAAATCTTAAAAACTTACATCATCTTTGGCTTGGAAGAGGTACTCATTGCCATCATTTAGTCTGTAAGTTGAAGGAAGAAAGTCAGTCACAATTTGACTTAGGAAGAAATAAAACCCTCAAATTCCCAAAATCTGTGTGGGACATAAGCATGCCAGGGGAATCCTACCAGAAATGACCACTGGAGCTCTGCATACATCATCAGCTGTGCCTGGTACCCACAAAGGCCCAGCAACAGCACCCTGAACATCAAGAAGCTATATTATTGGGCCAGTATGATATACACAAAAACTTAATGTTTCAACCCACTGGAAGGATCAAAAATGTCCCATACATATCAACATCTGGCTTTTCCACCCTGAAACAATGGAATACACATTCTTTTCAAGTCCACATGGAACATTCTCCAGAATAGATCACATATTAGGCCACAAAAACAAGTCTCAACAAATTAAAAAAGATCAAAATCGTATCATGCATCATTTCTGACTACAATGCTATGACACTAGAAATCAACCACAAGAAAAAATCTAGAAAGAACATAAATACATGGAGATTAAATAACGTGCTACTAAACAACGAATGGGTCAAACAAGAAATCAAAGAGGAAATCAAAACATCCAGGAAGACAAATGAAAATGAAAATACGAAGTCTAAAAACTTTGAGATGCACAGGGTGCCTGGGTGGCTCAGTGGGTTAAGCCTCTGCCTTCGGCTCAGGTCATGATCTCAGGGTCCTGGGATTGAGCCCCACATCGGGCTCTCTGCTCAGCGGGGAGCCTGCTTCCCCCTCTCTCTCTGCCTGCCTCTCTGCCTACTTGCGATCTCTCTCTCTCTGTCAAATGAACAAATAAAATCTTAAAAAAAAACCAAAAACTTTGAGATGCAGCAAGAGCTCTTCTAAGAGGGAAGTTTATAGTAATACAGGACTACCTCAAAAAGCAAGAAAAATCTCAAATAAACAACCTAACCTTACACCTAAAGGTCTAAACAAACAAAACCCTAAACCAGTAGAATGAAGGAAAAAAAGATTAAGGCAAAAAGCAAAAGAAACAATACAAGAGATCAATGAAACCAGCAGCTGCTTTCTGAGAAAGATCAACAAAATTGATAAACCTTTAGCTAGATTCTTTAAAAAAAAAAAAAAAAAATCAACAAAATCAGAAATGAAAGATGAGAGAAATAACTGATGCCACAGAAAAACAAGATTTTAAGAGAATATTATGAAAACTGAGATGCCACCAAATTGGGACAACCTAGAAAAAATGGACAAATTCCTAGAAGTGTACAACCTTCTAAAACTGAATCAGGAAGAAACAGAAAATTTGAACAGACTGATTACCAGCAAAGAAATTGAGTCAGAAATCAAAAAACTCCCAAAAACAGAAGGTCAGGACCAGGCGGCTTCACGGTAAATTTGACCAACACTTAAGGAAGAGTTAATACCTATTCTTCTCAAACTATTCCAAAAAATAAAAGAGGAAGGAAAGCTTCCAAATTCATTCTATGAAGCCAGCATGATCCTGATACCAAAACTAGATCAAGACACTACAAAAAAAGAGAACTATAGGACAGTACCTCTGAGGAACACAGATGCAAAAAAACCTCAACAAAATATTAGCAAACCAAATCTACAATACATTAAAAAAAATCACCATGATCAAGTGAGATTTACTCCTGGGATGCAAGGGTTCAATATTCAAATCAATCGATGTGATACATCACATCAAGAGAAAGGACGAAAACTTTTATGATCATTTCAACAGATGCAGAAAATGCATATGAAAAAGTACAACCATCTCTTCATGATAAAATCCCTCAATAAAATAGGTTTGGGGGGGGCGCCTGGGTGGCTCAGTGGGTTAAAGCCTCTGCCTTCGGCTCAGGTCATGATCTCAGGGTCCTGGGATCAAGCCCCGCATCAGACTCTCTGCTCAGCAGGGAGCCTGCTTCCTCCTCTCTCTCTGCCTGCCTCTCTGCCTATTTGTGATCTCTCTCTCTATGTCAAATAAATAAATAAAATATTAAAACAAAAAAAATAGGTTTAGGGGCCCTAGCTGGCTCAGTGAAGTGTGTAACTCCTGAAATCAGGGTCATGAGTTCAGGCCCCTTCTGGGCCTACTTAAAAAACAAAAGAAACTAACCAAAAAAAAAAAAAAGTAGGTTTAGAGGGAAGATACATCAACACACTAAAGGCCATCTATGAAAATCCCACAGTTAACATCATCCTCAATGGGGAAAAACTGAGAGCTTTTCTGCTAAGGTCAGGAACGAGACAAGGATGTCTACTCTTACCATTGCTACTTGACACAGAACTAGAAGTCCTCGCCACAGCAATCAGATAAAAGACATCCACATTGATAAGGAAGAAGTAAAATGGTCATTATTTGCAGATGACATGATGCTACACATATAGAAAACACTAATGGCTCCACCAAAAAATTACTAGAGCTGATAAATGAGTTCACTAAGGTTCAAGATACAAAAATCAATACAAAGAAATATGTTGCATTTCTATACATGACTAATGAAGTAGCAGAAAGAGAAATTAAGAAAATAGTCCCAGGACGCCTGATTGGCTCAGTCGCTGGAGCATGGGACTGTTGATCTCGGGGCTGCGGGTCCAAATCCCATGTTGGGGGTGGAGATTACTTAAAAATAGTATCTTAAGAAAAAAAAAAGTTCCAGGACGTCTGGGTGGCTCAGTTCTTTAAGCGTCTGCCTTTGGCTCAGGTCAGATCCCAGAGTCCTGGGATCGAATCCTGCATGCATCCGGCTCCCTGCTTCTCCCTCTCTCTCTGCTTGCCGCTCCCCCTGCTGTGCATGCACGTGCTCTCTCTCTCTCTCAAATAAATAAATAAAAGCTTAAAAAAAGTCCCATTTACAAAATTACACCAAAAATAATAAAATAGCTAGAAATAAATTTAACCAAGGAGGTAAAAGACTCTGAAAACCACAAAACATTGAAGAAAGAAACTAAAGATGACACAAACAAATGGAAAGATATTCCATGCTGAGGGATTGGGAAAACAAATACTGTTAAAATGTTCATATAATGCAATCCCTATCAAAATACCAACAGCATTTTTCAAAGAACTAGAACAAACAATCCTAAAATTTGTATGGAACCACAAAAGACCCTTAACAGCCAAAGCAATCTTGAAAAATAAGATAATGGGAGATACCACAATTCCAGACTTCAAGTAATATAGAGCTGTAGTAACCAAAAAGTACGGTACAGGCACAAAAAGAGACACACAGATCAACAGAACAGAACAAAGAACCCAGAAATAAATCCAATTATTGACAATTATATGGTCAACTAAACTCTGATAAGGGAGGCAAGAATATGCAATGGGGGAAAAAGTCTCTTCGAAATTGCTATTGGGAAAACTGGACAATAATAGGCAAAAGAATGAAACTGGATCACTTTCTCATAGCATACACAAAAATAAACTCAAAGTGGATTAAGGACCTCAATGAAACCAATGAAACCATAAAAATTCTAGAAGAGAACATATGCAGTACTTTCTCTGATATTAGCTGTATCAACATTTTTCCAGATAGGTCTCTTGAGGCAAGGGGAATAAAGGCAAAAATAAATTATTGGGACTTACAGCCAAATAAAAAGCTTCTGCACAGCAAGGGAAACAATGAACAAAACCAAAAGACAACCTACTGAATGGCAAAAGACATTTGCAAATGAAATATCCAAGAAGGGGTTTGTATATCCAAAATATATAAACAAGTGGGGTGCCTGAGTGGTGCAATCAATCAGTTAAGCATCTGACTCCTGGTTTCAAGCTCAGGTAGTGATCTCAGGGTTGTGAGACTGAGCCCACATCGGGGTCCATGCTCAGCTTGAGTTGGCTTGAGAGTCTCTCTCCCTCTCCCTCTACCCCTCCTGCTCATGCTCTCATGCTCTCTTGCTCTCTAAAATAAGTAAATCTTTAAAAAAAATAAAGAACTTCTACAACTCAACACTAAGAAACCCAAATAATCCGATTAAAAAATGGGCAGAAGACATGGACAGACATTTCTCCAAAGAAGACATGGAGAGGGCCGACAGACACATGAAAAGATGCTCAACATCACTCAACATCAGGGAAATATAAATCAAAATTACAATGAGATGTCACCACCACACACATGTCAGAATAGCTAAAGTCATAAACACAAGAAACAAGTGTTGGTAAACATATGAAAAAAAAAGGAACACTTGTGCACTGTTGATGAGAATGCAAACTGGTGCCAGCTACTGTGGAAAACAGTATGGAGGTTCCTCAAAAAATTAAAACCAGAATTACCATCTGATCTTAAAATAAATTACCATATGATCTAGTAATTCCACTACGGGGTATTTAAACAAAGAAAAAGAAAATATTAATTCAAAAACATCTACGCATCCCTGTGTTTACTGCAACATTATTTACAACAGCCAAATTATGAAAGCAACCCAAGTGTCCATCAAGAGATGAACAGATAAAGAAGATGTGGTATATCTGTGTTTATACACCCCCCCCGAAGTATTACTCAGCCATAAAAAAGAACAAAATCTTGGCATCTGCAACAACATGGATGCATCTACAAAATGGTAAGTGAAATCAAAAATAAATATGTAGGATTTCACTCATGTGGAATTTAAGAAACAAAACATATGAACACAGAGAAAAGAGACAGATGAAAAAAATAGACACTTAACTATTTTTTGCGATAGGTGCCTAGGTGAAATAGGTGAGGGGGATTAAGAGGACACTTATTATGATGAGCACTGAGACACGTAGAGAATCGTGGAATCACTATACTGTACACTAGAAACTAATAAAATACTCTATGTTAGTTATGCTGGAATTTAAAAAAGTATGAGTCCTTGTGAAATTCTGCTACAGAGCTTGTATCCCCTATGTTTACAAATACCAGAATTTTTAAACAGACATACAGAAAAGGTCTCCTAGATTTCTCTTTTTACACGGTACGTAGTAAAAGAAACTGTCCCTCAAAGCTGTCCCTAGGACGCTGGAGAGTCACTGGCTTGGAGGGCTCACTCATTCACTTCACTATGGTACAGAGGAAGGGGTGTTCCCGGCGGGGAGGAGGGTTCAGTACCCTCTGCCAAAACCCTGACCCTCGGAAGCTGCATGGAGGGAGAAAAAAGGAGGGAGGCAGCGGGAGAGCCAGGCTGTCTGCACCTTGTTTCACGTAGTGTAAAGGACTCCAAGTCCTGAAGAGCCTGCCTCCGGTGCTCCTTGAAAGAGCTCAAAAAGTCACCCCCTTTGAAACCCTCATTTGCAGTCCGTGGCCTAGTCCAACTGACAGGACACAAATGTCTAATTGAAGACCAAAGCTTTTCAGGTCCCAAAGCAACAGATCAAATTAGTATTAAACTAATTAACATTCTAACCATGGACACATTTACTTTCTACATTTTTCAAGATGAAACGGCTTTTCTGCCCATTTCCAAGTATAAGAACTTCTGAGCCTGGATCCACTCTGTGTGGAGGTGTATGTGTTCTACAAGCTAGAGACATGTGGAACTAGATGGTTCCAGAAGCAGCTGGAACATCCACTGGGCAAGCCAGGGGAGCAGAGAGACCTGGGTCTCACGCATGCACTTCCTGTTTATCTCCATCCAGCGCCAGAACGACTCACTTGACCCAGCTTCAGATAACTTGTGGGCAAAGAATAGCATCTTCTGGGTCTGGATAAGCTGAAAAAATGGGTAAACTATTTTTCTACGCTTCCCTTAAAATGTGCACAGCTCACCTCGTCTTAAGGAAAAATTAAGTTCCAGCTTATCAAAACAAAAGCTCATTTTCTTCAAGGCTGAGCTGCACCACTAACCACAGGGAGGCTAGTGACAGGCCACACAGTCCCTAAAGATCCAAACTGAGACACAGGACAAACTACACAAGCTTCACTGATTTTTTTTTAAATGGCAGAGAGGAGGAACCAAATGATCACCGTACCTGCCTGGGAAAACCAACCCTGAGAGTGAGAATACACCTACTATCGGGAACCAAGAAACACCGCCCCTCTCACCTCAGCTTGAACACATGTTTCTTCTTCTTGTAATCAAGGGCCACTTCACAGATGGCTTCTTTCAAACTCACAGGGACCTCGCTGTGGTACGGAATTCCAGAGGCAGCTGTCTTTGCATCTTTGTAGAAACCCATTTCTTGGTTATTTATGACACAATAAACGTTGTGCCAGGACCTGAGCAGTAAAGAAAGGAACATGAGGGTTCTAGACCACACTGCAGTAGAGAATTAAGAATGTGATTAATATGCAAACAATCCATATACCACGTGGTGTGATCCCTTGTTAAAATTAAAAGCCTTTCTTAAATTCTGCTAAAACCAAAGAGAACAAAATTCCTCCACGGACCGCTGGGATGGTGTCCAAGTTCCTACAGGGCAGGTGACCGAGGGCTACTTCTCTGAGTTTGGAGAAAAACATGGCAGCCTCTTCTATTACACAAAGGTACTCCGGGCTCTGATGAGAAAGATTTTTGTTGGTGTTGGTACTCTTTGCTGTACTACCCTCTTGTGGTAATGCTGTACAGGGATGTGATAATGCTGTACAGGGCAGACTCATCCGAAACATGCCTGTCCTGAAACAGCTAGCTCTTCCACCTAAGTTTTAATCCTGATGGGGCTTGGCAACCTGACAGTAAGGCAGATCCAGGGCCATTAGCACTGGTACTACCTTAGGATGAATCAGAAAAAAGATAGCCTTTCCCCCAGGATATGGCAAACTGTCATGATATACTGATTTTATCAGAAGACACTGTACTGCCACGTACCTATATTAACATAAAAATTTATGTTGTACTCAATATGGGTGGTAGCTCTGAGATGGGGATTTCCTGGCCTAATGTACAACCTATACAACTGTACGTGGTGGTCCCAGGCAGAACGGTTTACTGGTTAAGCACACTGGCTTTGGAATCAGATATGAATTTCATCCAGGCTATGCCATATACCAGGTTTCTAAAGAGTGAGCTTTTAACCACACAAAGCCTCCGTTTCCTCACTTATAAAATAGAGATAATAAAAGTAGGGCTTATTGGGAGGTAGTGAATATAAACATGGATATGGAGATAAGGCCGGGGAAATGAACGTCTTAAAAAAAAACCAACAAACTCACAAGGAAGAACACTTCAGAGAAGTTCTCCAACCTCCACCTAGCACATTTCTTCTCAGGAAGAATTACTAAGGCCCCTTTTTGCTATTCCCATCCACACTTAATGATCCTTCTTTCTCTCAGTGAATCAAAAGCATTCTTCACCCACCTTCCAGTGTCAGTCCCAAGAAAAAAGTGACGCCAGGAAGCTAAGAACAAACGGACTTCCCAAGCACACACTCCCCGGCTTTTCAAGCGGCAAGCGGGAGCCTTGACCTTGACCGGGCTGACTTCCCATCTCACTGCCTCAGCCTTTGCTGCTCTCACCTGCTTGAGGCTTTCTTATTGTGAGCCTCCCACTCGTGCTTCCGATTCAGGAAGCCTTCCATCTGGGCCGAAGGCGTCTCCTGGGTTCTGGCTGGCAAGGTGGCGGCACTCTGGGCCGGGAGGGCAGTCTTGGCTTTGCGGTCCGAGGTGGGGGAGGGGATGGGGCTGGACTCCTTTGAGCTCGTTCTCTGCTCTGCAGCGCCGTTGACCATTTCGCTTGTGTCCCCCGTTTCCGCCATCTAGGGACAGTGGAGAGGCCATTCAGCGGACCCCGTGAGCCACGGGGGCGGCCACATACGCTCTGACTCGCACACGTGGCTGTGTATAAATGCCTGGCACAGATCGAGGCAGTACAGTAAAACCGTTGCAACATCCCACAAAGCCAGCTGGACACCGAGGACATTAGAAGGTGGGAAGGGATTAATGCCCGCCCGCTTATGGGGAAATGAGAAAAGCGAAATGCCAGGATGAGTTTTACTGCACTCTGTTCCTCGGATCAATCCATTTTTCTCTAATGTAACTCAGATCATTTCCTCTTGGGGTTACTTTAAAAACAAAAGGACGACAGTAACAATCACACATATTAAATAGGAGAGAGTGGACGTTATACAGCAGCCACCTCACAACCAAGGACGCCACCAGGAGAGCCGGAAGTTCAAGCGAAAGGGCATTCACAAACAGATGGATAGACAACTCTATCAGAACGACACAGCATTCCCCCAGAGTAAGGCAAGGAAAAGGCCTCCGATTTCTGAAAATGCTCTCTGGCTCTCCTCCCCCGCCCCTCAACACATCGTCATCAACACATGCAGAAATTAGGACGACAATCATGCATTTCACATCTACGATCCCAGTTAGACTTTGGAACTTAAGAGCTGGAAGGAAATGAGGCAAGTCCACAAACATCAATTTAACCACATCTGCCGGAGTTGTATCGTGAGTGGGTTGTAGTTTGTGTTAAAGGAGCTGGAAAAGCCAATCACAGTCACTCAACACCACACGGCTATTTACCCCCAAACACAGACAGAACCAGGGCCTTCCCCATCACGTGTTGGTCGATCACGGTGCCTTGCTGCACTGAGACGAGAAAGCCCAGACACAGCCAGGCTTCCCGCGGCTCTGACCGTCAGGCTGGAGACGTCTTCGGGAGCTGTTCCTTCCCAAGCTCATTTATATTGTGACCCTCAGGGCTTTTCGGCTTTGGAAATGCAGTAGGGTCTCGGTTCATTATCGCTTTCAGCCTGTGTACCATCAACTGTGTACCATTAACTGTCGCGGCCCCGGCGGATACACCCAGGGCGCGGGATTAGCAAGTTACTAAAGCTGGGTGTGGCTGACGCTTTAGTGGATTACAGACAACCTGGACCCCTCGTACACAGACAAACATGGAGGTGTCAATGGCAACGTTCATTAGATACATCCCCCACCACTGCTGCCCAGAACCAAAACGACAAGTTAGCAGCAACAACTTGAATAGGAGAAATGGGAGAATGACCACCACTGCTTCAACACTCAGATATGTCAACTCAGGAACGGGATCACTCGTTTAGGCCTTGGCTAAGCGGCAGGGCGGGAGTCATGAGTTTCTCTTCCATCTATACAAACTATCACTGTCAGCATCAGGATTTAGGCTGAGACCAGAGGCTTTGCAATTTAAGGGTGTTTTTGACTGGAACCCTCTACCCACATAGTAATGTGGAAAATGGACTCTTAGGGCAAGAAAGGCACGGGGAAGGGGGGCAGACATGGGATTATCCTGGCCTCGTATGTGACACCCTGTAGACGTGTGCTTATGAGCAACAGGCTACTTCGGTATTTCTCTTTCCTTTTGCTTTTAAAGGAGAGATGCAGGAGGGGAAATGACCACCAAAAAACAAAACCCTGAGTCCAAAGAAAATGGGTGGATTTTAAAGTTGACAAATCTGTTCTAGTGTGGAATTTCAGGAAACTTCTGGTGGGAAGGAAGTGTGAGTTTGGTCTGAAAGGCCTGTGCCAGGTGTGAGTCTAGGGAGACACAGGGTTAGTGTGTATAGAAACCAAGTTAAAAAAAAATTAGTGCTGCAGCTGTGGCTTGGAAACTGCTAGTGACAGCAGTGACCTGGAGGGAGCAGCATCTGCTGAGAACAGGCTAACGTTGATAGCACTGGGTCAGACTTCAAGGTGGGCGAAGGCCAGGGAAGCCTCTTCTGGGGGAAATTCTGCAGCAAAAATTTTTTTCTTTAGAGTTAGAAGGAAAGAGAAAACCCCAAACCAGTATGCAGAGATAATTAATGTTTATGCAAATGAATCACTAAACCAAGAAAACAAGGAAAATAAAAGGAACAAAATGATTTTTAATGGACATGTGTTGAAGCATGCCAACAGACAACACACCACTAGAGACAAACATCAAAAGCAAATCATAGTGCTATGATCATACATGTGAATCTCCCCCCAACCTCCACCCCATGTTGCTTCTCTTTAGTGATTAGTCCAGAGTGCTTTAGTGGCTGGGTACACCTGAGATCTTTAAATCAGGAGGTGAACATGAATGCAACGTGACAACTAGTAGCACAAGAAACACCTGATTGGTTTTCTAAGTGTACGAAGCAACACTATTTTCAAGTTCATTAACTTGAGTCTCTGCACCACAACTCAAAAGAATGAAAAGGCTTTTCTTCTTCCAATCCAATTATAATAAAAAACTTGTTCTGGCAAGCTACAATTTAAAAAATCTAGATAAAAATAGGCATGAGAACAAATGCCAAAAACATCATTGCCCTCTTACTGTTGTGCTTATTTTTTTTTGTCTTCTGAATACAAAAAGCATAAAATTGGGTATCATTCCAGGTGATATAAAATTTAAACATATATATATGGACACATCACATATATACATATAGATCAATGACACAGAGTCTGGAGCCAGAAACATGTCAGGGCTCCCTAATGACCAAAGATAAAGCAGTAGTTTGTTTTTTTTTTTTTTCCCTAAAATGAATTTTGGTGTGTTTTAAGGCAGAGACCCAATAATGGTGCACACTACCCCCAGAACATAAGCTTGGCATCTATCTATATACCCATCTACAGTTGCAAGTAGATAGATATGTACATAGAAATAAGGAAAAACAAACAAGATGCTATATGATGTTATCCTGACAAAAGAAAAAAAAAAGACATGCATCATGAAATGAAAAGACAAATCAGACTTAACTCATGGAAAACACATATCAAAACAGGTTTCTGATTCCACTAACATCTAAATATGGCAAATGAGCAAGTGACTGTCTCACAAGGCCTGGATGTAGTATGGATTTGGTTTTGTTCTGTATCAGTACCAGGAAATCACCTCTTTCATAAGCTTTTATTCCTAAGGAATAGAATTTCTGTTAAAACATTTTCAATCCCTGCTGGTGGTCTGATCAATGCCATCCTAAAAGACTCCTTATTGGAGAACCCCACAAAAAAGTAGTAAGAAAATGAAAAACAAATGAGAAGATCTGTACGAAACATACAACAGAATTTCTGTCTACACAGACACTACAATTACTTCTGAAGCCAGGCGGTGTCCAACGGCCCCTAGGGGTGGTCCACCAAGTGCATCGTTCAAGTAATTAGGGTGAACCAGAATGGCTTTTGTTCCGTTTGTTTGAAAAACTTAAAGAGTTTGACACCCTGAAATCATCAGCTGAGTGGAGAGGCCCGGAAGTCTGGTAGGCAGGCTTCCAGAACCTGCAGAGGACTGCTGCCCCCTTCCCCCTGCCATGCTGGGTGTCATGGCGGTGCTACCAGTGACCAAGACAACGGTGGTGGCAGGGTCAGCGGACACTTCACTCCTGAGGCTGGCTGCGTTATTTGCAGCAAGTAAGCTCACAATTTCTCAATTCAGGTCTTGGCAGAAAAAAAAAAAATGAGAGGCACTCATTTGGAAAAAGTAATAAACAATCCAAGGGTCTCAAAATCATTTCAGGTTTTGTGCCTAAAATTAAGAGAGCTTCCTGAGAAGATCCAACTCCACCCCCCACCTTTTTTGTTGTTTTCAATAAATAAATGCATCCTTCGTGGAATGTGACATGGCTGACTTAAGGTTTAAATCTTAGTACTGAGAGTATCCTCCCTTATACACCAGTCTTCCTAGTTCCTATTGCACTATGGCAGGTTAATGACATTTGTAAAGGGGGTATGTGTAGCGCAGTACTGCACCCTGTTAGTATAACTGGATGTGTCATACCTGTCGGATTCTAGTTTTCTTCTTCATTTTGCTGTAATCTCATTTAATTTCAATTACTCATGTAAGGCTTTCGCTGTAAAATCTTAATAAAGTAAAAAGCTCACAATAAATAAACAAAAAATAAGTATGTTGCTTTAAGGCAACTGAGCATTCATCAGTTAAAAGACTCAAATAAACATGAATTAAATGCAAACAAATATGAAACCAAGGAAGCCTATGAATTAAGGAAAATTTTAACACTGTGGGTGAAGTGGAAGCCAAAAGTCAAACCAACAGGATTTGGAAAGAGTGGTTCTTGACAAATGGTAATGAACTTCACAGTCCAGACCACGGCTGGTCACTGGCTGTCCGTCTGCTATTAAAGTTTTTGTAGTTTTGGTAGGTTTGAGAGCGGTAACTAACCCGTGGAGATCCCTGTTCAGTCGGCAAACCGTTCTGGGAAACTTGCTCTCCTTTTGAAGTATCCCTGTTAGGTAAAGTGGGGAAGGAGGGCAGAAGAGGAAAGGGGAAGGGGAGAAAGGGGAGAAAAAAGACATAAACAGAGAGGATGAGGGAGAACAACATCACTCAAATTTATTACAGATTTTCTCTCAGAAAAACATTTGCAACCCCCTTTTACGTAATGTGATTTCTTTTTAGGAACTTCCCACATGTTCCAAACCAACTCGAGGTCGAGAGTTAAGACCACAGGCATGCCCTCTCCCCACAGTACAGGCAGCCTTCAGGGTTGGCATGGGGCTCTTACCAGAGCATAGTAATTCGTTTTTCAGAAATAGACAATAATTTCTGTTCTTTATGTGAAAGACTTTCAAAAAGCACCACCGCATAATCAGTGGCCTGAAATCTAGGTGGTTCACTCCATCCACTTAGTCACAAGGCTGCGTTATTTGCAGCAAGTAAGCTCACAATTTCTCAATTCAGGTCTTGGCAGAAAAAAAAAAAATGAGAGGCACTCACACGCACACAGCGTGTGTTTGCATGCATGTGTGTGCAGGGGGCTGTCTACATTCCGCTTCTGCTGCCTACACCGCAATGTGGCTGCAGACAAGTCCGTGTTATCCAATGTCATCAGGGGGTGACTACACAGATCAAAATACAGAATTAACAGGAAGGGTGTGTGGAGAGGCCTAGTGTAGCATAAGCTTAGCAAAGATGCTTCCCAAACCTCACGTGCCACTGAAGCTAAGACTCGAGCCGTGCAGGCTGCCCATGACTCACCACTGCTGCTGGGACTCAGTCTCCTCAGAAGCCTTCGTGCTCGGCTCGGGAGAGGGCGGCCGCCTCTTCCTCTCCTCTTCCTCTTGCTGTCTGCGCACTTCCAGTAACTCCAACTGAGGGCAAACAAAGTCATGTTCAGCAGAGCCCCAAACTCTGCGTCTTTTAAGGAGAGGGTTCTTGAGGAACCCAGAAAGCCCTCCTGCCTCAGTTTTCTACCCTGGATCATACTGGACAAGCAGAAGGCCTAACACCCAGCAAGACGGCACTGGGATCATAGGAACTGCAGCTATAACCCTGAACTCCAGCGAACAGACCTGAGTGACGACGCAGGTCTACTCCATGGGTTTGTGTGCCTCCTGGGACACTGGGTTTCATTTCTAAAGGAACTATGCAGCGCTCAGCTCTGCTTGGGAAGAAAGTACCTGAGCATGAGGGTCCACACTGGACTTCCTGTCAGAGTTTAGACAAACACCACTGAGACAGAGTTGCAATATTCTCAAGGAGGCGTCTTGTGCTGTGGTAGGCATCTGTGTTCAGCCCAAACCCAAATAACACATAAAAAAAACCACAGAGTAGTCTAACTTAAACTAAGCCATTTCACAAGCAGTATGTATGCACTAAAAATATTCCATTTAACACACAAGTTATGCAGACATGTTTTAAATTCCCAGAACTGTAAAAACTGGAAGGAACTCCATTTTGGTACACCATAAAGAATGAGCTTTCTACCAGAAGTGCAAGGGTCACAGGAGAGGAAACACCAGTGAGCAAGCTTTATTCTAAAGCTTTAATTTAATGGTGGCAGAAAAAAAGATCAGGAATGGGAGAATTCTTAGCGGTCTAGGATCCAGTTACTACTTGATAGAAATTCTAATTCTGAAAATCTGAATTAAACTGTAAGGCTAAGCTCCCCTATAAACCAAAGCTTCTATGAGATATAAGAGGAAAAGCAGATCAAAAGAGAAAAGCAAACCCCAATCAATCAATTCCCAGACAGGCAGCTATTATAAAAGTGATCACAAATCTAGGTCTGCAGGAAGTAACTGAGGGAGCAGCAGCCCTGGACGGTCTCCCCAGGTTCTGTACCAAGAGAACAGCCAATTTCTGGAAGGTCCTCACTGCTTCTAAAAACAGAGCAATAATATGAACTGTCTGGTCTAGGAGGCGAACAGGAAGAAGTGGCCCAGGAGAAACCAAAAGGCCAAGCACCCCCAGCACCCAGCGGCCACTTACCGTTGTCAGCCTCTCCAGGGCGGAGAACCTCTCGTCCCAGGTGGCTGCAGACTTCTCAAAAGCCTCATGGCGCTTGATGAGCTTCTCCACCTCGTCCACACTCTGGCCTATTTCTCGGCTGGATAGATAGGGCTCTTGTCCAAGCAGCCAGGCCTCAGCCACACTGGCGTCCCGTGAGAACTGGTGGACCTCCAAAACTGCACAGGGTACCGAGAGTGAGTGTGGGCCAGTGGGGGGCCTGGCAGTTGGGAAGGGCGCTGCCCCCTGCTGGCAGCTGCCCGCACGGCCAGTCTGCAGTCTATAGCAGCGCTGTCCAGTGTGTGATGTGGGCTACTTATCCCACTTTAACTTTTCCAGTAGCCACACAGAAAATAAATAGGTGAAATTTTAAAGTGAACAGGTGAAATTAAAAAGTGTATTTTAGATAACCCAATAGATCAAACTATCATTTCCTATCATTTCGGCAGGTAAGCAATATAAAAAAATTGAAACGGAACTTCTTTTTCTTCTGTCTTTGAAATCTGATACACATTTTATACGTATGGCACATCTCAGTTTGGACTAGCCACGTTTCACGTTCTTAGGAGCCGCATGTGGACAGTGCAGGCCTAGAAGGTATGCTCTAAGCACTTGGCCGTACTTCAGTGAGATAAGCCTTAGGGCCCTGAAGGAATTCAATCCACATACAACCAGACTAGCTGATGAAGCAAGCATTCATTCATCAACCGCCCACCTGGGGTGGTTGCTGGAGGTCTTACTCTGGGGGAGCTGAGAGGGAGGAAGGGATATGGGGAGCACTCTACAAAGTGGGGACTGCTGTCTTCATTCTGTTCCTCCCCATGTGAGGAAACACAGCAGGACGTCCCCTGCAGTGAAGGGAGGGGCAGGTTAGAACTTGGCTTTGCACCGTGGCCAGCATTAATTTTCACTCCACCTCAAGCAGTGATGCTTGGGGCCATATGGGTGAGAAGCGGACTGCAGGCAGTATCAGCGTCCCCAGGAGCTGCCAGCTACCTCTCTTCAACAAGGCCACAAGGAGAAGATGCCACCGCGGCAAGAGGGACTCACCCCCTTGTCATGCATGCACACCGTACAACCTGAGTTCACAGTGTGGACTCACACAGGCTTTGCTGAAGTGAACGTGCCCTGGGAATTCTCAAAATTTATACACCAAATCCTTACCCAAAGAATGGTCAAGAGCAGGATCCCTTTTTCAAAAGAGGGTTCTAGCCCAAAAGGGTGAGGTGCCTTCATTAGGCATTTTACAAACCTTTTAGATAAGGCCCCAGGATTCTGTTTCTAGTGAGCACCCTTGGGGTCCGAGAATGGGGTTCTATTACACTAACGGAGCCCAGAGCCCTACACACAGAATGGCAAAGCATAGTAAATAATGCTGGAGCTGGGCTACCTTCAGTGTTCATACCTATTATTAAATACTACTCCCCAAACTGCATGTTATAAACTCTGTGGTAGCTCACATATTCCTTTATGAAATCAGATTAAAATTAGAATCTACCTCAGAGGGTCCCCTTGGGGAGTAAATACAGAAAAACATATACAACACTTAGAATAATGGCCAGCTCATTGCACAAACTTCATAGTTGGTAGCTTTTATAAAGTTACCAACCTTCAATTAAGAGCACCAGATGTAAGACCTAATCAGGCTTTCTACCTTCTTGACTGCAGTAATAATAATACCTCTTAAAGATAACTAGAGGAGGAGGGGACTTCAAGCTGGACTCTCCCAGAGGGACACTGGATTGTCATTCCATGCTGTTCCTGAAGAACACCCAAATTCCGCTTATAACACTGTGGTGTGTGCCACACATGGGCCACAGGGATACACTTAAAAATACTTAGCATGAAATGGTGAACTAAGGCATTAAGAAAGAAGCATTTCGAACTCCAAACATCATTACGTGATAATATCACATCAAATCATAGCAGGAAACTAAACTTGCATGTGGTCAATGGACACCCAAAAAGAAAGGAAAGATTAAGGAGGTCCTTACTCAGTCTTAACCATTCCCATCGATCTTCCCACTTGTCAATCATTTCTTTTCTCTTTTCCGTCAACTGCAGTAACTTTTCCTTGATCTGTGAGAAGAGGACAACAGCGACATCTTAACACACTGTACCACATCCTCCTAGCCTTCCCCTTGATGGGCCACTTCACACAAGAAAAACACGTTTTCCGTAGAGACCCCGACTAAGCCAGGGGGTGCCTAAGGACCACTCAGTCTATTTATGTACTAGAGAAAAAACGTGGCAACGTGCCTTCCAGAAGGGGCTGAGAGGAAGCCTGGGCTCCACCAAAGCTGCTGCCACAAAGAGGCCAACCATGCACTGAGCCCCCTCCACATTCTGGGGCTCCAGATGGTGCACACACTCAGGAAGAAACGGACAGTGAGAGGGGCGAAGCTGTGACCTTTCGGAGAGAACACCCTACCCCTTCAAGGGGGCCACATGCTGACTCATCATTTATCTCTTTACTACCATCATCCTAACTCAAATTAAACAGAAAGGAATGACACCCAGGGTGAGTACTGATCGAGAAGGTGACAAGGGTGGCACTTCAACCTGGGGCCTGTAGAAACGGTCTTCTGTGCCTAGAGTGTTCTTGTGTAACTAATTCACACACACGGGAGAGGAACAAAGAATTTCAAAATATGTGTAAGCATATATATATATATATATATATATTTCTCTGTGCATGTGTCTACAAAGACACATGCATATACACTGACAAAATAAAGTCCTCTTATATCTTAAGACCATCTGCGTTCACCCCGGGACCCTAAAGCAAAGAGCCGTCCTACCTCCTCAGATGCATAGTGCTTTCTCGCCAGCAGGGATTTCCCAAGTTCAATGCAGGTGGTGAAACTGTCATTACGAGCATCGATTTCAGCTTTGATACCTTGATGATTATTCATTAATAGTTCAACAGATGATACATCCCTAAAATTAGACAAATCATACCTCCTTTAGGAGATCAAGCTTTCCAAATAAACATACAGGTTTCAAAACACGCAATTAATTTGCAAGAAACCATTCAACAGCATCATATGTCTTTCAGGACCATATGTGATTCAGGACCAGCAATGCAACCTAACGTTTGGAATAAGACTTCTCTCATTTGTGTGTGTGCGCACGCAAACACGCGCATGCACACACACACCTGGGTAATTCAAAATGGTTGCCAGGCAGGTGCCAGAAAAACCATTGGATTTCTGTTCAAACTTCTATACCCTCACGAGTTAGTGCCAAAGGTTCAGGACACTTGTGTTCCAAAGAGCCGCTGATATCCCCTCTTATTCGGGCATAAAGAGGCACACATAGCCAGAACCAGCTTGGAAATCAATGACTGTAGAGCTGTGAGAACTTCTCATGAATCAAAACCTAAAGTCCTGATCTGGGAAATACAATTGCTTTTTATATATACAGTAATAGATTTTTTCTCAGTTACAGCAGGGACTGGAGCTGGCAGGGGTGAAACTGGGGGTTGTGTATATGCCTGCCTGTTCACCTCTTAGCTGCTCTTCACTACCTTGCAGCAAAGATGGCCAGAGAGAAGATACGGAATAAATTTAAATAATCGTCTCAAGACACCATTCAAGCAGATGGTGAGGTAAGAGACACCTTTGGTAAGGCATGTGAAAAGGGCCAGAGTGGCTTTTAATCTCAGACACAGAGAAAGAACTCAATTCCAATGATGAGGGAGAGCTAGTCATGCCCAGGGGGTGTGGCTGCTTGAAGTTGAGGCCCAGAGAAAGGGCAGGAGGGCAAGAGTGAGTGTGGAGCATGGGGGTGGGGGGTAGGAGAGAGGGTTTGACAACACTGTGCCTGGCTCCCTGGTAAGTGTGTGCTGCAGACAACAGAAGTGATGGAAGCTGCCCCCAAACCCCTCACCACCCTGGCTCTGGTCCTGAAGCGTCTGGGAGAGACCCCTGGTTCTCTCTGGAAGATCCCTCTAACAATCACCCAGGGTCAGCAAGCTGGATTCCCTCCCACTCAGGAGGCCAGGAGGGTTACCTGGGCTTCTCCTGGGCTTCGATCTGCCGGATGACATCCTCCATCCACAGCATGAGGTCGCGCACCATGCTGAAGAAGCGGAACTTGTCCCCCGTGTCCACCAGCCGTGCCCTGCGGCCCTCACAGGCGTCCAGCAGGGCCTTCCAGGCTTCCAGGACCTCATTCTCCCGCTTCTGGATGTCATCAGCCTTGTCACCCGCATAGGCTGCCTGGAGACGAGCCGCATCCTCCTGGAGCTGCCTCACCTGCAAAGCCACAGGGGATACAAGTCAGCTCAGACAGTTGGGCCTTCTCTCAATCACTCCACCGCTCCCTCCACACATACCGCATGCTGTTCTGCACTAAAGAGAGCACCAGGTTAACATGGGACCCCTATAACCCACAAAGTTCACAATTCTATCGGGGAGCTCCACACTGGAAAAATCCAAGTTTATTATAAATGTACAGAACTGCATTACACGGTTCAGTGTGAATGAGAAGACAAATGAAATGCTACAGGAATGCAGGCAGGAGACCTTGGTTAGGTGTCCTGGAGGCGGCCTGGGATAGAAAGATGGTACAGGAAGCACAGGGTACATATGCAAACATATTCAAAAAATCAACACGCAACTGGCTCCAGCAGGGTACAGAGGTTGTTTGTTTTAAATCTTGAACAAGGAACTGCCATAAAGAACTCAAGTTTGAAAACACGTTTCCCATTGCTATGTGATGTTGCTTATATAAGAGCTCTCATATGGGCCAGTTCAACTTGAAAAACAAAAATATATCATCTCATGCAGCCCAAAAAACTGACATCCAAGAAGGTAGAATTTTCACTAGCCAAGTTTCAATAAAAACTGCAGAACAGGGCGCCTGGGTGGCTCAGTGGGTTAAAGCCTCTGCCTTCGGCTCAGGTCGTGATCTCAGGGTCCTGGGATCGAGCCCCGCATCGGGCTCTCTGCTCAGCAGGGAGCCTGCTTCCCCTCTCTCTCTGCCTGCCTCTCTGCCTACTTGTGATCTCTCTCTCTCTGTCAAATAAATAAATAAAATCTTAAAACAAACTAACAAACAAACAAAAAAACTGCAGAACAGGAAATGCACGGAGATACTGTAATTTGCCATCTATTAGCTAGCAAAAATTCAAGTCTGAGGGTGTATTTACCACTGAGTGGATCGGACTATTGACAGGACAATGGGCTACAGCTCCCGTAGAAGGCACGGGCAGTATGCACCAAAGTTATAAACGGAACTTCTGACTTTATGATTCCCCTTTGGGGAATTTATCCTACATATCGTTAAGCACGTTTAGGAAATGAAGGACACATTCATTTCAGCAACATCTATAAAAGCAGAAGAGTGAAAATAAAGGTCCATCCGTGAGAATCTGGTTACATTCATGATGGCACAAGCATATAACAGGCTTTTCAGTAGGCATGGAAAAGCACGAGGGAGGGCTCTACACGCTCATGCAACGTGTTCCAGGAGGATGGCTCTGTAGAAGAAAGGAAAGTGTAGACACTGCACCTAATATCCACTTTCTGAGCAGCAAAGGGGGAAACACAAGGATCAGCTCTCACCCTTTACTGGGGAGGAGTAGAAGGGAGATAGGTCTTTATGAGAGAAAGTTGTAACTGTGGCTATTTCGTATTTTTATATTTCTGTTATGTATTCGTAGTGCCATGCTGTAGACATCTACTTAAGAAAACACATACTGGAGAAGAATATACACTCAGCCTTCATTTACTGAAGCTGTGTGACCACAGTCTGCATATAAGTGTCACCCTAGACTACAGGAGCCTGGAAAGGCCTGTGAGAGGAGTCTGCCGACAGATACCAGCTGGGGGTGTACGCAGGGAGAAGGGGGAA
This sequence comes from Potos flavus, assembly GCA_028534135.1. Classification (NCBI taxonomy): domain Eukaryota; kingdom Metazoa; phylum Chordata; class Mammalia; order Carnivora; family Procyonidae; genus Potos; species Potos flavus. The sequence goes on from CM052885.1 coordinate 58,477,582, forward strand.
GGATGGACAACACCATCAGTGCCTTCAGGGAGCTGGATATCGACCCTGACCACACAGAAGGACCTCAGGTGTGGCCTGTAAGGAAAACCAATTTCTGCAGTAGATGCAAAGAAGAATAAATGCGGTTTGTTTTCTGTGATGATCTGATTTCCATACCCTCGCTTCTGGAACTCTTCCACGATTGTGGCTCAGGTCTAATTCAAAGTACAACAAGCAAGTTCCTAGGAAATTATTCGAAAAACTAATTTCCTATAGGACTAAACAAATCTTTCCCAACAATTAAAAAGAAACAAAACAAAACCCCAAACAAACAAAACAACGGCAGCAACAAAAAACCTTTTCTTGTGCCTCTGGTTGTTTTTAATTTGTTCTCAAAAAAACCAAAAATAAACAAAAAAGCCCCAAGCAAACAAACACACACAAGGTAGAGGAGGGATAGCAAAGTGAAAATTCCCCACACAGATGAACGACTGCTCTGAGCAGTCACTGAAGACCACTACTCTGGCTCCCATGCAGAGTGGAGAGTGGGCTGGCACGAGTCTGGGGAAGGACACACCCCCGGCTTCTGGGAGCCTGCCCCCAGGGCCTCTGCCTATTCTAATTCTGTTACAGGAAATTTGCAGGAGGGGCACGCAGACTTGCAGAGCTGTGAATGGCCTTGTCCAGCAGGTACGCTGAGGTGCAGTCTCTCAAGACTAAAGGGAGTGGGGGCACCTGGGTGGCTCAGTAGGTTAAAGACCGCTCAGGTCATGATCTCAGGGTCCTGGGATTGAGCCCCACATCGGGCTCTCTGCTCGGCAGGGAGCCTGCTTCCCCCTCTCCCTCTGCCTGCCTCTCTGCCTACTTGTGATCTCTGTGCGTCAAATAGATAAATAAAAATCTTAAAAAAAAAAAAAAAAGACTCAAGGGAGTGGACTCCTACCCTCCATCGAGAGGAGATGGGTGCCCTCACTTTCACCAGGTGCAGGGGTTTAATGAAGAAAGTAAGAGAGCAACTCCATCATCTCTGGACTTTCTTCAAGTTCTAAAACGACATGATTTTACAGGTGCAGGATAAGACTTACTGCCGGTAAGGTCTATTCTAGCTCTGTCCTTGAGGCGTTCCCCAAGTTCCTCCAGGCTTCTTTTTATGTAACAGCAGTTATAGAATACTTACAGACCTCTCATGGGAGCACATATTTTACAAACAACATTTGAATCCTCAAAGCATTAGGGAACAGGAACTTCAGACAAATTAAACTTGCAGTGATACAGAGCACCAGGCCCCAATTCAAACAGGGGTCTGCCCGTCTCCAGAGGCCTTGCTCCAGGCACAGGTGAGACTGCATCGTTACGAGCCTCAGGCCTTCACGTGGGGCCCCAGGACCTTATGTGTGATAAAAGCCGCTGAACACAAAGCTGACAAGCTTCTGAATGCAAATTGTCACAGAGCTGGGGAGTCCACTAGCTCCGAAGGAAAGATTGGAAATCCTTAGGATACACGGTGGGCCCTACTAAATTCTGCTTCATGCAGACCCTCAGCCACTCCACATACCTATTCTTAAATAGTCCCTCAATATCTTCTACCTCCTTGGTGGAAAAACTGAAGCCACTTAATCTGCATGGAGCCTCAGCTATCAGTTTCTAGAAGGGGCCAATTATGGGCAGGGGAGAAGACAACAGTGGTAAAGGCAGTCCCTCCAGAGAACCAACTCCAAAGTACAGAAGACTGGTAAGGCTGATGGCACCGGATGGCGTCAGCCCACAGTCAAAGCTGGGCCGCGTGTTTCTATAAATCAAGATCTACCATTCCACAGCCATCCTCCTCTATTTCGTACTGTCTAGGGCCGCCTATGCTATAACGACGGTGCTGAGGATTCGCAACAGGGACCATGTGTCCCACAAGGCTGAACATATTGACCATCTGCGCTTCTATGGAAGAAGCTAGCTGATCCCTGCCCTAGATCACCAGCGCACTCCTAACAGACAAGAACAAACCTCCTCATGTACCCAGGGCTGGTATCTTTGATAAAACCGATGTCTTCTCTAGGACCATGAAATTTAGAAGAAAAAGATACAGTTGATTTCTCATCTAAAAGTCGTAAGACTAAACAAGAAACCGTGCAGAGACTGGGGAGTAAACTAAAGAGTGATTAGACTCTAGGTTCTCACTGCGGTGCTGTTATCACTCTGTCTAGCATCTTGTGAAGAAAGTCTTTGTGTCAGCCATTTCAGACTGGGGGAGTGGGGAGAGAGGGCCATTAAAACATTAGACTCTTGTTTTCCCTCTTCACCAACATATAACTCAGATCCTGGTGGAGGGAGAATAATAACGTATTATTGTGGAAATGATTCTGGATGAATATGCTCACATAATACAAATTCTTGTGGAGAAGGTCTGTAACTTGCAAATGTTTGCAAGTGCGTCTGGTTTGTTTTAATCATGGGGATAGTCACTTAATGATGTCTGCGCATACAGTACTTTAGGGACTGAGTTCTCCCAAATGGGGCATTTTAACTGTGTGTGTGTGTGTGTGTGTGTATGTAATTTGGGCAATTCTTGGAGGCATGTTTTGAGGAGCCGAGGAATGGACAGAGACCCTCAGAGATGCCCAAAGACGCTCCTCTCCCTGCTGGGCAGCTCGCTGACCCACCTGAGTGCCCAGAGCCTGGATGTCATGCTCAAATGTGGTGTGCATTCTCTGTAAGGTCTCCACTGTGTTCTGATCTCTCCCAAGCTCCTCGGGGAGTTTCTTGTGTTTGTCCTGGATGCGCCCAAAGATCTCCTTGGCGTCGTGGTAAAACTTGTGCAGTTCATAGGAAGCAGCGAGAATCTGTGTTCTCGTGTCAATGAGCTCCAGGAGGTCAGCCCAGGCTTCGTTGAGCCCATCCTTCCACTCAGCGATGGTGGCGGCATCCGAATGCCCAGAGTTGATGAGTTCATCGGCCATGTGATTGACAGTGTCCACGCGCTCCTGCCCAATGTTCCCGGTATCTCGGGCAAATTCCCGGAATCGTTCTTGTAACATCTGAAATGGGAATGAGCGTAGGGGAAAAAAAAAAAAAAAATCAGTGAGACTACCATGAACATTTTGTTTCTTGACTGCGTGAACGTCCTTTGGAAAGAAAGTGGTATGCATGACTTAATAGGTCTTGGCTCTAAAAACTCAGTGAGGCTTCCTTCTTGCTCTCTGTCGCAGAGCAAGGCCCTGCCTGGCTCCATCTCCTTTCACTACTGGGGAAAAGGGCACAGAGAGGTTAAACAAGCTAAGTCAAAGTTGCTGCGTGATGGAAAAGCTCAGCTGAAACCAAACTCCATGGCCCTGGATGTGAGTCCAGGCCGTGAGATGTGCTCACAGATCAGGAGTCAAGCAGCCGCCCCTTCCCGGTCGGCGGTACTTGCCGTGACGTGCTCGTAGTCCTGCCCCAGCTCGTGCGACCCTGCGACCACCTCCCTCTCGGCGATCCACTGCTCCAGGTCATCCACCTCCCGGTTGAGCTGGAAGAGCCTGTGCCTCTCGTCCAGCTTGCCCCTCCGCTCCTCGGCAAGGTCTTTCAGGCCGGCGTACAGCTTATCCACCTTGGACTGCCGCATGCTGATGCGCTCACTGCAAGAAGGGGAGGGGTGGCGGGAAGAGGACCTTAAATGCCACATTTTCTTCAGGGAAAAAACAAGTGAGGTGGAAACGCTAAGAGAGCATGTTCCATAAAATTTTTTGAAGAAAACTTCCAGCTCACCTATTTAGCCTAAAATTTGACCTTGAGTAATTTTAGAGCCAACATGTAAACAGAACACAATCATTAAAGCTGAAGGCCATCCTGACTGTGATGACGGAGGGAAGGAGGAGAAACCTCAATTCTCTGCACTGCTGGCTCTGGAAATCAGGATTTCCTTTCACGTTAAAAGTTAATGCAAAACCCAGGAGCCATCTTCCATTCTCCAGAACCAAGCAGCCGAAAGGACAAATTCTATCCATGTCTGGCACCCATCTCCGCCTTCTCTGGGGTGTGCTCTTTCTTGTCACTCCTGTCAAGTGGGTCCTGGGAGTGCAGCATCCCCTCCTTCCAACTTCTCCCCAGGACTGTCTTGGAACAGGAAATCAAAGAGACAAGGACTTCTCACTTTCCTGGGAATCCTATCACGAATACATGAAGGACCCCCTACACCAACAGGGCCACTGACTGCATCTTCAACTTGCCTTGGTTGATGCACAAAGCCGACTCTTTTCCTGAGTTATAAAAGGCAGTCACATAGCAAGCCTAAGGTAACTGCTGTTAAAGTTAATATGTGAGCGTGGTATAAAGCGGGGAATACCACACACACACCCCTCTTCTTTATTCCCAAGGTGCTCGAAGGACTTGATATGTGAGGAACTGGTATTATCTTGCTCCTATTGTTTTATAGGTCTGTGCATTCTTGTCTGCCACGCCTCCTAAAACTTATCCTCACTTAACTAAACTGGATGACTTTCAACCGAGGGCAGGTTTTGATAACCTGTATCTGTGCAAGTCATCTGTACTTCTCACTAACGACACCAATCATTTTTCAAGAGGGCCTTGGCTCATAGGACATAGTTAACCCACAAGAGCGATGTCCTAATGTAACAGTTCACCCTTCCTGTTCAGCACAGGCCTACTGGGTCTACTTTACAGACGCTTCCCGAAGATCTACATCACCGGTTACTCGAGATGGATGCTGCCATTTCCGTTTGCATGGGTCAGAGGAACAGACCCTCACACTGGGAGGAAGTGAGAGGCCAGTCTCATCGTGAACACTACTCACCTTTCAGGATGGCTGTCAGCCACCAGGGCCCGGCTGGTCTTAGAGAGCTGATGCACGGTCTCCGCATAGTCCTCCACGGCTTGTTCCAGAATCTGGTGCTTCTTTAACATGGAGACAGCGCTCTGCTCATCCTGCAAAGAGGGGGAGGGTCACAACCACAGTTGTCCCCTCTGACCCAACACCACCGTCGAGCAGGACCGGCTGACTGCACGATGGGCAGAAGGATCATCAGAAAGAACAAAACCACGAGTGTGATACGGAGAGTGAAACACTGAAGCCTTTCAGGAGGGTCAATATGGACTGGACTGTGGCGGGCCCCGTGTAAGATGAACATAAGGATTGTACGGAATGAGGTACAGGCTAAAGCCCAGGAAACCAAGCACACCCTGGCTGGCTGAGGGTCCTCGCAGTCTAACACAAACCTAGAGGACAGTATCCTGCAACCCTAAAAACTTTTAAAGGGTCTCAAAAGCATCTTGTAAAGTTGAGGTAACTCTATTAACTAAGAACAAAAAGGACTCTGGCAAATATCTACTAAAAAAAAGATTAAAAAAAGGATAAACCTGATCTTAATGACATACGGGGAGGGCTCAGACAGGAAGCTTCTGCGTCAGGGGGAAACAGCTACAGATTCCAGTTGCCTCAAGGCACCACAGTGTCCCCCATGACACTCAAAGGCAATGATGAAATGTTTCACAAAGACGCAGCCACCAACAGAACACAAGCTCCGGGTGGGAGTCCCAGGCTCTCTGGGGCAGGGCTGGAAACCTCTCTCACCTTGGCCTTCTCCTCAGACATCATGTACAGCTCCTGCTCGCTCATCCAGGCCTCTGCCTCGGCTGCGTCGAAGTAGTACTGCTGGGCCCTGTGGGCCTCCTCGAGCCGCCTGTGGCGCTTTTCGGTCTCCTCGATGAGGAGGCCCCACAGCTCCTTGAGGTCAGCGAGCCTCCGCCGGATGGCCTCGGCGTTGAGGCTGCTGCTGTCAGTGATAATGTTTTGGCTCCTCTCGAAGATGTCATCGATGCGAGGCTGGTGTCCCTGGATCTCTTTCTGGAGGGTCTGCGGGAGTGGGAGAAACCGGGCTTGCTCACATTCTCTGTCCTGTCATCTGGAGCAATTATTCATCAGACCGAGCTAGCCCAAGCAGAAACGCTTACCTGGTTTTTCTTTATTAACAGCTGCACAGTCTGGAGGTTGTGACCATGATCTGTGGAAGTTGCCAAAGGCATCCTCTCTCCAACCCACAACTGGAAAGAATTGTAAATTGAGGTGGTCAGGACTGCTCAAAAAGAACAAATATTTGATGCAAACAAGTACAACAGAGGATCAGCAGGGCGGCCAGCCCGAGAGAGAAGGTGTGTGCGATCCCAGTGGGAAGCACTGCCCGAGGAGCCTGACCTTCTCCCCCACTAAAAGGAGAGGGCTAGTCTTGCAGACCCTACTTCATCCTCACTGTTGGACTCGCCATGAGTCCTCACCCTTAATTTATTTTTAAAACTACTATTCTAGGGCCATTAAAACCCTAGAACATCTTTAGAAAATCAAAGAAAACAATGGAGTTGCATTTTGTGTGAATACGTAAAAGCATGGGCTTTGAGAGTCCAGCTCACCAATGCAGCACAAAGTGAGTCTCATGAAGAAGTGAGCACACGGCTGAAGGCGGGACAAGTGAGGAGGCTTATGGAAAGGCCTCTCGTGTGGGGAAGGTCTACTTACAATCTCGTCCTCCACATCCCTGTTGAACTGATGGATCTCTTTGGAGGCCAGCAGGTTATGCTTTCTCTCATTCAAGGGCTCCAGCAGTTCCATGAACTTGGTCTGCACAGTGAGGCGCTTGCTGTCCACCTCGTCGGTGCTCTTCCCCTCCTGACTCAGGGCCTGGGCCTGGCTCTGGAGCTCCTCGATCTCCTTTTTCCGCACCTCCATTTGGTTCTCCAGCATCTGAGGACAGAAAACATCAAGTGTGTCACACCAGAGACATGGGAGACACACAGTCCTATAAAATGTTTTGGGCACTGGCCAAAATGGAAGACTGAGTATAAATTTATATAATGGAGACTCTAAGAAAGGATTCTTAACAACTATCAAACTACCAATTAATCTCTTTCCAGGACTTTTTTTTTTTAAGTAGGCTCCATGCTCAGTGTGGTACCCAACACAGGGCTTGAACTCCCGACCGAGGTCAAGACCTGAGCTGAGATCAAGAGTTGGATGCTTAACTGACTGAGCCACCCAGGCATCCCCTTTTCCAGAATTTCTAAACTAGGAACAGCATTCAGGTTCAGGAACTTAGAAGGCAAGTAACAAGAGGAATCAGAATTAATTACAGGGAAAGGACAGTCTTCATCTGCTTGTTCAGAAGCCATAACAATGTTGGAAACCCACATTACTATCAGGAAAAAGTAACGGCTTAAGGTTCCAGTTTTTTTAGGCAAAGAAAATAGCTAATGTTTCCACCTTCTCCCAATTTCTTCAATTAGAAGCCTGATTATGTTTTTTAATACCAGATTATGAGGTGAAAACATGCTAATTGCTTATTTACAGGAGGAGAATGAGTGAAAGTGAAAGCGGGGGGAAGAGTTCCTCACTCAGGAAACAACACACTGGGAATAGCACATACTGATGGCTGAGAATCAGGGGGTCCCATCTAGGAATAAATGGACTCCTTTCTTAGGTAGAGAAGTAAACAGCCATGAGAAAGAAACTCCTTAATGCATAGTAACATAGTCAAGTAACTGTATCACTTAGCAAAAGGGTGGGTATCACTTTGAAGAAAAAGGCCTCAGCACTGGGCAAAGATGCTTCCACACTGACCGGTTCTAAGCCTAAATGTGGGGCCGGGGAGCCGGCCACACATGGCAAACCCAGCCAGGGAAGCCACTGGAAGATTCTGCCACCAACCTGCTTTCTCAACTTCATGGAAGCAATTTTCTTGAAATTGGAAGTAAATTCATTTGCCTTTAGAATGCACTACCATGATGGCCCCAAAATAAGTAAATTTCTTTTATTAACTCAAAAGTACCCTGACCAACTAATATAACTAACACGTATCCACTACACGTTACACAGCAAAGTATGCGAACCAGATTACTTTCCCTCATGTAAACTGCACAAATGAATGAAGTGACTATTTACTCAGCTGTTAATGGTATCTGTCAACTAAAATGATGACAATAAAAAACAGTATTCCCATGAACAGACACCCAATACTTCTAATATTGTGTCTTTCCAGTTGATTCTAGCAATGTCCCATGAAGCTGTCAGGACAAACAACCCCTTCACAAAGAAGACAGGTGGCTGAGAACATGGTGGGCAAATCAAGACAATGAAGATGACGTGAAGAAAACAGAAAGAGGCCCAAGTATGTGGCCGCCTCGTCCACTTGCCTGTTGCTTTTTAAGCAGGATGTTGACGCTGGTCAGGTCTTTGCCATAGTCGTCAGACTGAATCTGACTCTCCAGGCCGTGCAGCCATTTGTCCAGATCTGCACAGCTCTGGGTAAAAAGTTCAGCCTTGTTTGCATCGAAGAGCCGCTGGGCCTTGGTCTGGGTGGTGGATTCAAGGACTTCCCACATGTTATGTAAACCAGTGAGTTTCTCCTTCACCACAGCTTCCGTCTCGGGCTTTTCTGAAATGAGCTGCATTCCTTCCTGGAAAACATAAATAAATACAGTTTGCTAGGGAACGAAGGTCACTGTGAAAAACCTTAAGGTATTTAATCTGTCTCTACCTATTCATTCAACATACAGAGCCTTTCCACGTAAGGTTACCGCAGACTAAAATGGACAAGGGCCTAGTCTACACGACATGTCTTTCAAGAGTACAGCCAGAAGTGACAGTGGCATGATGAAACAGTTTCATCTGGGGCAGCAGGGAAGTGCTCATGACGTCAGATTTCATCCTCTCCACTTCGCCCTCTAAGCCCCTAACATGTTACTTTAACCATTAAGAGTCTGAAATGAGAGGCGCCTGGGTGGCTTAGTCAGTTAAGCTTCTGCCTTCAGCTCAAGTCAGGATCCCACGGTCCTGGGATTGAGTCCTGCATCAGGCTCCCTGCTCAGTGGGGAGTCTCTTTCTCTCTCTCTCTCTGTCACTCCCCCTGCTTGTGCTCTCTCTCAAATAAATAAAATCTTAAAAAGTCTGAGAAAGAGAATAGGGGAAGTGGGGAACTTCACTTTCATGTTCAGTTATGCTGCACAGAATCTCCCTGTGCCAAAATAACACATTTTAAGTTATTATAGTGCCTAGTCACCCCCCCCAAAATTTGAGGAAACTTAAAATAACATAATATTTCTAAATTCTATGCAAATCATCAGTCTCTTACAGTCCAGGACACGTGACAGGATCAAGATAGTGCGGACTCTGTCCAGGGGGCTGGCAGCCCAACCCCCACAGCAGGTGAGAAACAAAATGGAAACCGAACAACTAGTACTCACTAAAAGACAAATCAAGCCTTCTGCGCCACACCTGGTTGGGTTTCTGTTTTTCTCCCTTCTACAGGGTCAAAGTTAGGAATCCTTAAGTGGGAGAGGGACTGTTCCTGGCTGTGTAACACTTCTGCATAGGATTAGACAGGACTCAAAAATGCAAGAGACTGTGCTAGAGAGGAGCTCACTTCCACCAGGGTCACTTTCATGCCATGGCCACATCACAGAAACAGGAGCCTCATCAAACATTTTAATTTCTCGGGGCACCTGGGTGGCTCAGTGGGTTAAAGCCTCTGCCTTCGGCTCGGGTCATGATCTCAGGGTCCTGGGATCGAGCCCCGAATCAGGCTCTTTGCTCAGCAGGGAGCCTGCTTCCCCCTCTCTCTGCCTGCCTCTCTGCCTACTTGTGATCTCTTTCTCTGTCAAATAAATAAATAAAATCTTTAAAAAAAAATTTTTTTAATTTCTCACCTTCTCAATTTTGTCAAGCCATTCTTTGTTGGATGCAAGCTCAGCCATAAATGCTTGGTGTTTTAACCATTTACTGTGTAGATTTCTGGCTTCATCATAAGACATGTCCTGGGCAGTGAGCATCTTTTCATTGATCCAGAGAGATAGCTAGGAAAAACAGAAATCAGAATGTTTTCAGAGATTATGATCACAGACATCAGCCTTTTTTCTGCCTGGAAAGAGTTGTGTTATGTTGTACAATGCATACTGCACATTTCCATGTCAACAGACAAGCAAATATTTACTTTACAACTCTGACCCGTCGTGACAGGTTATCTCCATTGTATGGGAGATGTACCTGAGCCTTGCTCCCAAGTATGGATCGAACATTAAATCCAGAAGCACAAAACCTCTCCGAGCCAGCTTTCAAAGTGTTTGGCACGCGTGACCAGCCTTCCCCCCAAAGGCTTGTGTTTAAAATTCTGCTCTAACCAGTCCAAGTCATAATCTTCTTTCTCTTCCAAATACTTGTGCCAGCCATACCATGTTAATCATGATTAACTACCTTTCACTCTATTTGGTAATCTTTTTACTCTTTTAGTTTTTCTATTATATATAAAAAAGACAAAACACAAAACCCCCACTCTGTTATCCCTCCCTTCCCTTCCCAGCGTATCTATGGGAATGCCACAAAGCATAAATAACTTGCTCACTGTAGGAGTAAGGCAACAACGATGCCTCTTTAAGTTTCCTTCAAAGTTTGAGTCACCTTCACCTCTTTTTCTATAGCCTCTACTTCTCTAAAGAGCCTTCCATTCAGACCAAGAACACTCCCCAGGACTTGATTTTGAGACCCAACATGTCTCTTGGATCTAAAGTCTGCAAAGGCTCACAAATCCTGCCAGCTGCTGACGGATCTGAGAAGGGAGTTCTCTCCTGAGGCCGAGGGTGGGAGTCAGCCCAGCCCCAGGCCCTGGACACACTTCCCTTGCTGGCTTTCATCCCAATTCGCTCGGCTCCTTACTGCCTGTAGTTGGCCATGCCAGGTCCTAATTCCTACCCTGTACACAGCACTAACCAGGGAAGAGCTTTTTGTTTCTCCCCTAAGAGAAAGATACACAAAGGAATGTAGGATCAGCCCTGAATCAAAGGTCTTCAGAGACCATGTCCCTTCTCCTGTGTGACCATGAGAAGTCTACTTTTTACACCAGTCGCTGTCATAACAAATTTGCACCCCAAACCCTCCATGGTCCAATCTCCAAGGTTCAGAAATGGCACCGAGAACCAAGAGAACCTTCCCTCACAAGACCAACATTTGCAAGGCCATTCACTCACACTCGGGACTGCTGCTGGGAAAGGCTTCCCCATAAATTTGTTTAAACAAAAGAAAGTCTGTTCTTTGAAGACAATGTCAAAGAGAGTGATGCAGGTCACGGGAGCGTCTCTGGCTCTGAATATGGGCAAATCCCCAGGCACCATGTCTACCTTTCTCAGCACATTCACCCACCACGCAGGAGTGGGGTGAGGGTGGAAAGCGAAAGGTAGTGAGATCTTTGTTGTCATTCTTTATTAAGGTGACAAAACAGTAAATTTTATACAGTCCTTTGTTAGCTAGGACCATAGATGAGTTGCATCACAGTAGAGACACTAAATTTCCTACTTTAAAACAATTACCTTTTTTCCAGTTATCTGGGTAGCTAAAACCTAAATTACTATGGCCATTCACATTCAGTCCAAGGGGGAAAGAGGTTAAAAGGAAACCAAATGGTAAAACTTCCCCTGTCTTCCACAGACACACAGATTAAACACAATAGAAGGCATTTATCCAAAGTGCAAAGGACATTCACATATTTTCGCTATTCATAACCACCTACCCAGAGAGATTGAAAAAAAAAAAAAGCTACATAAAAATCAGAGGCTTATAAACAAATCTGCTCTTTGCTGAACACATTATCCTACAGATAAAGCACCATGCACTACAGCACAATGAAATGGAGCAATGGAACTTGCTAGTTCATCAGCCCTTCATCAGCAGTCTGCAGTCAGAACCACAGTTATTATTCGTGGGCATTTGCAAAGGTCATTTAAGAATATACTCATTCTCTGCAGAAAAGAACACTGTGCAGATTGGAAAAGGATAGGAAAAATGCTTTGATCACTGAATCAAGCTCAGAGCAAAGCAATGGAACTCACTATCCCTTGTGCCACACAAGTCTAGTTATACTGCCCTTCTAAAAAAACCCTTCAGTTTCTGAATGCAGTTTCCCTATGGTGTGAGGGAATAAAACAGAAAAGCAGTAACTTCTAAATCACTTTTTAGGAATTCACATTGAAATACCACTACAAAAACCATGACGTGCTTTATATCCCCATCTACAACTGGGAACAGGGGGGCCCCTGCAGTAAATTTCCCCATCCAGGCAGTGGTTACTGGGAGTGGCAACAAAGGCAGATCTCACAATCCATGCCTGCTCTAGCCAAGGCACCCACGGGGAAGGGATTGCAGAAACAACTTGGATTCCCGACTCTGGATAATACCCATAGCCCGCAGTGGTACTAAATCTGGCCTCTGGGTGTTCTGGAAGTGTAACACGTAGATTTTCAAATGCAAAGCTGGTTCATACACAAACTCCACTCTCAGAGAGCCTGGCTTAAAAGGTACTTTTTAATTTAATTTTTTTAAGAGAAAGAGTGGGGGGGGGGGCAAAAGGAGAGGGAGACTCTTAAGCAGAATCTGTGCCCAGTGTGGAGCCCGACTCGGGACTCAGTTTCATGACCTTGAACTCATGACCTGAGAGTCAGACACTTAAAAAGTGTATATACTTTAATGAAGCTGAATGATGTAGAGTTCACAGCCAGAGAGTACTACATACCTCCCCTTTGCTCGCACTTCCATACCAAGGGTCTTGGAGCCTCCAAACCTGACCTACATTCCGTCACTCCACAGAAACTCTACATGCTGATGTGGGAGAGATGGCACCCCCCCCCCCCAGCAGATCCTATGGTTGTACTAACTTCTAATGAGGCTCAAGAAAAGAAAGGCTAAACCAGGAAGACTTGGCAGAGCAGTCACAGAGACCTGCACATCATTCCCAGGCCAGCCAAAATCTTTCTGCATATTGTGAGGGGAAATCATGGCAGGACCGAGTCCTTGAGGCACGCCCAACAGTCACTGTGCATGGTAAGGACTGAACTCCTTATAACCAAGGGTGTTAATTTGGAACAAGTAGTAATGGAAGATCTAATGACCTAGTAAAACAATTTCCTCTTATTCCACTGGGAAGGACCATCATTTTATCTACTTACTTTCCCCAAACGTTTCTACTTATGAATCCACACATATGTAAATGGAAAACAGGAAAACTTCAACTGGGTTTCCCTCAAGGGTTCCTCTTGTCTCCTCACCTCCTGCTCATTTTCTGGCATTCTTTTCCCCAAATTCAGCCTAGCTTTCACCATGCTGAGGTCCATGAATTTCACCCCATTAAACCTGCCTTTTAAGCAAGAGTATGGAATCCTCTTGACTCTGTCCTCCCCCTAGGATGGCCTGAGGTTAAAATGAGTCATCAATGGTACTACAAGGGAACCATCAAGGGGTTAGACAGGGACCTTCAGTGTGTCAAAGGCAAAAGCCCAGGCTGCAAATAGCTCCTGATCCTCCTTCTAGGACTAAAGAGTCACTGAGTATTCACTATGTAACAATATGTAACCCTATACAGCTAACTTCAGATCCCATCACTCTCCTCTACCTCCTGCCTGGAGGACACGAATACCTCTTTAAATGAGCATCCTATCCAAATGGGTTATTAATGCTCGGTGTCACGTGAAAAGGCACTCCTGTCTGCAGCCTGTCTGGCTCCAGGCAAATCCCTCATTGATCCAGATTCATCAGCATGGCACAGGAAGCGGACAGACCTTAACCTATAGAGTTCAGGGGCTTTCTTTCTGAAGCTTTAGCTGCTGGAGCATAGTGCAAGATTCACAGTAAGACAGCAGATGAATGGACATGAAGGATCACTTGTCATACACAAATCTAACATGACTGCTGTTAGGGCTATAATTCTTCTAACACGCAGCCATGTGTTTGCAGGCAAGGTGTTGTGATGATTTCAGTCATGTTCTTTGCACACAACTCGATCCTGTCCCCACACCCACCAATGCCCCTCCCCCAAAGTCCATGCAGCTTCATTTGGATATTCTTCATCCCATATCTGCCCCCGAGGGGATTTAACCCAATAAACCAGAGACGATGTCTCACTGTTGTTCTCTGACAGACAGAAAAATGCGATGTGCTCATGAACTCATGAATATGTGAAGGCAGCCAGATGCTCTTCTCCAACTAGCTTGCAGAAGGACTGCATTTTTCTGGTAACTTTAGTTTTCCAAGTTTGTTTATGTGTGTATCAGGGGAGCAAGAAATAGTATGAGAATTGTCAGATTAATACCACATGTTAAAACTAGGGAGTCTGAAATCAGAATTGCTGCTCTTGGCATGTTAGACACATATGCAAAGAACCTGAAAGATGAATATTTCAAGGTCTTCAGTGAGTAAGAAACTCAGTCTGTACTTTTTAAATCTTTGCTTCTTACCTGGGTAGTCCATTCCTGTTCCTTTTAGTTCTTTCTTTCTTACTTACAACATGATATTAAATGCATTTAGATTAAAACATTCTAGGGTATCACACTGTCTTTGACAATGGAAATGTTCTAGATCTGCATTGTCCAATATGGCAGCTGCTAATCAGGGTTGGCTACTGAGCACTTAAAATACACCCAGATGATGGAAGAACTATATTCTGAATTCTATTTAATTTTAATTAATTTAAAATGAAATAGCCACATATGGCTAGGGTCCATCATAATGGACAGAATTTTGGACCCTTCTTTTTTTTTTTAACTGGACCCTTCTAATTAGGAGAATCTAGTTACTCTAAGTGGTAGCCTGCAGGCTAGAGAACTGATGAGGTGCCATACTGGCTCAGCTAGAAATGAATTTCTGGGGCTCAATTAATTTTATAATCCCAAGGGCTCTTCTGGCAAATGCTCTCGCTCTCCTTAGAAGAAAGGAAGGGAGGGGCTGAGGGGAGACATACCTCCTGACAATCTTGCAGGAATTTCTGAAGATCCCTGTTGTCCTTCAATCTCATCAGAAGCTCGCTGGCTGCCTCACGATTCTTCCTATGTCTGTTATAACAATAATAAAAAATAACTTTCAAAAAAGGAAACACAGAATCTTCAAAGACTGAATTTACAACTCAGTGTCTTTCCCGGGTTTCTACATAGGATAAAAGCAGTTTGCTTGTACAGTTCTCATTATGTCGAAAAGGCAAGATAAGCAGAAGAGTTTAGCATCCTCCAAATGAGTAAGCCACGCTTCAAGAGACCAAAACACTTGTCCAAACCACAAAACAGGCAGAGGATGGCCTCCAATTAGCCATATAAATCCAGTGCTTCCTGATCTGGTGCTAGTGGAAAAAATCTGAGCATGTGCTGTGCACAAGTCCCCATCTGAGGCACTGCAGGAGAACGTGAAACTCATTGTCAAGAAACTGGGGTGACAATTTGTGGCTAAGAAAATACAAATAACCATATAACTGGCTTTAAATTAATGTCTCCTAGATAAATATTTCCCACCTTGAGAAAAACTCCCCTCAAACAACAATGAATCAAGAATGAAAATTTTGAGACCTGTGAAATTCTCTACCTACTAGATCCCACTCTTTGTTAATGGATTAATGGATAAAGGTAATCAAGGTTGAATGAAGCTGAAGCACAAAACCTTAAGCAAAAAAATTCCTAAGAACTGTTAGGAGCTGCTGAGCTTGGGGAGTGACAAGGGAAATGGGTGCTGGTTCCCCAGCTCAAATGCCGGACACAGGGCTTCTGTGCACACACCATCACGGTGCCGGAACTCTGCAGCAACCTTCCTTCCTGCACCCAGTGGCGTAGGTTCTCCACCAGAGACAGTGAAGACCAGCTATGGGAAGGCCGGGAGTGCCGTGAGAAGGATGGCCTTGACACAGTTCTTCGGCACCAGGAAGGAGCTATGCCACATGGAGAGCCAAGCAGCACTGCCCTAACACGGCTGCTCCAATGTTCCCAAGGAACCTAAGCCAGCCAGCCAGCCACCTAAGTGAAGGCTATTAACTGGGGCAGATGAAGAGGTTGGGTTTTCATTCTGAGTCTCAAAGCAATTTCTTGCTGCATGTGCCCAGGCAAGGTCTCTTTTGTTGGGCCCCCATGGAGGGATGAGAAAGAACACAACCTCCGATTCTCCACGATGCCACGAGCAGCTCAGGGAACACTAGCTACTGACTGACCTTTAAGAATCTTCCTCGGGAGAGCAAGAGCGAGCTTACATCGATGCTGTGGGCGACACGGGCCCTCAGTGAATGCCAGCAAAACAAGCGACCACGGCAAACACAGCAACCGTCACCTGCCCAGGGAACCGAAGGGAAATGTTCTCTGCTCCTACAGGGGGCTGGTGACTACAGGGCAACTGGAATAATACAAGTGGAAATAATACCGCTAGGTGTAGGCCAGATATTCATGATGACTTTTTTTTTTAGTTGAAAGGGGTTTCATAGCTTCAGGAAAAGGGACCTTAGTATTTTTATATCACTTAGGTAAAATGCGAAAATAGAAAAATATTTTTAAGTAATGTTAAATGTTAAATGACAAAAGTGTATGCAGGATCACTGGTATAAAATCCCAAGGCATAGATCAGAAAGCAGAAACTAAAACGTGCCAGGAGCAAGATTAAAGGTTGTAGCTTCTCCCCCACATTTTTAACATTCTATTTCTTATATAACACTAAAAAATAAAGGCCAAAGCTTCTTTACTTTGATACCCTTTCTCAGATACCAAAAATTTGAAAAAAAATTTAGACTGTTAGTGAATTTGGTCTAAAGGAATTATCGTCTAAAAATATGGGTGGGGAAGGAATGTCCAAAAAAAGTTTAAGTTCCCAAACCTCAAATTCCAGTCCCTATTTGTAAGGCGTTATAAGAAGATAAAGCCCATCTTCAGGAGGAAGGTAATTTGGAATCAGGCACAAAAATGCAGGAGGGTCTTGCCTTTTGGCCAAAGGTCTCGAATAAGAGACCCAGATCCCCTCCATGGTGCCACAGCCCAGTGCTCCGAAGGTGAGGAGGAATCAGGAACTGGCAGCTACGCCAGGACACGCACCCTTGAAGCTCATAGCAATGGTGGAAATCAAAATAATTCAAACACTGAGAAGTCTTACACGCAGAAACACAAGCGGACAGAATCCTGAACGTAGCTTCCATACTCAAGTCTCACATGTGCCCAACAGATTTCTGGCCAGGCAGTCTCTCAATTCTAGTGGGACCAGGAAGAAGGGAAAGGCCGAATGGTGACTTGGGGCCCCGTGTCCAAATGACACAGATCTCCAAGAGGACATGATGATGGCATCTGAGGGGTATACTCTGCGGAATGAAAAACAGCTACAGGGGCAGCGTGACACTTGTTGCTGATTCAGAAAACCCTCGAGAGAAGTGAGTATGGCTTCACTGTTCACCAGCGGCAACCAGTGGAGTTTGAGGAAGGACTTTCAAGCTAGATCGTGGATTTAATTATAGGGAAGGACCTTCTAAAATTTGGCTGTAGTTTCCTACAGTCCTAAGGGTGCTCTTTGTTTGGGGCAAGGTTAAATCTGTTGCTTTATTTCCACTTCTCACCTTCTACCCCTACAGTAAGACTCAGAAGCTCCTTCGTCCTCTGAGGCAGATGCTAGGTCCAACTTGGGTAAAAAGTAAAAAGTAAAGCACCACAGGTGCCCGAGTGAAAGAGATGGACACTACAAAAGCTTTTCCCCATGTGAGACAGGGTCTGGCTTTATGAAGCCCGATCCTGGTCCCTTGCTCTCCCAGGACTACACTGAGCCTGGAACTCCCTTCGAGCCAGGAAGCTCACCCATTCGCACCCCCTGGGGCGGGCCTGGACAGCAGGCTCCTTTCCACCCAGGTACGAGCACTTTAAAGGTCACTCGTACCCCACCCACATCTGTTAAGAGCCAGGGTCTTTGTTCTATTTTTTTTTTTTTTTCATTTCAACAAACTCAGTGGTAATCGATAAGATTTCCAGAACATTATAATGATTCTGTGTTTTATGAATATAGCTTTACAAGAGCATCACAATGTTTCTGGACTGGGAGTTAGATCTGAAGATTCATATATTTACTTAGCTTGTGCCCCCACAGCACCTGGAACTCACATATATGTGTATTTTGATAACAGACTAGTATCCTCTGGGGTGAGTTTCTGATCCTGAGGCCTCTGGGGATATGAAAGTGAAACCAGAATTTAGTGAACACAGCTGAGGAAAACACAGTCGTCCTGAAAAGCAAAGCCCCCTTCCCCCTCCATCCTTCTGTTTATGGATAGTATGTGCCATTTCTTCTTAAGACAGAAATCCTAAGGAGGCTCTGGAACCCTAGAAGCCCCGACTCTGAGTCAAGGGCAAAAGGAAGGTTAAACCACAACTGAGGGCTGCTGAAACGCTCTCTCCTATCCGGGAGTCTCCAGTCTTGACAACATCACCTGCTTCCCAAAACCCCTCACAGCTGCAGCGCCAGGGGACGGATAAACACACGCAGGAAAGCGCAAGGCGGCTGCATGCCTGCCTGGAAGCGTGAGTCCCTAACGGCCAAGTCTGCCCTCAGGAAACCAGCTGGGTGCATCTAACACAGAGGAGCATGACGTATTGTATTTACAGAACAACTTGAGATTTAACATTAGGAAGAAAGGAAATTCTTTTTCTCTAAGTTAACGATACCTTGCCTAATCTTTGTTTTTCACACTCACTCAAGGGTTTAGTGGTTTTTTTTTTTTCTTTTTTGCAATTGTTTGAAGAGCAACAGATACAAAATGATAATATATGGTATGCCCTATTCCACAGGAGCACCCTTCAAGAGATGGTTGAGGCTCTGAATCAGTGAAAAAGACAGACTGGGAAGTGCTAAAGCCAAACACTCAGTCTTCATGGGGAGGAGTAATTCCCCCTCTTTCACTCCGTAGCATAAAAAGTTCGTATGGCCCAGGGTCCCACAAGACCCTCTTGAGTAAGGTACGCAAGGAAACGTTCTCAGCGAGAAGTTCTTCCTTTTCGCAGCACTTGAAAGCCAGAAAAGAAGCCTGTTTCTCAATGACATCAGTTTCACAATGAGCCCTTAAATCCAGCCCAAACTGGACCACAGAAGATTGGGTGGAACAGAGGCCAGAGAATGGCACAGACAGGCTAAACCAGGATGCAACTGGCCAGACCACACCTGCCTGGCCTGGTGCATCCAAACCTTGATCTGCCCTGACCTCCCACTTTAGTAACAGGCAAGGCAGGGTGACAATGAGGATTACAAACAGAGTGTAATGGCCTTCAGTCAGGGAGAAAAATCCTAACTGCAAACAAATGAGTACACAAAATAAAGAGTATCAGATCTTGGTGATGCCTTGGCAGAAGAAGAAAGGGGCTTCTCTCTCATCATGAAAAAATCCCATTAGGGCATTATCCAAGCCAATTTTCTGAGAAGGGCTGATAATGTTTCTTTGTGGGTCCGTCACAAACTCAGGACAAGCAAACCTGGGCATCCCTCCCTGCTCTCTCCTGGAAAACTTCAGAGGAGTCTAGTGTGGATGAAGGTGAACGTAGGCTCAGCTGGGGGAGGGTGGCTCTCGGGGCCCATCATGTGACAGGCTACACACATCAACTCTCACAGGGCACAGCTTAAACCCGATTGCTAACTGGCATCACGGCTCATATAAAGCTTGGATTAGGTATTGGCTTGGCTTCTTGGCGTTTCTGTTCTTTGGTGGACACCTCTACATGCCTGACCTTGGGAACCACCTTTCCAGGCAGCCATGTGCTGCCAAGTGATTTTCTGTGGTAGGTAGATTAAATTTTACCAGCTGTCCGGGCCCCTGCCCACTGGGAAATTTATACCCACAGTCCCAAGGACTTGTGGCTAATGCTTCAGAGGCTTGGGAGTCCCAGGGTGCCAGACTCCCTCAGGAGCCTCGGGGTGCCGTACCTGTCATCGATGGAGTCCACTTTCTCCTGGATGCGATCCGAGTTGATGTTCCCATCGCTCACCAGCCTCCGGCCTGTCTCCACAACAGCATTGATCTTCTCCTCATTGGCGTCCATGGTGGTCATGAAGTCCTCTTGTTTTTTAATAGCTGCTTCAGCTCCCTCCAAGGTGGTGGGCATCTCAGTGTGGGCCAAAACATACTCCTTTTTCCAAGAGAGAGAACCAAAATCACAGCAGGATGAAACACCATGAAATACAACTTGTTTTCAGAATACCGAAAGCACTCTTTCCTAGTCCTAAGTTTCCATGCAACACATACTTCATAACGCTTGCTCCATTATACTTAAATATACTGAATCAGAGAAAACAAAAGGTTAAGAGGAAAAAAAAACCTAGCAGGACCCCATAAGGAATGAAATTTCCTTCAGTGCTTCAATGGCTAAATTTTTTCCCAAAGTACGTGAGGAAACCAAGCAGTGCTTTATGCATCATCCACCAAGGTACCCTCATGTGCCCACCACCCAGTGGCAACATACTCTTTAAACTCTCTCTTGAAAAGAGATGAACAACCCTGATGTTGGCTACCATCTTCAGCCGTTTTCTTTCTCTAGTTTCTGCCTTGTGTCATTGGGTGAAGTCTGAGTTTTCGAGAGCAAGGAAGACAGAAAACCACTTAGTTCTACCATCAAAAACAAAAAACAAAAAAAAAGAAAAATGCAAGCGAACAAATAAAAAACCAAACAACCCCCCCCTCACTGCACCCGTCAATTCATCAAACTGGATTACTGCCTTACAGAATATTGCCAATCTAATGTGCTACTATGAGGACATGCTCTGAACATAAGAGATCCTCGAAAGTGGCTGAAACAGAACGGTACTGTGCAGGGCAAGACACTCCCGCAGGAACCTTCAGCTCCCATCCCCTACTCTGGGATGGGTTTCAGTGCCTTGGAAGTTGGGGGGTAAAAAGCCGCTCAATTATCCTTCTGTCTCCACACAAGACTGCTCTGAACCAGCAGCCTGGCTAGAAAGTTTCAAAGGGCAAACAGGACCTGTTCTGCCAGGAAAGAAGCAAAGGCAAGTGAGGAGCAGTACCTGGTTGTTAAGGAAGGCCTCGGCCTGCTTCGTGTCCCTAAGAAACTGCTGGTAGGCATGTGACTGGGAGAGGAGATTCTGCCTGTTCTCCCACATTTTGTGGAGCTCATTCCACCCAGTGTCCAGGGCCTGCAGCCGCTGCCGCAGAAACATGTACTGGGCGTCGGTCTGTCCCTGGGTGACCATCTCGCCCATGTCCCTCATCTTCTGGTAGTCCTCCTCGTAGTTGTCGATCTCGTTTTTGATGTTCTCGTGCTGCGTGAGGAGCTTCTCCGCCTCGGTCAGGGTGTTGGGCATGTCCTCAGAGGCGATGGCCGTCTGGGTCCGGGAGAGCCAGGACTGGAAGTCGTCCAGGTCCCGCAGGAACTGCTGCAGCTTGCTGGCCTCTCCCAGGGAGGCCTCGCGGTTTTTCAGGGTGGTCTTCATCTCCTCCCACACGTCGCTGATCTCGGCCAGCCGAGACAGGATGGCCTGAGCCTGGTCGGGGTGCTCGGACTCGAGCTTCTCGGCCTCTTTCTGCAGGTCGCTCAGCTTCGCCTCGATGGCCACCAGGTCCCGCTCCATGCCAGTCAGCTTGCGCTGCAGGGCCATGACGCCGGCCAGGTCGTTGCCCAGGTCCTGGGTGGACTCGATGACCTTGGTCTTCTCTCGAATCCAGGATTTGGTTTCATTGCACTCGAGGTGGTAGTTCTGTATGCTCAGGGCAGAGAGAAGAGCGTCCTTCTTCCTGTCCACCAGCTCTCGGAACTGACTCCACCTGTAGGCACGAGGGCACGGAGAGAGCCACGTCAGAGACAGGCTGACCGCTCATGGCTCCACGGTGACATTAACAGTCAAGGTCAAAGCTGTCATTTTTTCTCTCCCTCTCTGCTATGAGAACAAATGTTTTTTGGGAAATCATCTCACTCAGTACACGTACACCAAATTATCAAAACAGCTCAGAGACGCGACATAATCTGGGAAAAGCCTGACACGAAGAGGCCCTTGTTCAAGGAGCTCCAGGGTGGACAGCACATCTGTCCCCCAGAATCGGTTACTGTTCCGTAACTGCATTTCTGCCACACGCTTTTTACTTATCTCTGAACTGCCCCTAACGAACATTTCCCAAACCCAAGATGCCTGAGTCACCTTCAGAACAGAGGCCACCACAACCTATTCAAATGTGTTTATTCAACAGAAAGATAACATCAGGACAAAGGTCTAACTTGATAACCAGGACTTCTACTTGCCAATTATGTCTAAAACATGCTCAAATTCTGTTCCAGAAATCATCTCAAAAGGGACAGCAGCAGTGCCACTGTGATGCCGTGGTCCTCCACACTGGGCACAGGTCTCAAACTATCACCTCAGCTTCTCATGTGGGGACAGGCAGGTGCCAGGCTGCCTTGAATGACATCACCCCAAAGGACACTTCTTGCAAAACCAGAGTGTGTTGAAAGGCAGATGCCAACGCTGTGACATCAGGGCCACCTTATCAGTGACCCCGTCTGGGAAATTCCTGAAGTCCAGGCTCCGCCAGTGACCCCGCCCACCCTGGTCCAGCACACGGGGAGCCAGCAAGGCGCAGGCCGCACGCTCACCTTGTGTTGAGTTTGTCCTGCTGGGCTTTGATTTCCTTCTCACTTGGGTGGCCGCTGTGCATGAGCTGCCGTGCAATCTGGTTCACCACGGCGACCCGGGAAGCCTGGTTGTTCATTTCCGGTTCAAGGCTCTCGAATCTGGAAAGGCAATTCGACAGGGTACTCACCTCCTGGGTTCCGGGCGGTAACGAGGGGACGCTGGCGCCCCCACACCACGGGCAGCGCTCTCACTCACCTGTGCTGGATGACCTCCAGGTCTTCCAGCTTCTCTGGGATCTGCATGTTGTTGAGCCACTGCTCCTTCTCGTCGATCCAGAGCTCACAGGCGTCAGCCTCACTGAACATCTTGTACAAGGCCAGGGTGTCCTGCAGCGCCTGCTTCCTCAGCCGCGTCAGCTCCGCCACCTCCTTGTACCGTTCCTCGATGCCCGACAGCCTGCCCCGCACATCTGGAGACTCTGCATGCTCCTGGGGCAGGGCACTGGCCTGCTCGTGCAGCGTGTCGATGGTGGGCCTGTAGTTGGCGATCTCCTCCGCCACGTCCTTGTGTTTCTTGACCAGAGACTGTGTGGAGTACTCGTCGTGGCCCACGTCATTGCTGGAGACGATCTTGAGGATGTCCAGCATCCAAGCGTCGATGTCGTCGGCATCCGCCTGGAACTGGTGCAGGAGCGAGGCCTCCTCCAGGCGCTTCTTGCGAATGGCCGAGAGCTGCTCCAGGTTAGCCCACTGCTCCCGGATGTACAGGATCCTCTCTCGGATCTTCTCTGACCCGAAGTGCTCCTCCGTGATCATGTCTTCACCTTCTTTGATGGCCTGCTCGAAGTGGCCGCTGCGGCCGCTCATCTCATCCTCGAACGCCCGGTGCTTGCTGAGCAGGCGCATGACGCTGGTCAGGTCCTTCCCGTAATCGTCGGAGGACAGGATCTTCTCCTTCTCCCGTATCCAGCCCTCCTCTTCCGCCATCTCCCAGAAGAACTTCCAGAGGCGGCGGGATTCTTCCAGTCGGGCCCGGCGCTCAGCCGCCAGCTGGCAGAGTTCTTGGTAACAGAACTCCATGTGGGCCACGCGGTCGCGGATCACCTGAGGGTCGCAGGGCTTGTAACCTGTTTGATGCACGGAAGGAATGGGAGAGTCTGACAGTTAAAGCACAGTCCCTGCTCGTTTGCAAGTAATGAGTTACGCCCATTTTCTCACCACTAGTTTACCAGCTCCACTCTCCATGCAGGGCCACGGTATATGGCAATGGAGAACCTCCCATGGCCTTGACTGGAGGTGGGTGGCCACTGCGGTAAGTGTTATTTTTCGACCCAAGGGCAAAGTGATCATTCATGAACCAAAAAATCACATAAATCATAAGAAAAAGGTCAGCTGCATTGAATTGTTTCTCAAATATAACAAACACAACCAAATCCTTCCAAAGATCCTTTAAACAAAGATACGTACAACCAGAAGCAAGAGCCATGAGATGTTGGAGCAGCCACACCAGGGGGCTGGTATGCATCGCGTGTGGTCTAGGCAAAGTCTGACGGCCGAATACCACCACTCAAACCCAAGCAGTACTTGAGTATTTAACGGAAATACATGTCCATTTCAGAAAAGCCTGACAGAGTCAAATCAAGTATCCAGAAGGCCACCCTACCGCATGTCGTGTACCTGTGACAAACCCAATGGGAACCTACAACAGCACAGTTATTTCAAAAACCCCAATGGCACAGACAACTAACTGATCTCCTTCTACAGAGATGGATCTCTGGTGGTGGGGAAGTAAGGCCTGCTACAGTCTATCCTTACCTTCCCCGTCTGTTGCAAACTTCTGGGCGGAAGCATTGACACCTCTCACCCGCTCTGCCTGGATGCCAATGTCCGCTTCGACCAGGGCGTGCTTCTGTAACAGGTCTTCCACGCCAAGCAAGTGTTTGCCATAGTCTTGAGAGAGTAATAGCACCTGTGCACCAGAGAAAACAGAGGGCACATCTGTGCAGACAACCTTGACTGCAGTGTCTCGTGTTCTCTGGACACGCTGCACCCTCTCCAGCCAGCCACCCTCCCTGCATCTCTAGGGGAGCAGAACAGCAAGCAAATCGGAACAAAACCAAAAACAAACCCGAAAGCCTGCATCAGGAGAGACACAATAAACTGAAGATCATCTACCCTGGAATAAGCAGGTCAAAAATACACTAAGAACAGAATAGAAAAAAAAGGAATGGGGAACCAGTAGGACATGTGAACTGGGGCTTGAGGAAGAAACTGCCGCAACAACAATATTCCAGAAGGGAAGAGAGAAACGCTGTATTTAAAAGTTAAAAGAAATCTCCCAGAAGCTGCTGACCCCTTCTGTGGATGTTTTCCTCAGTTAAAAGCTTACTGGTGTGCCTCAGTAATACTCACCTTGTCAGTGGGAGAAGAAGCTACTTGAAAGCTTATAAACCACATCTTTAACCACGTAAAAACAGGGTCAGGTGGCTTCCTGCTTAGGAGGGCCTGAGTGATTCCTCTGGTTTAAGCTGGAGTCCACTAACACTTTCTTTTCTTCCCTCCATCAGCCCAATTTGGGGGCCTCATCTGACTTCCTCTCCAGATGGAATCTGTACTTCACTCCTACTTCTGAGGGAAGTCTCTGGCCCAAAATCTGAACTTTAATGTACAACATGATTTATAAAATGAAAAGTGCCTCCTTGCCAGATTTTATGAACATTTCTACTTTGAAAGGTCAACACAGACTATACTTGAGAACGTCAGAAAACTGGGACAATAAGAGGGCAAACTGATGGGATGAGGTGACCCCATCCCTCTGCCAGGAATGGCTCAAGAGGTTAAGCAAACAACAGGGCTTATATCCCAGGAAGAAATGCCTCGCAGAAGGGCAAGCTTGGGAACACAGCACGCTGAGATGAAGGGGCCTCACTGCACCGTCTGCAAACTGCCCTGTTCTGTTCCAGCTACGGGGCTAAACGCCTCCCAGCTGGGGGACTGCCTGACACGGACGAGCCTTCTACTGCCTGCAGCAGAGGACACAAACGGGCACGGGGATCTGGCACAATGGCAGGTCTCTTCCCGGGGAGGAGGAAAGCCTGGAAGTCTATGCTCGGGCTCTTAATTAAGGAAGGGGAAGCACAAACCAGCACTGGCAACCATTTCCAGCCAGCCCCATCCTGTGTGTACACCTATTACCACACGTCACCCTGGCTGTAACCGAATGAGGGAGGTGGTCAGAGTGAGCTCAGCTTAAAAACGAAGAAAGAAGGCTCAAGGAGACTACACAGCTCCAGCACTGACAACGTGAACACGGGTTCCCTGGTTCCCAACCCACACTCCGCCCGCACTGCGTACCCTGCTCCTCCCATGTGCCCACATTAGCTTCCTGGGCTCCCCCCCAACGAGAGCCACACACAGATCAATGACATGGAAAGCTGGCTCAACTCTCAAGAGCCAGAAACACAGAACACCATAATTTGATTGATTCCCTATGGTGGAACAGATCAAAATTAAATCTAAATCACTATAGCAGATCTCTAGCTATGGAACTGGTTTTCGATTGAGCTTTTTCACACCTCATATCCCATTTAACTCCTGAACTAACCATCTTCCCACAGATAATAGTGGGCAGTTAGGGCACACTGGACTCTATGTGGTCGGCCATGGGGGGGGGCGCAGGAAAGAGAGGTCCCACTGGATCAGCTCTGGCCTCTTTCACTCAAGTTCTACCTTCATTTCGTCCATCCAGTCCATTATGTAAAGCATTTCCTGGAATATCTTTTGCAGCCCCAGGTTCATCTCGAGACGCTGCCTCCGGGCCTTGAGCAATTCCAGTAGGTACTCCCAGAGCCGGATGACATTGTCTTTCCTTGCTGTGATGCGCTTGATGTCATGGTAATTCTCCGCCTCGAGCTCCCTGGCCACGGCGACCACAGCCTGCACACGCTCTTCGTATGCGGCAATGTCTGTCTCAATGGCCTCATGCTTTTTTGTGGCGGCCTCGACTGCAGGAAGGTCAAAACCAAAGTTGTCCTACAGAGAAATGGGGGGGGGAAACCACACATACACACAATAAAAAAGCCATTCAACTGGAAAAAACAAAGAGAGACAGAGGTTGACTCTCAACACAATCTATGGTGGTCCTAAAGCCACACTGACTTGAGCCCCGCCAGCTGCTGGTCTCTGCCTTCCCTGGGACACTTAAAACTCCTTGCTAGAGCTCAGATGCCCTCCCCAAAGCAAATCAGCAACTTCTCGTTTCACAGAGGGGTACAAGCTTCTATCCAGCACCTTCTACTTATGTGACTGGAGCAGGTGACAGTTTGTGTGAACACAAGGAGAAGGGAAAGTCACTTTTACTTATTTCATGACCAGTTCAACTGCCTTGAAGGATCAGACGGTCAAAGATGAAAGGTAAGAGAAATCTCTAAAAAAATTATATAAATGTGAGCAGTTCACACTCACTCACTGGCTCTAAACAGACTCTGCTTGAGCTGCTTCCAAATCTATGCAAAGTTAGATAAACAGAAGACCAAGTACATCAGAAATGATAAACATCCTCTTCATGGGAAGTGAGCGAGAGGACTCAAACAGTGGCTGTTGATAAGCAGCTGTCCTGTGGCCCTCGGGGATGGTCTACGTTTCTAGATGGCCCCGGGAGCAGGTCCCCGAAGGAGGTCTAGGGCAGAACCTGAGACACTAGACGTTGGTTTTCGCTCAGCCAGGTCTCCCTCATAGCTGCCTTGCGGTCGAATCTGCGGGCGAGCTGTTCCAGTTTCTCCTGCCTGATGAGCTCGTTCCGCAGAGCTAGTTCTCGCTCGTGTTCCGCTTTTTCCAGTCTTTCCCAGGCCTACAGAGGCAAGAAAGGAACAGTTCTCTGCAATGTTCAAGGACCGTTCCTTGGCTACAGTCAACAGCTAGTACTTCTCAGTAAGACCTGAGAACTTTGTCAAAGGGACATCCTGTTTCCATCCTTGCGGACTCTTAAACCTTGAGAAAAATCGTTTTCTCTCAGTTTAGCCTCGTGGGAACACTCTCCTATCTATATCTAAAAGTCCTGTGCTATATTTGGAAAACAAAACAGTGTAGATAAGGAGCAATATAATTAAATTGTAAATCTCTTACTTTGAGAGGAAACAAAGTAATTACCTTCAACAGATCTGATCACATAAAAAAGATAAACGATTTCTCAGAAAGAAATCATATTACAAATCTCTTATTCACCCCATCCTGAGCCACTTGCTTTTTCAACATTTATTTAAGTAATCACTATGGCCAATGTGGGGCTCAAACTCATGACCCTAAGATAATGAGTTGCACACTCCACCAACTAAGCCAGCCAGGCACCCCCACCGCACCTTTTTTTTGAGCTACTTGTTTTTAATTCACACATCTGAGCATTTTATTCAAAATCTTCACCAAATGTTCACAGTAAATTTCCATGAAACATATCTTACATTAAAAAAATCCCACTTAAAATAATCTAAATGTGTAAAACTGACCACAGTTCTAGATTTTTCAAACTTCTACCTGGATATAATGCCCACTGTGAAATTCTATAATTACAGACAAAACAGACCAAAATGGAAACTGTTGGACAGCCTCTCTGAGAGAAACAGCCAAAATCCTAAGCCCCAACCTCTAGAGATTCCAGATACATGAAATAAGGTTTCAAGTTCTCCCTCCTGCAACTTAAAGATGCTAGAGTCGACTGCCTTGGACAGATGAGAATAACAAGGCAAAGAGAATGAACCAAGACTGGTTTGATAAAATCTAACATTCCCTCCCAAAACTCCAATAGACCAACCCACCACAAGAATTTGCTTGACCCCCTGCAAAACAAAGTCCCAAGCCACTGCTGTCACTCCTCAGTTCAGCAGGCCAGGATGGACCCTTTCAGACTGCCCTCTTAACAATCAAGACCTAGAACCTGAAGCCTACAGAAGGTCAAGGCCCCCACAGGACCAGATGGATCGGCTTTACCTTGTTAATGTCAGAGATGAGCTTGCCCTCCCGGGGCATGTAGACCTTCTGATTGTTGGCCCTCATCTTGCTCTGAATAGTAAAAAGCAGCACTTCCAAGTTTCCCTTCTCAGTAAACCTAAGTACAGGGGGAAAAAATATGTTTTTTGTTCCTTCAAGGGCAAAAATTCATTTGCTTTTGGAGAAAAAACCCTTTCATGCAGCCATACAATTTTAAAAGCCATTTATCTCTGGTCTGATTTATGTGGAACTCATGTTGGAGAAAAACACGGTGCATTAGTTTTTGGGTATTACAGACTGCAAAATGCACCCAACTGTGGAATTTTGGTGGGGTTGGTTGGTTGCTGCTACTGAGATTTATATTTGGGGGAACACAATATCGCTCTTCCTAATCACTTCATTCAAGGTTTAGACTATACATCCTGGACGACGGACTTCATTCAGAGAGCATAGCTGACTATACTCAACAAGAATTACTTCAAATGACTAACTAATGTAACTTTCAATGGGTTTCAGAGACCACAGAAAGGAATTCACAACTAAGCTGGGTTACAGAAAAAGGAGGAATGACTTTCGAACTCTGAGAAAGGATAAGGTCCATAATCCTTATTTGACAATTACAATTTTCAAAAAAAAAGTCAAAAACCAATTTGGGGGACAGCAAAAACTCATCTGGACAAACAAATATAAAACTATTTATTGTCTTTGTTCAACATGTTGTACTTACACACTTTGCTACAGATTTATTAGTAGGCCTGACAATGGGTTACTGTCTCAGGCCCACTGTGAGTCTTATAATAAACTATATACAGGTACTCAGCTACTTCTCTAAAATCCAAAGCGTAAGGAATTCTGAAACACATCAGGCATAAGAGTTTGGGAAAAGGGACTGGAGACTTCTACCATTTCTTAGGATTCTCACATATCAGTATCATGATACCAGGGGCACAAACGGCTGGGAAGGGGTTCACAGAGGGTGTGGTTTGTAACAGAGCTCAGCCACTCAGGGTCAGATGAAAAGGAGTAAGACAGGCCCCTGGTGAGAAGCCCTCATTAAGAGATGAGGTCCCAGAAGTCAGAAAACAGGGGTCTGAGACTGCCATCATCTCTCTTCCCACACGAGTGGTAACGCATCTGATCTGCATTACTTACTTGGGCGGTTTCTCCACAGTGCGGTAAGTGTTGAAGGCCTGAAGCTGTTGTTGAACCCCAACCAGAGAATTGGCAAATTTGCGATTGTTGAGGATAATGATGGTTTGTTCAATCCACTCCAGAAGGTCAGAGGCAAGTGACTCATACTTTTCAATCATTTTTTCTGTTTCAATAGCATTGTCAAGCACCTGTAAACAAGAGTTAGAAAAACAGAACAGTAAGATCATACTGCCAAGTAAGGGAAACAGGATTATAACCATACAGGAGCACAAGCACACTTAATGACTGGCTCTGAAACAGTTCTAGGCGACTCTGGCCCAAGCACTTTAAACTCGAGGAACTCTGTGTTAATAGGCACTCAGACTGTAACTATTACTTGTGAGCAATGACAGCTTAACTCAAGTGTAATTGGTTCGGTAACCTCCCAACCCCCAGGCGAAGGGTTTAAGATTCTGAATGACTCCTGTTGCCTCAGCTCCAGAACTCCTAGAAAAACAAGGGCTCTGTGTTGCTTGGTCCTGCCCCATGAATGCCCATGAATTTTCCATTCCTGCTGCATTGAGAAAACAGTATCGTCTGGTCTGTGGTGTGCTGAAATATATGGCAGGTGAACATCAGCCAAATGAAAACTAAAAAAGCGTAATGGTGGGGCCTTTCCAACTGGGTAAGTAGGATTTCACAACCATGACATCAGCCAACTCATCAGATTTCTAATATCCCATTCTCTGGTAAGGTTGAGGGGAGGAGTGTCTCTGGGTCTGAGATGCTCTTCAAATCTCTCCCTAAATCAGCACCTAAATTACAGCTGCTGCTCCTACTTCCTGTCACTCTTAGGGATGAAGAGGCTTCTGCCCACTTCCCTGCCTCTGGGGGTGCCCACCCCGCTACCGGCTCAACTGATGAGTGCACGGAACACAAGGGGCTCGGTGGCGGTACATTAAGATGTGAACTTTAGGGGCACCTGGGTGGCTCAGTGAGTTAAAGCCTCTGCCTTCGACTCGGGTCATGATCTCAGGGTTCTGGGATCGAGCCCCGCATTGGGCTCTCTGCTCGGCGGGGAGCCTGCTTCCCCCTCTCTCTCTGCCTGCCTCTCTGCCTACTTGTGATTCTCTCTCTGTCAAATAAATAAATAAAATCTTAAAAAAAAAAAAAAAAGATGTGAACTTTAATCGTGTCTCACAACTTATAAAATTGGTGTGAACTCACCTTTCCAATTCGTTTTCCTTCAACAGCCAAGGCCTTCATCTTAGAGAAGTAGTGGTAATAGGTCACCACATATGTGATAATGGACTTCTCATCAGGGTGGTCCACACTGATATCTGTAAAACCCAGGGAAGGTTTTGTTCAGTACTCTGCTCACAGTACGACTACCCAGAACAACTGTTCAACACTGAAACAGGCCGGTGTCTTCAATGTTTATATTGGAGAGTTCTGCCATCAGTGCATTAATTATAAGTCTAACACGGATGAAACCATCTCATCGACTCTTTTATGATAGGAGTATTCGTAAATGCCTTCTACCAATGCAACAGGACACAAAAGTCTTAAGAGACATGATCCTTCCTCTCCAGGATCCCAAGCTACCAAGAAGAAAACTTCTGGAGAAAAATGAGGACTATGGTAAGAATTCAGGGAGAATTCTTAGCAATGTGGCTACTCGCCAGGCACAGCAGGCTCATCTCCCTGCCCACGTCCACTCCCAAACTGGGCTTGTGCTTCTTGAATCCTTTTATCTGCTGATGCCACCAGAACTGCTTCCAGTCACTGAGTCTTTGGACATCCTTCTCTTGTTACCCGGTATTCAGCTGGTCACCAAATCTGAGTCCAGATGATTCTATCTATGGAATCTTTATTGTCACTCATGGTTCAGACTCTCATGGTTGCATAAGCAGACCTGAAGCCAGGAGCTTCCTCACTGGCTTTCCCTACTACCCAGTTCACTTTACACACTGCCCCTGGTTGATCTTCCAGAAGCACAGCTGTGAACACACTTTCTCCGAGCTCAAAATTACTCAAAAATGCCCTACAATCTACAAAAATAAAGTCTAAGCCCCTTTATCCTCTAGAATCTGCCTCAACTTTCTTTCCCTTCCTTCTAACCACTGAGTATTTATCAGGCTCCCTGTAAGAGCCAACCACTGTTCTAACACTTCTAATTCTATAGCCTACTATTTCTTCTCAGGGACAATCTGAGCCAAACTGGACTAGTCAACATCCCCCATACACATTCCACAATTCCCAATACTCTCCTTCACTTTACTTACAATTTCCCTTTGCCAGGTACTATAATTTGCTTACACATATTTTCTTTGTTTTACAAGACTACATCCCCAAGGGTAGGAACCTTGTGTCTGGGTAAGCCCTGTGCTGTTCCACCTCTCAGATTCCTGGTGTGTTGTCTCACATAAAGGGGGTAGTCAGTAAGTATTCACTAAGGGAGGCAATAAATGTATAAAGATGCCAAGTGTTTGAGGTATGGCAATATTGGGTGACACTCTCAACTTGGGACAGAAAGAAAAGAGAATACATAGGATGACTCTGAACTGATAACCAGGTTCTTTTTCAGAATGCACTCACATGTGTGCCTTCTATCTTCCTGGCAGCCCTGTGTGAGGCAGGATTGTTTCTCTTAAAGATGAGAACACTAGAGCACAGGGCTGGAAAGCTCCCTGCCCAATGTCACCGAGGCAGCCTATGACAGTGAGGGCCAGAACAGCAGCCACTGTTTCCACCCTAGTAGTCCCTGTAGCCAACTCTGCTTCTGCTCGGCACCACTCAAATATGCCCCAAGGAGAGAGAAATGGAGGAAGCCCCCCCCCCCCCGCCGCCCTGCCAAAGCTGGTCCTGTATGCAATTTAATAAACATAAAATGTTGACATAACTGGGAAGATGTGAGCAGGCAAAAACCTTGTGGTTTTGTAACCTGTCTGCAATTGTATCTCAGCTGATGCTCTCTGCAGCACTGGGCAACTAAGAATAGCTAAGGACAACTAATAATCAAGATCAAACCCACAGGATAAGTGACATCAACGGCCTTTTTTTAGTTCCTTGTCTTGTGATCTGGGGAACATATATCCCCTTTTTCATACTGGGAAGTGATTAGAAAGATTAACTAATGAGCAAGTTATTAAAAAAAAAAAAAAAGGTTATTTAGCACGAAGAGCTATGGCTGAGGATGTCTTCCCATAGTTAAAATATGGGTTAAGAAGGAAGATTAATCACAGCCCAAGGAATTTTAGTTTTCTGTTTATATTAAGAAATCATTTAATGGGTTAGCACAAAGATAATTTTATCTCAGCTTCCTGTATAGTGAACATATCAGTGAATCTAATGCATTGGAAAGCAGCAAGCCTGCTTGGCAGCCTCATGACCTCGATCTGCCCTTGGGGAGTTGAACTTCCTGTTCTATATTTATAAGAACTTTAAACTTTCACTCACAGTTTTCTCTCTCTGGTATTTGCTCACAGCTAAGAGCTGTAATCTACAAAGCTCCCGTACTACAAACAAATCCTCTTATATTTCAAATGCTTTGCAGAATAAGAAAAAGTACCTATGACAGCTCCTGCTAAAAGCCTGGAATTAGGACTTAGTTCAGTAAGGGAGCTACAAGCTGAGGGAAGGCCCCACACAGGTCAGCTCTACGTCACCTGCAGTCAGGCTTTGGGGTCCCACTGCAAGGACTCAGAGTCGATCCGGGCAGAGCTCAGATGCTGTGCCTCCAGGCAGTCAGCCCTAGAAGGGACTGTGAGTCCCAATCCTTCTTCCACCCACATGTTCCCGTTTCCTGATGCACCTTCCTCACTTAAGCTCTTCTTGCTCAAAGCAAACACCGAGCAGCCTTCTACAGGCCCCTCACCCCACCCCCCTGGTCTTCACCCGTTCATCCCAAGGCTGCCTGCCACCTTGGGATGAATGTCAGTCAACAAGCATTCACTGAGAGCAGAGCCTATGGCAGGTTCCCTTCATTGAGCATAGTTGCTACGAACTTTCAGTGACTGATGAATAACCTCTAAAAACTTTGACCTATAGGGCCCCGAACCACCTTTCCAGTGGTAGTTCCTATTATTACTTTAAACACCATTCCCAGTGAACTGTTAGCCCCCAAACACACCTTCCTCATTCCTGGTTCTACACCTCTGCTCAGGCAAGTGCCTCTGCCTAGCAAGCCCTCTCCTTCCCAACATGTTTAAATCATACTTGCCTTTCAAGGCCTTTTCAAATATAAACCTTTGCACAAATCCTCAAGTAATTCCCACACCAAAATTAAGCTCCTCTTGAGTAATTCCCAAAGCACACTGCACAAATAAACTGACAGCAGATTTTCTGTTAGCCTCTCACTACTGGAGATGCTGCAAGTCCCACCTTACATCTCTCGAGTCCTTACCTTCCGGATCCAAAAGTTTAGTGAGGCCAAGGTGCTGCTCTGCCAGGTTGAAGGCATTCTGCAGATTGTAGTGTGCATTGGATTTCTTTAGCTTGTCAAAATCTATCAGGTCAGGCCTATGCAGAACGAGAGCGGAACAGGACAAAAACCATGGCTTAAGAACACATGTGACCAATGACAACACGAGCATTACTCCAGAAATGGTAGAAACCACCCCTGAGCAGAGTAAAACTCTATAATATTATTTAATCATCAAACAATGAAACCTGATTTTTGAACAAACACTTCAAAGTTTATTAAGAGAACTGAAGATAATGGGCAAACTTGTTTGTTTGGGAGAATTTACATATCCTCTCACATTTTCCTCACATGGAATGCAGGAATTCCCACCGTGGCGCAACATCTAAGGCAATGGATATGAGGGTCAAAAGTCACCCAGATCAGGGCAGAATAATGTCAACATTCTACCCCAAAACTGTTAGTATGATTTCTGAGGAGTGACTTACCGGTGTTTGTGTATCAGTGCGTTGAAGGCCATGCCGTCCCTCCAGCTCGTGGTGAAATTGTGAATGTTGACGTTCGGGTACCTACAAAGACAAAGCACGACAGAGTTACCAAATAAAGATTGACAGTTTTGCAAAATGCAGTGTTCATGAAAAAGCTTGTCAGTACTGAAAAAATGTGAGGCAATGAGTATCAAAAGGACAATCAAGTCAGAGCAAATACTGCTTCGACTTCAGCTTTCTACTAAAAAAACAAACAAACAAAAACACATCCATGTGGCTTTTCTTTCTTGGCAAGTCAATCAGACAAAAGATGTGAACCGAGTCTTAGATTTAAAACACCATGGTTACTAAGGAAAAAGTGACCACAACCCAGACATCTCTAAGACCTCTCTGCCTCCACTGGCTTTGTTCTCTGCCAGCAAAGATACCATGACCCCGCAGTCACTGACATCTGAATTCTGGGGACAGAGGAAGCAGCTGCGATTACCTGTTCATGAGACACTCAGCTTTCTTTCTTACATCACTGAATTGAATAAAGTTTTATAAACCAAAGATCTTCCTGAAAAATTTCCCTCTGTTTGAGACCTATCACTACTCACTCAGCTATTCTATACCGTTTATAGGCTTTGGATCTGTGGTTGATTAAAGGCTTGTAACTAAGTTGACCCCCTTATTAGGCATATCCTCTTTATGAGTTCCATACTTATCATTAATTGATCATGTTCATTACAGTTATAACTGTCCTCGAAGTAGTTCTAAGTAACTCTCTAGTTAACCGGGTAGAAAATCGGTTCTAAGTACTATGAGACCCAACAATTTCAGTAACAGAACAGATCGGTTCTCTAAAAAAGTATTTTCACTAAAATTTCAAAGGAAGAATTAAGGGAAGGAAAACTGAGATAGGTAATGTAGAAGGACTACTCTTGAGTTGACTGCAAAAAGCTTCCCCAAAGCAGCAAAAATTAAAAGGTGAAGAAAACCCACTTGCTTTTTAAAGTATCACAGATGTGACTCTTAAATATGGTTTCAGGGCTTTAAAATTCAAGATTCACTGCTCTCTGGAGCTGCCTTAATAAAGAGAGGGAAACGGACTGTGGAGCTGACAGGTCCGGAGCGTCAATCAGAACTCCTGTGCTGTGAGCGAGCTGAGACGTCAGCTACCTACTGCCTACGAGTTAACAAGACTTCTCCGTGGAAGGAATGGAGGGGAGAGCGGTCAACACCTCAAAGAGATGACCGCAGCAGGATCGTCCTGGGTGCAGTGGCCCCGGACTCCTGGGGAGTTCATACTCACCCAGCTGTCTTCATCTGGCACCACAACAGCAATGCATCCTTGGCAGACTTCTTCTCTTTGTTGTCTTCTGTTTCTACACTGATATCCTGGATCTAAGATGTACAAACAAGCATTAGACAAAGAGATGGGTCAGCTGCCTGATCACAGCCACAGAAGAACCGATCTACACATCCATGTGTAGCCGCAGCCCAGCTGTGAAGCCTATCTACCGTGCCAAAGAAAACTGCTTTCTTCAAGGTTCACCTCACTGAAACACCAACCGGGTTTTCTACTTTGCACAAAGATAAGAAGGAAGTGAAGAGTACTTATCTGCATGACTTTCCAGAACCCTCCCCCCCTTAGGGGTCACTTCTAAGTTCAAAAAAGCCCACCTTTCCAACTACAAGTGCTCACTGTAAACACCCCACACCTCATCAGACCCCAGAAAAATCTTCGGTTCAGTTTTTTATAACCAAATATTTTTCACACTAGGGTGCATGTCCCTCATTGATGAGGACAGCAAATGTTTCTTTTCCTAAAAACTGACCCAAATTCTCAGAGAAAGCATGCCCATGGTAGGCTTCCATGGTCTGTGCTATAGTCCGAATGTCTGTGGCTCCCCCAAACTCTTAGGTTGAAATCCTAACTCCCAAAGGTAATAGCATTAGGAGGTGGGGCCTAGCAGAGGGTAGGATCCTTATGAACAGGATTAGTGCCTTATAAAAAAAAAGGCTTCAGGGGCGCCTGGTGGCTCAGTGGGTTAAAGCCTCTGCCTTCGGCTCAGGTCATGATCTCAGGGTCCTGGGATCAAGCCCCGCATCGGGCTCTCTGCTCAGCAGGGAGCCTGCTTCCCCCTCTCTCTCTGCCTGCCTCTCTGCCTACTTGTGATCTCTCTCTGTGTCAAATAAATAAATAAAATCTTAAAAAATAAAACTAAAAAAAAAGGCTTCAGAGAGATCCGTAGTATCTTCCACCATGTGAAAGCACACTGAGAAGTTTGCCATCCAGAATAGGGCCTTACCAGACCATGCTGGCTTGATCTCAGACTTAGCCTCTAGAACTGTGGGAAATGAATTTCTGTTGTTTGTAAGCTACCTTGTCTTGTCTTGTTACAGCAGCCGGAATGGACTAAGACAGTCTCATCCATAAGGCACTCACAGAGAGCATACAGGCAACATTATACATAGAGCCGGGTCTACTGGCACCAACGTCACACTGGCCGAGTCTAAGAACAGGCTCCCCCACCTACTGTGTGTCCCCAGGCCAGCTCCTCAGCTTCCCGCCTGAGGAACGGCAACAGCAACAATGGCTGTCTCATGGCGCTACTGTGCACTTGAACGAAGAAAGAATATGAAGTGCTGCGCTCATGACGAGGAACCTGTAAATGTTAACTCTTTGGGTTAGGGGCTGCCCTACCACTTATGTGATTTTAGACAAATGCTCTAAATACCCTTTTGTCTTTAGATTCTTACCTATAATACTATAATGTGGGACGGGGATCAGGGGGTAAATGGTATTGGCCTAGAAGGCCACCCGTCATCTTTTAGCTCCAGCTATTCCAAGCTTCCCTGCCCTGGTCTGTCATGGGTCTTCCCATTTAATCTACAGACATGCCCCAAAATTCTTTTTGTAAAAGAGAAAGAGGATGAAATATATAAATACAAGATTAAAAAGTTAGAAACTTTCAACTAGGAAAAATCCCTAGAAATTGAAATAATTATATTTCTAAAAAAATTACCCCCTTTTAACTGTGCTAATAAGTATGTGAAGTGTGAGTCTGCATAAACTCCAAACTCTATTATTAGGATCATTAGTTCTTGTGCAGAAAGTAAATGTGAAAGAATAACCTTATTCAAGCGCTAAGACAGACTCATCAGGAAAGGCAGGTGGAATTCTACGCATTAACCCCTGTCGACTTTCTCATGCTTCTGTGTGAAGAGGGGAATCTATTTCCAGACTTGGTCATTTAGAAACACAGTCTACCCTTCTGAAAGGATTTACATGAGGCAAGACTTTCCTTCCAGTTTCCCACAACATCCTATATTCTCTCTTAAAAGGAGAGCAGAATGAAACCTAAATGTCATCATTAGTATTTTAATGGATACCTCCTATGCACACACAGGACAGGCCACGTCCTCAGAGCTCTGGACACACGTGCATGTGCACACTCACACGTGTGCACTGGGAATGTAAGACAAGGCTGTATATTCAGGAGCTGGGGGAAAGAGAGATCTCTGTGGAATGTGGAGAAGCTTCACAGAGGAAGCAGAAAGTGAGCTGGGCCTTGGCTGATGCAGAATCAATACCTATCTGTGGAATGGGTAGGGATTTAATACAGCTGCTGGATGGAGGAAGCTAGGTCACATAAGACACCAACACTGCAGGCCATGCAGTGACATCAGCAGCCTATGTTTCTTGCCTTAAAGGAAAGAGAAAGTACATATCAGCATTTATAAGTTCAAGTACAGAAAAAGGCAAGCTGTCAGGAAGCTAATTAGTCAATGACTCAACCCAATTCGTGCTGAGAATCCTGGAAAGGGCTGCGTGTGCCAGCTTGCCACCGTGGGCAACGACCCAGTGTGAAAAGAGGCCACCATCAGGATGCCCTTCCACGCTCTGATTACTACTGGACAAAGGCAAGAGAAAGAGAACTTTTTACTCTACAAAACTGAGGGGAAGCTCAAGAGGGTCCTACTAATTCCACCCCCGTTGGCCTAAGAATGAGAGCTATAATTAATGAATTTAATGGTATTCACTCCATTTTCAAATCATTTAGGAAGAGACAGAAACCTACATAGGAGTTCTATTTGCAAAATAGAGTCACTGATTGTTGTAATTAACTCCATTCATGATTTCATCTTCAACAGTGGTTCCCTCTTCAGAACTACTTAACTGGAATCACTGGGACTGCCACCCAGGGAGTCTGAATTACTAAAAAGCTTTCCCCAGGCCTCAGAGGACCAGCCTGGCTTTGGAACCACACCCATTCAGGGAGTTTCTTTGGACAGCTCGGTTTCAGCTCCTACCCCCTCCGCCTATATATGCACCCAGAACACTGTTAAGTCAAACCCATTCCCTGGGGAAATGAGAAAAAAAACGATTGGTTACAGGCTGATTTCAGACTTTTAAGAAGAATACAAAGAGAGCTAAAATTTGATTTCTGTTTTTGCCCTTTTTTGGTGAGATTTTTATTTAGCCAGAAAAATCAATCAGCCTTTACATCAAAGGGGTGGAACAGGAAGGAAAGGCACAGAGAACACAGCCACCCAGGAGACAGGACTGTTAGGACATTTGTTTGCAGAGTAACCTGACGCTTTGGTAAGAAGTGTTTCCGGCATTTCAATTGTAATTGAAAAGCACGAGCAGGAAGCACTGCCTGGAGAAAGAACCAGTAATGGGGCCAGAGGTGCTCCACAGGACTGAAATTCTGAGCTCTCTCTTAAAGGGTCAGAAGCAAGCACTGCCACCCTGACCAGTTCCGTAATCCTGGATAAGGCTCCTCCCTTTCCTCACTTTGAGGAAGGCAGAATGACCTTGAGAGTACCTTCTGGCTTAGAGTACTTCTAGACTTAAAACCTTCCCCTCGAGTGTAACAAACCCATAAAATTGTCACCAATTCAAACAAGCATAAGGCTTTTGCACATTTCCCCTGAAAACTGCTTCCTCACATCCAAAGGAGAATGGAAAGTGAAAATGGAGCCCGCCCCGTGTCATAATCCTCAACAGCTTCCCCTAAAAGCTACTCCAGGACACGTGCTACGATCTGGCAAAGTTCAGTCAGTCTAGTGTCAGCAACCTAGCACCAACCACTCCTGAAAGCCGAGGGGCAAACATCCAGCGTTTATAGAGTGGTGGGCAGGCTGTAGCCCAGAAACCCCCTTACCTGCCAAGGGAACTTTTCAGGGGCCGGCAAAACTGAGGGGGATGTGGTAGCTGCCAAGTGCTGACGGGGGCTGAATGGGACACACGGCTCCACACACCTGACTCTGGGATGCCATTTCAACCTGGTCTTCCTGGTCCCTCTGGAGTGGGGAGGCCAGTTCACAAGCACGCTTGTACCCAGGAAGAAGGGAGAACCCTGGGACCACGTGTCCTTACCTGGAAGCGCAGGATGATGGTCCAAATGAGGCCGAGGGTCAGCCGGTGGTTCCCATCCACGATGTCATGGGAGCCCATGTTCTCAAGATGGACTCTCTGCTCCTTCAGGAACTGAAGGGCCTTGTCCACATTCTCCAGACAGTGGATGCGCATTCGTCCCTTGGTGGGTTTAGGCTAGAATGAGGGGAGCAGAAGGAAGAAAGAGACCATGTAACGGGATGGAGACAGGCTGGGAGCTACTGCCCAGAGTTCGCATGGGCCTGTTCATGCAGCACTCTCCTCCCCACACCAAAACCTTCAAAAACGTGTGTGCTCGCTCAGGACAAGGACAGTGTTTACCTAACACCCTTACCAGAGAAAGGTTTACTTAAGGCACAGGGATCCCTCTTCAGAGGTTTGTTCAATCACCCAAGGGACACAGTTTACATGTGAGCACAGAAGCTGGAGGGTTCGAGAGAAAGGAACCTAATCTCCCTGAAGGATTCCAGAGTTGCCGCTGCCACCCACACAGCTTTCTGCAGATGCACGGCAGAACACCCCTGAGGACTGTCCTGACTGCCTGAAATGTAAAAATAGGTTTGCTACTTGCAGGTCTGGGTTGTTTCCTAAGGCTGGCTCCAAATGAAAAGGGGACACAGTACCAAATGAAGAGAACTTCCAAGTGGCAGTTTCATGAGGGTGATGCGGAGGGCTGAGAGAAAGGGTGTGACTCACCGAGAAGGATAAAGGAAAAGACAGTATGAGAGCAGTGTAATTTGAATACCCCAATATCTCTTCTTTTTACCCAGTTCCTTCCAATCCCAGAAGCTCTGAGAAGGTGAACATTTTGAATGAATGAAGCAAAAGATCAAGGCACACACACACACACACAGGAAATTCTCCGTGGGTCTCCATCATCTACTAGGTCTACAGCAAGCTCACGCCTCCACTGCCTGGCTCTGGCCTTCCCTCCTTTTCATTTCCCAGCACAGTCCCCGCTAGCCCAGGCTGCACCTCAGGATGACGCTGCTTCTAGCTGTCCCGGGGCCTTTCCCTCTCATCTCTCTTCAATGACTGTGCACCTGACTAGGGAGACAGGGGTCCGCCGACATGTGCTGTTTCAAACACAAAGTGTCTTGGTGCCGAGGCCTGCAGAGCAATGAGGACAAGGCCATTGTACTAATTGTAGCACATGGTCCCCACGTGTGCCTCGAAGAGGGCAGCAAAGGTCATTTTCTAACTGAGGGGGAGAGAAACAGTGTGGATGGAATCAGGAGGGGCTAAGGAGGAGGGGAAAAGGGAGTAGATTCAGGGGCTGTCGATCTCTTCCCAGGCTCCATCGGGCACAACCACTGTTCTTTCAGACTTGATCTTGAAAAACTCAATCACAAATACAGAAGACCTTCTAAGCCTCTATTCTCTCTCTACAAAATCTCAGTGGAACCTATGTTCCTTTCCACATCCATGTGGGTACAAGGAGTGAGTGGGGCAGGATCGTGATAAAGGTCCATTTCCCTGCAGGTTGACAGGTCTAATGTCACATCGCAGGGACCCCAGGGGATGCGAATGGCCATGCCGGATGAGCTAAATGGACGGTTCACTGCAGACCCAGATTCAACTCAAGTCCCTGAAAAGCACCAGCCATTGGAAACACCAAGGCATGAGACCCAGAAAGGAAGAGGAAAAAAAAAAAAAAAATTTTTTTTTTACCTCTTCAGGTAAATGATCAGACTCCTTCGAATGGTTAAAAAACAAACCTCATGAACTTCCAAAAGGCAGAAAAAAAAAAAAAAGGAAAGCTTTCAGGAATCACTCCTCTTTCTTGCAATTCTCCCCCAAATCAATCCAAGATGGGGGGGGGGGGGAGACGAGGAACTCCTTTTCCCTAAAATTTCCCTACTGCTCACAGCCTTTTATCTTTTCAGTCATCAAACATGAGCAAACCTGCCCTATGCAATATGCTTCTATTGGACAATTCGACATAGAGGACAACTGTGCTGTTGAAATGCCTATATTCAAGTTACAATTTCACCACTTTCTAGCAAATCAGAGCCTTACTTCTCAACTGTTTACCCATAAACTGGTTAGAATACCAATAATTATCTCAAAGGGCTGTTACATAAATGAAATGGTAAACTAATCATTACAGCATTCTCAAACACACAAAATGTCTCTCTACCAGCAAAGGGCACCTCAAGTCTTTTCCTCCCAACAATTCTACTTAAAACAAAAAAGGGGGGCACTCCCACCTCTCCCTGTGTTTAGATATAATATACCTCTAGAGACAATAGGAAGTATTTAGGCTCTAGACAGAACTTTCCCACTGAGAGCCTGAGAAGTTGGCATACTTCAACTGAAAGGCAAGCTCAAAACCAGGAGCAACTGTGCCTCCAAACAGTGATGATGACAACACCACTCTTCTAATCCTGATACCCCACATTAAATTCTGGACTGGAATGAAAAGAAAAAGAGGCAGAGAAAAATGTCCTGACGGAGGGGAAAGGATGTGAAAATACCCAAACCTCCACACTTGGGGCTCCTACATAGTAAGAACTCTGTAGTTCAAAGCTTGTTAGGAAACAAGTCTGAGAAACATGATTTATAGACATTTTAAATCTGATTACTGCAGTGTAGCTACTACTTCAAACTGGGCAAAGTCGTGCACAGCCACAATGAGTACGAGTGCCTCATCACCCCACTCACTCTGCCGCCCTCACGTTTCTTAAAGCCTTCCCCGCCTTTCATCTCCTTTGAAGCTCACTCACCGGCAGTGGCCCATTCCCTCCTTCTACGCCAAAAGCATAAACAAGACACGGTGAGGTTACATGACTCGCTGGTGGCACAGGAGGAGGGGGAGTAAGAACCAAGACTAAAACTCAAGAATGCCAGCTGCCAGGTCTCCTGTCTGGTTTGCCCTCAGAAACCGCTTTTATCCTGTCG
This sequence comes from Potos flavus, assembly GCA_028534135.1. NCBI lineage: Eukaryota > Metazoa > Chordata > Mammalia > Carnivora > Procyonidae > Potos > Potos flavus. Next base: position 58,520,234 of record CM052885.1, read on the forward strand.
AGGGCAAAAGAGCTGGGCAAGTTGCTGGAGCAACGATGACAGGAAATTAATTTTAGGAAGTATGAGTGATCTCACAGAGCTGCACCTTGAGACACATTGGTCATTAAAATGGCAGAGCTCCAGAGCTGAACTTTCTCGGCTGCCCTGAGACTGCCTTGACTGCCCTGACCTTTGTGAGGGTGGTTAATGACCATTATCACTTTCAGTCCTCACAGTAACTGTAAAATAACTGCCACTTCACTGAGCAGACACTGGCTTAGACAGATGAGAGTCAGCCATGCCGCTAGTCCCTCCGTGGCCAGCACGGACTCCAGAGCTCAAGCTCTTCGTGCTACAGCAAGAACCAAGAGTGGTGCACATTTCCACATGAAAGGAAACAGACTCGGTTCCCATCTGGCAGATAGTTTTCATTTTTTTTTAAGTGCTATTTTTATATTACTAAACTTCCATCCTCTTAAAAGGAAAAGAGAGATAACAATGGAGAAAACTGAACACAATGGAACTAGGGGGAGGGGCGCAGTCCTCCGTAATAAACACTTTCTTGAGGCGACGCCCCAAGAGCGGCTGATTCTGCCAAGAAAAGGAGTGTTCCCTGTCTTGCCTCCATTGATTATGGTCAAATTTCCACTGTGACGCTGGTGTGTCCCCACCAAAACGTGTGCCTTTCTGTCCTGGAGGTCACGTCTGATGGGGCAGTCTGAAGTGTCATTCACATGGATAGATGCTTGATCCCAGACCATCATGGGGCGCAGAAACGAGTGGCAGTTGTGGTGGCAGCAGCAGAATGGCTCCTCTGAGGAAATGCCCATTTTTATGGATCCTCCTTTAAATCGTTTTAACAAGCTTCCCTGCTCTTGCAGGCACTTTTCCTGTTTCCCTTCCCAAGGTCTCTTCTGTCCCGTTCGGATCCCAAATCTTTATCAAGCACAGCTCTATCCTAGGCCTCACCCCAGACCCATCTATTTTCAGACTTCAAAGAAGGAATGGAAATTACAGAGCTAAAGAATCACCTCTAGCACCTGACGACATGATTCCAATGGCTTATTAGAGCAACTTGTCCGAGCCCTGCCTCTGAGAAGCAGTGTGGCCTCGGGCAAATCCGCCCAAGTGGACCCAGTGCCTTTAGAAAACAACAAAGGAACTGGATGGTTCCCGGTCCACCATTCTGCCTCCACTGCCTGCCCATCCTTGAATTTGAGTCTCTTCTCCCCTGCAGGGTGTCAGGATCTGCAGAACTACAGACTAATCACAATGACAGGGCTTCTGTCAGAGCTTAGAGATGGCAAAGAGAAAACAGATGTTTCCTAGAGCGATCTGGCCTCCTTGAATAAAGAAGGAAGACATAGGGGAGGATTTCTGGCAGGATGTTTTAGTAGGCCCCCTGGGAGCTGGGCCACATTGTTCCACCCTGGAACCCCCACGCCCTCAGATTTTCTCTATGGGTGTCCCAAGTCACCTTAAAGCCACCTGGAGCAAGAGCTCCCCAAGGGTTGCTGGGTGGACAGAGCATTAGCCCCGGGAACTGGGAGAGGCTGACTCTAAGACTCTACCTGCCACACACTAGCTGGATGGCCGGGCTGGCCACTTATTCTGACTCTCAGTACCTATGAAATGAAGGGATCTCACTTAGTGGTTACCAAAGTCACTTGCAGCTATAAAATACAAAGTATGTGTTGGAGAGTGGAAGGCTTACTAACGTGCAAGGTGAATTCTAACATGCCCACTGATCCCTTGCTCAGTTAAAGAGGAAATGGAGGAAAGACACTAACTGGTCTCCACATACCAATGTGACAGACACTTGCTTATGTCTTTGCCTTTTAATCAAAAATCGGTTGGACGCCACCCCCCCCCCCCAAATGGCTCTACTTAATTCAGATGGTAGGATGGGAAGCACTAATTCCAAAATCTCCCCTAATACAATACAGAGCCAAACTCACTTCACACTAAGTCCCCAGTCAAGTTTTGATCTTTAACGAGTATAAACGATTCTTGTCCAATTAAAATTAAATAAGGAATAGCACACTGTGTTCCATTAGGTCCTGCCTGTTTCCCTCACTGGCTGGGACCTCTCCCAATGAGTATTTCCCTTCAAGCAGGGCTCAGAAGGAAAGGAGGGCACCAACCAACAGGATAGTGGACTGGAGTCCAGGTTCTCTGACTTACTAATGACACTGGCCCTGGGCAAGATCCTGGTCACCTCTGCCTATTTCTTCCATAAAGCCTAACTGCCCACTTCATTAGACTGTGAGAGCTCAGTGAGATTGTGGACATGACAGTATATACTAAAAAGCAAGACATGCTCAAGTTACCATCATCACTCTCTCCAAAAACAACCCCCAATTTAGCTGGCATACTTTCCTACCTCAGTTCCTTCCTGATGCCCACCACCAAATGCGATCCTCACTCTCCCTCACGGCAGACACCTGACCCTTATCTTCTCCTGCCATCCACTCCTGAACCCCTCCCTCCTGGATCCTGCTAGAACCCCACCCACTTACCATCCAGAAGGCTTGTTGCTCCTTCAGAACTCTAGGGCTCTGGGACCATTCACTTGGTACTCGATCGTGCATACCTATCCCTATTAATTCACTTTTTGCACTTAAAATTAGACTGCAATTTAATGGGTGTTCTTCTATGGCTGGTGGCTCAAAACAAAATTCTCCCAAACAAATGATATTACAAACAACGGGTCAATTCTGTGGCCAGTTCACAAAACCCCATTTCAACAATAATACATGCCAGTATGGCTCTCCTAACAAAGGCTTTATGTAAAACTCCCCCAGTGCAGTTCAAAATGGGATTTAAAGCTTAACAAATCTCATGGTAAATCTATCTTCCCCACCTAGCTCAGCCTGTTTTGGCATTAATGGCGGCAAAGAAAAGAGAAATCCTGTTGTTGATTTCTCTTCTTTGACGCTGATTAACAGAGGAAGAAAACAGAATATCAGGAAAAAAACAGGCAAGCAAAAACCAGTGCCATCTGCAAATGGAAATGGCAGGAGCTGGGGGGAAGGGCAGAGGTGTTCAGAAAACCCTGTCTTCTCCGGGTCAGAGGTGAGTGCTCTGGGGGAAGGGTAGAGTATTCAGAAAACCTTGTCCTCTCTGGGTCAGAGGTGAGTGCTCTGTCTGGCAGGAACAAGGCAGAAAACTGGTGGCCTTAGAACCATTCTTCACTGCTGAGGCCCATTGGAGGAAAGGGGGCACAGGCAAGCCTCAAACCTGGGTTGTGACCTATGGGCTCCACTTCACCCCAAAGTCCAAGGCTGACAATATTATTCCCAAGGCCCTGGGATCTGGGACCAATGACAAAGTGACTGACACAGGTTCTGTGGTCATAGCTTTGATCTGCTCAGCTGATGCTGAAGTCGAGGGTGGGTCTATATTTTTTAAGGAAATTTTATTTATTTTTATTTTTTTAAACAAGATATTTATTTTCTCACAATTCTGGAGGCTAGAAGTCTGATGTTAAAGCGTTTGCAGGGATGATTTCTTCTGAGGCCTCTCCCTTTGCCTTGTAGATGGCCATCTTCTGTTTTCACACCATCTTTCCACTGTGCTTATGTGTGTCCAAATTTCCTCTCTTACAAGGAAGCCAATCATATGGGATTAGGGCCCACCCACATGACCTCACTTTATTTTAAAGACCTTTTTAAAGGCCCTATTTCCTAATACAGTCACATTCTGAAGTACTGGGGGTTAGGACTTCGACATATGAATTTTGGCAGAATATAATTCAGTTTTTAAGGGAATTTTAAAGCAATGCCTTTATGAAGAGTTACAGTCCATTTTAATTTCGGAATAAGATATTGGGGAAAAAATGTTTTTTTTAGTCAACAACCCAATCCCACCCAAGTACGAAAAGCTTCCTGGCTGAGCCTCAAAGTTTCCTCATTGCTCCACAGACTGAGATACCTAAGGCAAAGACAAGGATCTCCAGACACAGATCCTATCCAAGCCAGGACCACAGAAGGGGATTTCTGCCTTCTGACGTTCCCAATACAGTAGAATCGAGTGCCCTGATAACCCAAATGCCTAGTTAAAACTTGTTCAAATGTAACTCAAATTCTACTAAGCCAAAATGCGGATGGGGTTAGGGTGGAATTGTCTGGGTCATTAAGCTAATGTTTCTTTGAACTTTACTCAGTAAAAATCAGACAAATTTCCTCCTCTGTAAAGAAGGATTAACTGCCTGCAAGATATTTATTAACAAAGTAAACAGATACTCTAGTTCTTCAGACATTCATCTGTTATATACTGCCCAGCTGATGGTAAGGCATGGGGCTAAAATGCCGACTGAGACACAGGTCCAGATGGAAGGCAAGCGTTTATGTCACACAGGGTTTTCACTGGTGCAGAAAGCCCAGAGGTGACTGAATGCTATCTGACCATACGCATTTAGATGTGGACAAGAATTTACCCAGGCCTGGAAGCTCTAACAGCCTCATTAGTTTCATACTCTGAATATGCAAGGATCCTTTGGGACAAGCCTTTAGGGAGGTCATCTCCTACAGGGATGGTCTCTAACTTGAGTCCACGTAGCCTCCACTGCCAACAGCAGAGAATAATTAGTGTCCCCTCCAGAAAGTTCCATGAACCAAATAAACCACGGGGCTAAAAGGGTCTGAAAATCTTCATCTGAATGAACAAGAGCTTTAGCTCACTCTATCTTATGGTATCCTTATTTTTGGAATAAGAAGATTAATCAGACTACCTATAATCAGGGTTGGCTGTGAGGAATGAATAATGAAAAGAAGTTAAGGCACTTGGGGGGTTCACAAAGCAGTATGTCATTGCTAAATACAATTTCTGGCACTGACTGCCTGAGAGGTTGCTCTCCTCACCCCTACTCTCCTAGGTCTCTGGGTGGCTTAAAAAAATATATATTGCTAACAACAAATAAACAGAGGAGTGGGAGGGATCTGCACATGACTAAGAATTATGCTTTGTTAGTTGCTTTCTTTTTCCCTACTAAAGTTTTTGTTACCCTGTTCAGAATAAAGGTAATGGGACTGATCCCATTTGTTATGTGGACGTTATCAAAGACACAATCTTATTCGTATTAAAGAATTATGGACCTTCAAAGGTGAACACTTCGCTCCCTACAGCCTGGAAGACTGGACCCTACTGGAACCAAAATAAATGTTCAAATTAATTTCTATCCACATGATCTTTAAATGATTTTTTCAGTTATTTTAAAAAACAAGAAAAATAAAATCAATAAATAATCATACTAGGCTAAACATTTAAGAAGAAAAAAAAGAGTTGAGAGGTAGGAGGAAAAGTCTGCTTACAAAAATTAAATTTAGGGGCACTTGGTTGGCTCAGTTGGTAGAGCATGCAACTTGATCTTGGGGTTGTAAGTTTGAGCCCCATGTTGGGTGTAGAGGTTACTTAAAAATAAAATCTTTAAAAACAAAAAACAAACCAAGAAAACCTAAAAAATTAAATTTAAAGGTGCATATCACAATAATTTTATGCTAGGTTCTCACACAAGACACACTTCAAAAAAACAAATCAAAATGCAATAAATGACAGGCCCTTATCCTCTCCACATGAGCCCAAATGCCCCCAATCTTACCCTATCGAAACTACCTTCAGGGCAGCCATCATGGTCTTGGGCAGAAGCCTCCTTTATTTTTTGAGTTTGTTTAGCTTGACCCAAAACTCTCAAAGAAGATGAGGTAACAAGACCTGCATGCTTGGGGAACCAAAAGCAGAGACAAAACTCACTATAGATGAGATGAGGCCTCACCAACTTTTAAATGACTCTGTTCTTGAACAGAGGGGGAGGGAGGGAGAAAACTCTGTGTTTTCACCTAGGCTCAAGAGGCAGTTCTGTTGGTAGGGTAGTAAAAGGGCCCCTTGCCTGTGGTCAGAGGTGTGTGGGTCGGACTGCATACAGACCCGTGTGGCTGTCAAGTCACAGGGTGGAGGTCAAGTTAAAAATAAGGCTTCTGGCAGCCCTGCCAACCAGCAGCATCATAGTTTCCCAGTGATGTCACTACAGATGTGGGGCTCTATCCCTGGGCGTCAGCGTTTGGCTCGGTCCCACTACCACCTATGGAACTACGTATGCTCTGGTACAATTTAGCATCTGTTTCAAACCGAGACCAGACAAAATCTGTTGGGTCAGTTACAGGGACTGCTTTAAGGTTCATAAACAAAAGTCACATCCGAGACAGCCGCAGGAGCTCTGGGAAACAGAATGGGGACAGAACTTTCAGTGTAGGCTGGCAATTCCCCTGCCCAAAAAGGCACCATGAATTGATCAGAAGCTCTGTGTTTCCAAGGAGATGACAAAACACCAGCCTCCGCCTCTACCCCCAAAATAAAAAGTATGCAAGGAAGAAGGCAAAAAACCCCAGAGACTACTGAATTCAATTCTTGCCACCTTGTAACGACAGCTCAGATTTTCCAGAGAATCTGTAAGAAACAGATTTAAAATTATTCCATGACTTCGTGGGATACAGATTCATGTTGGAGCCTGTGCCCGAGTCTGGTCCTTCAATTTCCAGCACTGGGCCCTGTTTAACAGGGGACACCAGCCAAGATCTTTCAAACGAAGGGTAGTAACCTCACAAATTACCAGAAGGAGGCCGCTTAATTACAGTTCAAGAACATCACCTAGACTCACAATGGTACATGGGAGCTTTTCCCGACATGCTCATCTCACTTATCAAAATTCTCCTTCTGAAAAACATCAATCATTAATTGCAAAATTCATCAGGAAACACAAGTCCACACTTGATTTTTCAAAAACATTCTCTGACCTATGGTGCAAGTCACTTAGTAACAGTCCCACTTACCAGCCTCTCTCCGGAGAGGACTTCCAGCAGCTTGATGAGCATCCGCCCATCTCGAAGGTCAGTGTACAGGTCTGTGATCCGGCAGGACACTCGGGCCAGGTGGGAATTGACCCACTTGGTGAAGGTCTTCTTCTGCACGGCTTCGCGCTCATCTGCAAGCAGAAAATTTACCATCAGTTATAGCATGGCAGCGGCAGCTATGTGCAAAGGAAGAACAGGAAAACTAAACTCTGAATGAAACCTCAACTTAGCTCCTCTTAAGCATGATCAACTCTTCAGGAATATAAGAACTATACAACCCTTGAACACATTCGAGCCCCTAGGTGTACCACCAGCAGAATATCCTTGCTCTCATTCATTACATTTTCTTTGCTCTCTGCTGAAGAGGCCAGAGGATACAGTGGATCACGGGGCGGGGGGCGGTGTCCTGTGCAGCCCTGCTCAATAGCAGAACGTTTGGTAGTTTCTAATGTATACATTGCAGCTACGATTATTCCTCCAAAAGGCGTGTGTTAGGGAAGTACACAGTATATGGAGGGATGTGGGGTAGAAACGCTAAGGAGACAGCAAGAAATTGCTTCCCTCATGTACAAAGGATCGGAAGATGGGATTCACTCATGACCTTGATGTGTAATGACACTCTTACCTGCCAAGTCACGTGCCCCCATGGACAACAGAGAAAATGGCAGGCAACGCGGTGAGATACAAAGAGATCCGGCCAGGCACTGGAAGAGCAGGGCCAGGGACCAAGGTTTGGCCAAAAATGTGCTAAGAAACTGGGTTCAGGGTCCCCTTCCATAAGATGGGTGGACAGCTTATCCAAACTTCAAACATTCATTGAAAAGGCAACTGCTAGTTTATGGTCGAAAGTGCGGTAGTTGAATAAACAACTCATCCAGGAAACAGTATTAAGTTTTTCAAGCCTCAGTGATCAAGTTCTGTCCAATTCAAAGCCCAAAACTCCAGACACATCTGCCCAGAACTGGCCTTTCACATCCGTACCAACAGGCTTCCAAATTTCTTGCCTTTGCAGAATGTTCTAAATGGAGGCTGCTGAAACCTTCAACAGGGAGGCACAGAATGTACCCTGTACCGTACCATTCGTACTCACTCACTGTTTTCTACAGAGATACCCTTTGTCAGTTACTCACCCCACTTCTGGTTCTGTAGCATGAATTTGTGCCGAAAGACCCTTCAAGACCTACTCCTTCCAGTGTAAGCCCAAACCCACCAAGATATTTATGCATTAATCTACAAAAAAGAGAGAAGATCGCCAACATTTTTTATGTATTTCACCACTACTAAGTGACAACTCAAAAGCAATCTTTGCTTACAGGCATGTACCTGGCGGCCTGGGGGTACTGGGCTCCCGGGAGGGCCAGAGCATCATGGGAGGTCTGCCTGGAAGGTTTTGCTGAAACCTCCAGCTACCCCACCACAGGGAGGGAGCCAGGCGGAGCCCACAGCAGGTGAGCCTGTACTGTGGAGAGCCCGGCAGGTGAGGCGGCTGGCCACCTGCTGCGATGGGCGGCTCCTCCCAGCTCAGCCTTTCCCTGAAGGAACAGTCTGTCCAGCGGAAGAGGGCCTTTCCCTGGGACAAAGGCCAAACCAAAACAGACAAAGGATCAGAAAGGGCAGGACTGAGGGAACGAGAAGTAGGCAGTAAGGGGCACAGTGCAGATGAAAAAGGAGCTATACCAATAACATCATGAGAAGTCACAAAGAGAAGATCCCATGCATTATTAATCACACAGTCCTCATGATGGACGGCAACTTCATGACACTGACACGGGGAGCTGTATTTTTTTGGCTGAAAGTTGGCTGTTTTGAAAGAGGAGGTCCAGAGCACAATACAAAGATACTAAGCTTCTCCTAAGTACATTTCACAGTTGGCAAGTAGCTCCTGGTTCAGAGGTATTTAGGGTCAACTAATTTTTTTTTTAATTGTAATACATTTTATGTGCTACACTGGAGTTGGAAATGTCTTTAATAAAGCCCTTGATGGGTATCGAGGCTGTTATTAAAGAGTTTGGGCTCAAAGTCACTACCACACCCAGCCTATCAAGGGAACAAGATCAAAATGAAAATCTGCTTGGATTATGGTATTTCTAAATAAACAAGCACAAAAGGTGTTCCTCAGCCAACTGTCACTCCTTTGGGTGAATCTCACATTACAGAATCACTCCTGGCTTCTTTCAGGTTCTGAATTAACAGGTTCCTTGATGAGGGGATTCCAGAGATTTGCTTCAAAAGATAGTAAGTGCACTCCCCAGCACCCCAACTCTCCACCCCCAGGAGGCAGAGAGGTCACTGATGGAGCAGAGCACTGAGTGGAAATAAAACTGTTTCACACAGCCTGAGGATCTGTGTGAGGAGGGCTACTTAGGTCCCCAGAAACTCTAGGAAGAAGGGAGAGAAGAACTTGAACAAAAATAAAAGGAGAGGAACGAGAGCTTGCTTTCTGGTCCTCACTCCTGCTTTCTTCTGTGTTCCCCACACAGCTTACGAGCAGGCCCCAGGTCATGTAAGCGTGCGAGAGAAGTCACATAAGACCTAAGTTCTTCCAGCTCACCCCACGCACTGGAAAAGGCACGGAAGATTCCATGCAAGGATTGGACCAGAACCAACACTCCCATGGCACACAAGGGGCAGGAAATGTGCTCAGCAGTGAGACACAAAGTCCAGTCAGCTTAGTGTGTCCTCTTACAATGGAGGGCTTGGTGAAAAACATTCTGAGGCCTGAACGAGGGAAAGAGAGGGAAAAAAAAATCTATCCAGCAGCCTAGCTGAGGATGAGGCGGCGTGTCCTTGGGGACTCCGTCCTTTGTTCCACCCTTCCTGGGAAGGCACAATGACATCACCCCTGCACTCGCAACCACCCGCCTGCCTGAGGAGGAGCAGGAGGCCCTTGGCACAGATGATGGAAGACGGTCCAGAGGCGTGTTTCCAAGCCTGAGCTGCTGTCACTGTGCCAGAACTCTGTAAGGAAGTGGTGGGAGGAGCCAAGAAAGGAGAGCCCACTTCCAGTTCTACCGGTATGAGGCAAATCTGGTAAGCCGTTGCAAACTCCATACTGATTTGGTTATTTAGACCAGTGGCTCTCACCCCCCCCCCTCAGGACATGTAGCAATGTCTGGTGACATTTTTGACTGTTGTGCCTGGGGGGATGGGTGCTACACTGGCATCTAGTGGGTAGAGGCCAGGGATCCGGTAAACATCCTACAGTGCACAGGACAGCCCCCACAACAAAGAATTATCCAGCTCAAAATGTCAGTAGTGCCCAGGCTGGGAAATCCTGGTGTAGACATTCTGGGCTCCCACCAAAAGGAACTGGCATTCGCAGAGTCTCAGACTGCACTTCCCAGAGAGAGAGAGACACCTGAGGCGGGGGTGTTGTTCATTCATTACTCTCTTAGCCCACATCCAAGGCTTTGTGATCCTGATGGTTTTTTGCATGCTGGCCGCAGCAGGAGAAATCTCTATACCTTCAACCCCACTCATCCCACAAAGCACTTACTACTTCCTTGCAAGAAAGAGCAGCAGCAGCTGCCACTGCCTCAGCCTCCAGGACAACCACAGGGGTAGGAGGATCGCTCTGGCCCAGTGTGACAGTGAGCATTTCTGTCCCTCAAGCCAAGTTATGCCTGCATCTGCTCCCAAGAAGCTGACACATGGTTGAGGCTGACACTGGGGGCAGGTTCCCTGTTCCTCCCCTCCCCTAACCACCACAGCCCTGCCTATAACCTGGTAAGTGCAGCCTCCCAGGAACAGGCACCTCCACAGTCCCTGTAAGCACCTCTCAGCTGTGTCATCCATGCTCCCTCCCCTCCACATTGTATTCATTTACAGAGACTGACCTACGGTCCCTCCAGCACTAGATGAGAGGAGGGCCGTGCACAGCAAGGTGCCTAGCTTGTTGTAAATGCTCACTAAATCAGCTCCTTCTCCTCTGGCCCAGCAGAGCAGCGCTCTCATCAGTTCAAACCATCTGAGATCCAGGATCATGGAGCCACACGCCCGCAGGGTGGAACAAGGCTTTAGAAGTCTTCTAAAACAACACTCTTTCAAAAGCAAAAGCATCCCTTCTATTATACCTGGGCCAGCTATTTAAAAATCCCAGAAAGGGGGGGAATTATGTGTGTGGACGTGACAGTAGGTTGTTAACAGTCTTATTGAAAGAAAACAGCTTGTTCTTTCTTTCTTTATTAAGATAATAATAGCATCACTGAGACTTACTATGTCCTAGGTACCTATCTATGTGCTTTACAGTCCCCATAGCTACTCCCATTAGGTAGAATTAGTAACTTTCCAAGCAGGCTGGCTCCAAAGCCTGGGTTCTCAACCACTATGCAATAATGCCCTTAGCACGACGTTAAAACACAAAACCAAACACTTTTCCATGATACAAGATCTAGAATCGCCCATCATCTTACCATCCTAATCCATGTCCATATTTTGTGAAAGGGTCTGCTCCATCACTGGGTAACTCCAACTATTGGGACAGTGTCTCCATCTGGTCTAGATATGTCTCTACAGCCCAGCAAGGTTCACTCCACCTACAGAGCCACAGAGAATATGGGTCTCCCCACTCCTCCACATAAGGGCCTTCAGGTTTAAACATTCCTCACCGACGCCTCTTTATAATGAGTGGCACAGTGCGGTAGGCAGAGTAGAAACCAAGATGGTACTGGAGGACACAACTGTCCAATGGAATGCAGGACTTGAGGCACCTGCAGCACTAGCAGCCCAGAGATAGCAAATATGGGGAACCAGGTGAAGAAAGGGCAGAAGGAACCAATGGGAGGGGGCCTGGTGAGTCTATGTGTCAATGCAGGAGTGGGAGTCAGGAAAGACCAAAGCTACTCTCAAAATTAGCCTCCAAGATCCACTATATCTACCAAAATATCCTCAGAACCCTGAAAATCTGGGAACCAGAAGTGGTTCCAGGTGTGAAGATCCCGCCATCTAATTCTTTGGCACCACAGGCTCAGAGAAAAATTAGCCAGCCACCTGGAAAGTGAGAACCACTGAGAAGCAGAAGAGAAAACCCAACTTTGAGTGAGTGGCAACACCTGTGTCAGCTTCTGATCCCTGGAAGGAGTGAATCGTAGAATTTGATAAGATGGTGTGCCTGCAGTTACACCGTGATGCATGTGCACAGCAACTTACACCTTCTCTGCACAGCAACTCTGTCAGGGAGGCGGGTCACAAGACGTATCTCCACCACAGCTCAAGGCTCGGGGACTAGAAGCGCTGCTCCGCATCAGCAGCCAGGAGAGGCAGAGCCGGCATATACTGGCTGTCCTTGGGTGTTGCTCCATCTCTTCCACTGCTCAGTCAGGTTAAAATGAATTAGGATGCATGCTTGGCTACACCATCTTCTTTAAGTACCTAGATTCACGGTCTTTGGGTTTTGATAAATAACTTAAAATTTTCAGAAGATGGCTTAGGGAAAAGAGATGAAGTATTTATAACAGAGAAACATTCTTGCCTAATTTTAACCAAAAGGCTGTGAATATCCTCTCCATCTTCATCCCCTTCAAAGCACATAACTGACTTCCGTGCTTTTGAGGGAATGACTATCATCAATCCTGGAAGACTGAATTGCTTCAACATTTATTTACTCTGGAAAATTTGCTGCAACTGGAAAATGAACACCGTGTTAGCATAAGTTAAGCTAAAGGAGATAGAAATAGCTTTGATGAACAGAAGGGCATTGTGTGATGGAAATGATTGTATAGCATCTCTTGGCAACACCCCATGCACAGAGTGCTAAACACAACCACATTCACCATATGCCACAATTCTGGCTATGAAAGGGGATGGAAGCCAGGGGTGAAGAAAGGCCTAAAGGCATGGAACATTTCTGGATGGAAAATAAAGGAAATACAGAAACAGGAACTGACAAATGACCCCTCAAAGACTAGATTTATACCTGGCTACAGAGAGCAGATCTATCTTCTACTTTTCAAATAGTCTGAACCTATTTACAACCCAAGAGTATTTTCTTACCGGGATCTTCTTCAATTATGCTAAGATAGTGGCCTATCTTAAGGAAGAGGTGGCAAATCTACAATTTTTCTCTGGACAGACTGGTAGCTATGGTAGGTGTAGATGTGTGTTCACAGTAGGAATTGAGAAACGAGGACGGAAGCTGAGAAGAAATCAAAAGGGGGCGGTGGAGCAAACATCCCAGGAACACAGCCCCACGACTGGCTAAATTATTTAACTGGACAATATTATAGCTATCTGGGTAAGGACTACTCTGAAGTTGAGAGTATTAATAAGTTCCAGTATTTACAAAGCACCTACTGTATGCAGAACTCTGTGTCTAAGTCAAGGTCCCTGCCCTCCATAAACTAGTCTAGCTGGAGAAACAAAGTGGAAAGTCAAAAAATAACAAAAGATATCACAAAGTAGTACAGGATCAGCTACCAGGACAATCTTTTCAAGATGTATTTCTGGGTGTTTGGAAGAAAAAGCTCACTATAATTAGGATGGTTTCAGGCCCCATCCTTCAACAATTACTGAAGTCCCTTGTGCCTTTCTCATTCTTACTCATCTTTTTTTTTTTTTTTAAGGTAGGTAGGTAGGTAGGTAGGTAGGTATGTATGTATGTATGTATGTATGTATGAATGATTTATTTATTTATTTATTTATTTATTTATTTAGTCAGTCAGTCAGTCAGTCTGTCTGTCTCTACACCCAACATGGGGCTGGAACTCGGGACCCTGAGGTCAAGAGTTGTATGCTCTACTGACTGGACCACCCCAGGTACCCCTCATTCTTACCCATCTTAAGCATTACTGTTGTAGTCGCCTTCCCCAAACAGTGGTTTCTCAAAGTTATACCACTGTACCAAAACCTTCAAAGGCTCCCCGCCATCCATAAGAGGGTCCAAAATGCGGAGACGAAAATTCAAGGGTCCAGAGCAGCCTCTGCAGAGGAGGCACACTCTCCTCTGGGATCCCCCCTAACACATCCACAGGTCTTATGTTCCAAACTCTCACACCTTGCACATTTCTTTGTTTATACCAGTCTCCTAACCTGGAAGGTACTTCCTCTTCTCTTCTCCTTGCCTGAAGACACAGGCCAAGATTAGCCCTTCAACAAACCATCATTTGATGGGATGTGATCTGTTTTTATAATGTATCCTGTGCCCTTTTTCTCCTCAACTAGCCTGTAATTGCTCCCAGGAAAAGGACCCAATTCTACATCTGTTTAGCACCTCACCACATATATGACTGGCAGAGTGAGTACACAACAAATATCTGTTGAATGAACCAGGTGCTCAAAAAAGCCTGCCACTACTGGTGGTCCTGCTGAAATTATTGAGGAAAGAAATTTCAAATCACAAAGACGGGGCCTAAGAAGTTAAATGTTATCACCGTACAGCAACTAAAACTCTTTCACAACTCAATTGCTTCTTGCAATTGTTCCTCAAGGTCTGATAAATGATAATAATGCAATTTTGTGGTATGGTCTTTCAGAATAAAACCTGAAAAGTTGGAAAAGTTTTTATTTTCCATTTTGTTTTGTTTTGTGGCAATTGCCATCACATATGTATGCAGTAGAATGAGGCAGCGAAACACTTAAGGGTGTAATTGTAACATTATTTTAACATGACCAAATGGGCCAATAGTCACAAGACTTAATTTATACTAATTTTAACAATTTATTCATTAAAGCTCAATTCTTGAGTTGTTAAAAAAAAAAAGAATCCTAATTCAAAACAAAAGACTACAGTAGGGTGGAGTTCCCATATGTGCCTTGGCTTCAAAAAATAAATCATTTCCCATGAGCAACATGCAAAACACACAGAGCAGGAAACCGGAAACAGGCAACTGGCTGTATTGATAATAGAGAATCAAGCTGTTATCTTGAGGCAGCAAAAGGAAGGAAACTAATCTTTTGACTAAAGGCCTCCCTGTGACAGGTTAGTCTGCGTGCGGGCGGGCCTGTAATTTATGTTTGCTGGTCTGTATATAAATAGAACTTCAGTTAAAATATTTTACCTAACAGTTTAACCTGCTTCATGGACAAAACACATGTAAACATCTGTTCTAAATGCATGTACAGCAAATATGCAATTCTCCGCTAACACTGAACAGTCTGATATATGTAGACTACAGAACAACTGTGAACTCTATATAACCTTGCAACTACGATTTACATCAGTGGAACAGGCCCTGCTTGCAGCTTATAGCAGGTCTTTTTTTTGAGTAGCCCAGCCCAATTCTGTCAACTGGAAACTAAGGCAGTGCAGAGGGAGACTCACAATAATGAACTGAGAAAGAAAGCCGATTCCCAGGGGTCCTGCCTCCCAGTCCTGATCATCACTTCAAAGTGAGCCCCTTAAAGTCACAATCCACAAAAAGTCAAGACTGTGGAGGAGGCTAAGGTGATGGATGGTAGGGGCGAACTCTGAAAGCAAATGGCCGGAGGAACACCACTGACTCTTCTCAACAAGAGCAAAGCTGAGAACTAGGGTGAAGTAAGTAATGTAAAATGCCAAAAACAGGAAGGAAAATTAAATGCCTTTAAAAAAGAGAAAAATTTAAGTTGTATGTATAAACTAAAAAACAAATGACTAAAACAAAAAGCAGACACAGACCCATCGACAGAGAGAACAAATTGATGGTTGCCAGAGGGTGGGATGGGCAAATGGGTGAAGGGGCATGGGAGAGTCAGGCTCCCAGCTATGGAATGAGTAAGTCAAGGAAATAAAATGCACAGCATAGGGTATATGGTCAATGGGACTCTAATAGTGTTGTATGGTGGCAGATGGTAGCTATACCTGGGTGAGCACAGCATAACTTACAAAGTTGTTGAATCACTGTGTATCAACTATACTCAGAATAAAAATAATAAATAAAATAAAATTTATCAAATCACTCTGATTTCTGGGGAAATTCACCTTGATAAGAGTATTAAATGAACCTGGAAATGTATGTTAATATTTTATATTTATTTTAAAATATTAAAAATACCTCACAGGAAAAAAAATGTAAGTAAATGATAAAAGGAAATGATTGGTTCCAGTGCAAAACAATCCATCAATGAAGCTTATTTTAAAAAATAATGTTATTTATTTTACTAAAAATTTGAATTGTACATAATTTTCCAGGAATGCAACTATTAAGTAATACTGAATTTTATTATACTGTCTAAAAAATTACTGTCAGTACCCTGATCATATTGGTGATTCCAAAGGAATTACTATAGCTGCTACAGTAGCAAAAATGAGCCCATGTGCCAGAACCTCTTCTGCTTTAAATCTATTGATTATTTATTATGGTTATTAGATATATTTATTATTATTCCAAGTTACAGCTGAAGAAACAGAGGCATCCTGTGCCAAAGGTTACACAGTCATTAAGTGACTATAAGCAACAGGTTTCATAAGCCTTGGGCAATGCGATTATGATGGATAGTAACAACATCTCATTTATTTGACACCAAAAACAGATTCCCCCCCACACACAATATTTAAAATAAATGCAACTTAATCCTTGGAAGTTTGTAACTGTAATTGTGTTTTGATAAAAATGTTTCTCAAGGGGGCACCTGGGTGGCTCAGTGGGTTAAAGCCTCTGCCTTTGGCTCAGGTCATGATCTCAGGGTCCTGGGATGGAGCCCCACATCGGGCTCTCTGCTCAGCGGGGAGCCTGCTTCCCCCTCTGTCTTTGCCTGCCTCTCTGCCTACTTGTGATCTCTCTCTGTCAAATAAATAAATAAAATCTTAAAAAAAAAAAGTTTAAAAAAAATGTTTCTCAAGTTTGTTACATATGTCTTAATAAACAAAATATGATAGAGGAGCTCTATCTAGTGGCTCAGTTGGTTAGGCGTCTGACTTCAGCTCAGGCCATGAGCTTGGGGTTCTGGGATTAAGCCCTGTGTCAGGCTCCCCGCTCAGAGGGGAGTCTGCTTTTCTCTCTCTCCCTCTGCCCCTCCCCCCTCACCGTACTCTCTCTCAAATAAATAAAATCTTAAAAAAAAAACCCAACAACCAAATATGATAAAGATTAAAAAAAAAAAGGACCTCTGAAGAAATATTCAGAAACCATTCACTAAATTTATCTGAAATTGGGAGGCACACCTCAAAAGTTCCTTCACATACAAGAAGGGCTATCATGAGCCTTACATTCCAGCAGCAAACAGCCTAAAGCTGCAGCCAGGCAGAGTCCGCAGGACAGAGGATGAAGTCAGTCCTACACGGCTCCCACGCGCTGGTGGATGCCCCGTTAGCGTCGTCACTGACTTCACCTGGTTCATTAAGACGTCAGTTCTAACTAGATGAGGCACAGAAAGAATTTGGTGACTTGCCTGAGTGTATGCGGGTAGTAAAGGCACATCCAGGATTAGAACCCTCATCTGTGTGAACCCTGAAGAATCCCAAAGCTCCTCCTCACACCGCCATCCCACACTGCCTGAGGATAATAAGATATAACCTCCCCAAACAATACCCATCCACTCAGGTCAGCTCCTTTGAGACTGAAAAGATCAATTTAAAATAGGAAAGAGCAAACTCTGGCCTATAGCTTGTTTTTGTACAGCCTAGGGGCTAGAATGTTTTTTTCATATTGGGGGTGGGGAGGCGCACTAAAGGAGAATGAGGAGATATGCTAGAGACCCTAGGTGGCCCACAAAGGCTAATATATAGTTACTATCTGGCCCTTGAAGTTTCCTCAGTTCCTGGTTTAACATTTTTAGAGTATCATTAGTCCTGGACCCTCCCTTATTGGTTTCCATTTTCAAATAAAATCGGCTTAGCAAATATGCATTAAACACTTGCTACGAACAAGATACCATATCAGGGACCATGTGAATTTCTAGTACTAAACATGCAGCCAGGTTGATGTGCCTCATTTTTTTAAGTCAGATTACTAGGATACTGCCTGCATGTAAGATCAGCCAGGGGGTGAACCCCGGGGCCCTCTCCCCTCCCAGCTGCGGCGTATTTTTCCTTGAAACAACAGGATTAAAAGTGTTACCCCAGTAGTCAGGAGGGGCACAACACGGTGGACACCGCAGGCCAGAACTCAAGGCTGCACTTTCATGTTCGAAGGATAATGATAAGTCAGGAGGCTTGAAGCCAGGTTTCCCAACTTCCCACTTTCCGTGTGCACAAGCTTCAGGTCCTTAGTTCTTACCCTGATATAAATTTTATTCACCATCACCTCTCCTCCCCCAATTCTCCCTGCAAGGAAACTAAAAAATATGAAGTCCCAGGTAGATAGGGGTAATTTGTAGTATCCTCAAAAGGTGGAAAAAGCTTGGAACTAAACAGACCCCACATCTTTAAGTATCCAACTTATATGGGAGAATGCTAACATTAATATAGACTAGAACAGAATTTTTTAAAGGGCAGCAACCATAATGGGCACACTAAAACTTTATAAAGGTAATTGCCATATATGGGAGGAGGATTACCTTTTCTTAGCAACAATTAAAGAAGCAGTAAATAATATATCTTAACCAGGTTATCGTGTGGCACACAAATTCACTGGTAAAAATAAAATCCTTTCATTTTCTTTTTTTTTTTTTAGATTTATTTATTTATTTATTTGCCAGGGAGAGAAAGAGAGAGAGAGAGAGAGAGGGAGGGAGAGAGATGACAAGTAGGCAGAGAGGCAGGCAGAGAGAGAGGGGGAAGCAGGCTCCCTGCTCAGCAGAGTGCCCGATGCGGGGCTCGATCCCAGGACCCTGAGATCATGACCTGAGCCGAAGGCAGAGGCTTTAACCCACTGAGCCACCCAGGCGCCCCAAAATCCTTTCATTTTCAAGGTCTAAGGTACGTTTTTATTACAGGAGCCTTGGGAGTAAGTGGAGGTGGTGAGAATTACAATTTATTTCGTTTCTTTTTTCATGCAATGCACAAAAGGGGTTGCCATACTGTTCTGTGGACAATGTAGCTGGTCTGAGCCAGTGTATTAAAAATCAAATAGTGTGCACCCTGGCCCTTGCTTATGATATTCTCTCTTCTCCAGTTTCCCACAATTCTTAGGGTCAACAATGCAAGGAGAAAAACAGAATTCTCTTTCATACCCTAGAGTTACATTACTGCAAGAAATTCAAGATTCAAAAGGATACTCCTGTACCTCAATGCTTTCAGAAAGGCTGATGCTGCTACTAGGCTACTACACCAGCTCTAGCCATTCAGAATAGTTTCTGATAGCTGTCCTATTTAAGGAAGATGTCCAACTTACCTCTACTTCACTATTCCAAAGAGCTAAAGTCTAAGAAACTCTTTTTTTATAAAACCAGAGACACACAAAGATAAGAAGGAGGGGACAAAGACCTAAAGGTCACCACAAAGTAGTCTGCTTTTCATGGATGATGCAGTGCTTACTAACATGATCATTTCCTAAATGAATCAGTTGTGGAAGCGCCCTTCTAAAATAATCTATCATGGAAGTTCTCCAAATATAGTTATATCTGTAAATTTAATTTGCTGTTAAATTTACTGTTTTGAGACAAAGAATGTTACAGTGATGCCAAGTTACCACTTAGAACTATAGAATTAGGACAAGGTTCCAATTAATGGGAGATTATATTTAAAAACAAATAAATGTAAACACAAAAGGATTTAGAAACTGGCCTCTGTCCTAAAGATCATTACCAATTTGTCACCTAAACCCTTCTGGCAGTGACCATGACTCCCTGTAGAAACTATCAGGGTTGAAATGGAAGACTGAGAAGTTAAATAAGACTGTTTCAACTTCCAGGCCAAACTCCAAAATTACAACTGTAGATGCAAGTAAGCCCAAGGTTTCATGTGTTTGGAGGAAGAGACGTCCAAACTATAGTTGTATATCAGAAATAACTAATGGTTGTGACAAGATTTTTTTTTTAAATGCCTAATATTGTAAAGATAAGCCGCTTCGTGGACTGAACTAAAGAATTTTCGGGTTTAACACTATTTTCTAAGTGATATTCCAGTGTATCAGACCAAAATTTTCACTTCTCATTGAGTGTTCTTCATTCAGGAAGTATTTACTGAATGATAAGCTCTGACCCAATCCTCGGTTATGTGTTTGAACTCAGCCAACTATTTCACTGCCTAAAAAATGATTCTGTGTAGAATAGCACATGTTCTACACTAGTACCCAACATTCAGCCATACAGGCCTCCTCTCATTCTTGTTTCCTTTTGGGTTAATCTATTAACCAATGAAGAACCATTTATTAAGTAACTGGTCTGAAGGCACCGGGAAAGGCACCTAAAAGCACTCAAAGTCCTCTCCCAAAATAGCAAGAAACTTTCAATTCCTTGAGAAGTCACAGCATTTGATAATTGATGCCCACACTCAACCACCATTTTAGTTATTTTTAAGATCTATTAAAATGAAAAAGAGAAAGTTATCACTCACAGGGTCAAACCCTGAAAAACAATTCTGGTAACTTCCTTTGTGGCTTTACTCAACCTCACACACAGAATGGTTACACAAGATTTCTTATAAAGCCAAATAATACAGAGTTTTGGCAGGCAGATCCCTTAAGTACACAACGTACATTCCCTGGTTTTAATAAAGGAGGACAGAAAAACTGGGAGGAAGAACAGACCTCGGACTCAGTCCCTATGATGACCTAGTCCACAGTGTGGGTGGCACCAAGGGCTCCCTCACCCTGATCAAAGGAGGACAGTTCAGTTTATACTAGTTTGGGTTTTTTTGGTGGTGGTTGTTTGTTTTTTTTTTTAAGTCAAAACCTATTCTTCATTAATAGGAACACTAATCAAAGCTTTAAGTGCAATTTCATTAAGAGAGTGCACAGCTGTGACATAGACCATACTAAATCTTCCTAGCTTACGGCTGGGCTGGTTATATACCTTAATTCTTTCACGTGAAATAAGCAACAAAAGGGGAGGAGCAGGGGCATAAATAGGGAGCGGGGTTCTTCTGTTGTTCTATTTGTTGTGGAAACGTAAACCTGTTGCACAGTATTGCTTAACCTAAATGCAAATCCCTTTCCACAACACCGAAAGCCTATCTTTACAGTATCCCGGAATGTGCCCCCACATGCAGGACCCCCACCTGAGGGCCCTCCCATCCCTATAAGCAAGGCTTTATCTCCCACCCCATAGAGTCTGGTCCTTATAACAGGTGTGGGGACCTCGCTGTTTGCAGCACTGCCAATTTGTGGAGGTAATGGGGGAGGGTAAAGCAACCCTGTCACAGGAGAAGTATTTCTGCTGTTACCTAGATACGCCTGGGAAGCCGAATGCTATGGCTGATTTGTTCTTCAGGGATATTTTATTGCTTAATGAAGATTTTAGTTGTTTCTCCTCAGCAGCCTGTATAAAGATAATAATCTTGGAACTGGTTGGGAAGGGCTCAAAGCCCACAGATGTTCCACTGAGGTGGCAGAAAGTTCCACTTATGGGACTAGGTGAAAGTAGGCAAAAGTAAACTAACTCTATGCCTTGGACCAATCCTGACACTTACTGAAAACATGGAGAAAAGAGCACACTGGTGTGTGGCTGGTGGGAGAGTAAATGGGCAATATCAAACTTAAAATATGCATTTCCTCCATCTATCAAAATCACACCCACAGATATTTACTTTCTGGAAACACTTCTGCAAGCACACAAAGACGAAGAAGACGCAGATGGCATATTATTTTTAAAAATTGTAAAAAAAAAAAAAAAAAAAGGGTATCGGCAACAACGAAAGAGGAAAGACCAGAAACAACTAAATACATATACTACCAGGTTAATTAAAATGAGACGCATTCATGTAAAATAGTATGTAATGCATTAAAAAGAGTAAGGGAAATCTGCAGTATATGGGTTAGGAAGATGGCCATGAATGAAGAGTCACAGATCAGTGCATATGTTTAGCATGATCCTATGGAGATATATATATGTTACATATATATGTAAATATAAGTATAATGTACATATATTTAAATGTAAACTTAAATGTAAGTAAAGCAAAGCAAACGATATGCATGGCTACTTTCCAAACTACTAACAATAATTGTCTCAAGGGAGCACAACCAGAGACTGGAGGATTTCTACTTCTGTATTCCTGGACTGCTTGTTAGTTGTTTTGTTAAAAAAAAAAAAAAAAAAGGCGCACATACCATTTCTGAAATACTCAAAGGGCATTTCCATTTGAGGGGAAAACATACAATTCATCCTAATTTGATAAGAGAACCCAGGTCCGAGACTGATGAGCAGGAAATAAAAAGGGCACCCGCTGGATGAAAACATTCTCCCAGGGCACCACAAAAGGTCACATGCGAAATGCTGTCTTCGATGAGTACTCTAAAATAAATAAAATGTCACCCTGAATTTTCATGCCTATCTTCTGGAGAATGCCAAATCGGTATGTAAGTTTATAAAACATTTATAACCAAATAAGGCAAACAAACACTAATTCTTCCTTTTAAAAGATGCAGAATTGAGTATATTAATACAAAAATAAGTGACATTCACTAAAGAAACACTGAGGTCTACAGGATGCTAGGGTAGTAGTTTGTAAACAGGTTCCACCTCAGATTTCATCTGCAGGAAAAACAATGCTATTTTTAAAAAGCGTCTGTAAATCACCATACGAAGCAATGGGAAATTAGGATGCATGCTGGGTTTTCAGTTTAGTAACATACTAGCCTCATCAATAGTTAGTTACACTTGAAGTAATAGGTGGCAAAAGAGAGGAAGGAGCAAAGCTCCTAGAATCAACTGACCAGAGGTGATTCAAGGGGTCAAAGCTTCACTGCTGAGGTTTGAGTCTAGGTGACATCAGCAATCAGCCAAAGGATAAGATCAGAACCCAATGGGGTTGATCTACCAGTGCTTCAGCTACAAAAGTGGGAAGCTCCATGAGCACGATCCCAAATGATCAGAAAATTAAATTGTTGTCTTCCATATCCACCAGTGTACTTAGGGTTTACTGACCATTTACTATAAGGACCATGCACTCTTCTAAGCACTAAAACTCACTGACTTCTTTCAACCACCATATAAAGTAGGTGTTCTTACCAAACATGTTTTACATAGGAGCAAACTAACGCTCAGAGCAAAGCACAGTCCCAAGGGTTTGAACCAAGGTCTGCCTTGCCAGCCTCCACTGTTCTAAACAGAATGCTACACTGCAAGGACTTTACCTGGCATCTGAGATGATAAAGGAGGCAAGCCTGATGTGAATACGTTTTTCCCCACCTAAAGGGAGCACAATGGAGCTAAATATCCCACCAGAAAGAATCCCCCATTTAACTGTGCTCTCAATTCCATCAGGATCTCTCTCCAAGTCCCAACAAGGGAAGTATGCTTCTCTGCCTGACACCTGTGAGGAGTACCAGCAAGGACTCCTTGCTTTGGGTCACTACCAATCCAAACCCAAGATCAACACTTTCCTTTTCAAATGTCACCTTTAGTTACAACATAGAAATATCCAACTCCCATCCCAACCTCCATTACAATTCTTCCTTAGACTCTGGAACCAGTGAGTCAAGAAAACTAGCTTTATAATTGTTCTGCCATCATGTATGAGATAATTTAAAGAATGCATCTGTTAAAAAAAAAAATCAATTACTGATTGAAAGCTTTGAACAGTTGAGGTTACACAAAACCAGGCTTCCGGAGCCATCCTATTCTTGGCCCTGATACTTACAGGTATCCCATACACCAAACCACAGAGCAGCAAAACGCCCGTTGTCTGGCATGGGGGAAAGGTCCTCATTCAGTTTGGAAGTGAGTAGAGTAATTAATTAATAAAAAGTATAGCTTGGGGTAATTAGCAGCAACACAAATGTTTAGCTGAGTTTCCTCTTTTTTATCTTGAGGCAGTTCCTATAGACAGATGCTCAGGATTAATGAAGTTTAATGAGATCTGCAGCAGCTGGCTAATTAGTCAGTAAGGAAGCAGCAGTAATGACAAGGGAAAAAGAGTTTTACTCTTGTTATAAGCTCAGGCCTTGAACAGGTTTTTAAAACTGTGAGGCTATACCCTCAGGAAAATCTCTGAAAGGCCTCCAAGTGGTCCCAGAGGAGAAAGAAAAAAAAGAAAGCATGAATGCTGTGCCACCCAAGGGTTGGCTCGCCAGCTGAGAGGTAACTGCGGGAGCCCCGAGGCACAGTGGCAGGTCAGTGCCAGCCATGATCCCCTGGAAAGCAACACCGACAGGTCAACACCAAAGGAAGCCCATGTCCTGGGCAAGCTAGACAGTCACCTTCTTATGTCTCAGTGAAGCCCTTACTGAGAATTCTCAATTCAGAGCATCCCTTCCTCCCCAACACTAAGAATATTAAAAAGGGTTGTCAGTCAGTCATGAAGGTGAAGCACTTAGTGACTATGGACAACTCCTTTGTTCTCCACCCTCCACTTGTACTATCATTATATTTGTTATGTGAGCATCTCATCTTTCCCACCTCTAGGCCTGGTACTTTTGGACATGTATAATAGGAACCCAAATCCTTTGAGAATTAACTCTCGCTCCTGGCAATACTTTTCTCATTCTGTCGAACAATGAGGGAGGGAGTGAGGGAAGACTCTTTTGCTAAGAGTGATAATCAGAGTATCCTGGGATTACCATGCCCACCCCCATTGCCCCAGAGACACAAATAAGCAGAGGATGACAATACTACTGATCGTCCCAATTCACAAGGCCTGTGTTTCAAGGGGCTTTGGATGAATTTGTCCTCTATTTATTCAAGACACACACTGTGAAGAGCCAGGGTGGGCATTTAAAATGAAAGGTGCCCAGCCAAAGTGGGCCAGAAGCCTCTAAATGTTACTGGTTTCCTGAAAGTTTCAGATGCTTTTTAGTTTCACACATAGTTCTGTGTTTAACCACCACTCTGCACAGCACCAAGATATAAAATATACTCTTTAAGGAACAAAAAGTCACCCCAGAGTAACTCTCATGGGGGTATTACTCCAAAGAAAAATAGCCTTAGATTCATCACTGTCATGGAGAGGATTTGCTAGGGTTCTATCAAACCATTAGGAACTTGAATTTTTTCAGCTTTGGCTTCCCTCCCCTCACAGGGGCCAGAGGTTATCAGGACTAGCCTGCAAACCTCTTTTATACATGGCTTTGAAGTAAACGAAAATATTCCCTGTTAGTCATTTACATAAAGAAGGTCATACAGGTTTGTCCTAGCAATACCAGAGAGCAGTTCTCATCAACTTTTACCCCAGGAGGGGAGAAAAGAAACACTCATTCAGGTTCAGCATAGAGATTTGGGTTTATCACCTGTCTCCAAAGTAAATACGGTTAACTGCTGGAGGCTATTTACTTTTACAGTTTTAGGATCTCGCTGTCACATGGTACTTTCTCGTAAAACTTGACCAACAATACAGTCATTTTAGTCGATGCATTTGGCTAGAACCGGTTCCTACATTCTCATCAAATCTTTAAGACTTAGGTTCTACCTAAACCCCAAGGTCAAGAGTCAGGAGTTCCTGGAACTCTTAAAGGTACTTTTCAGAACTCCACACAGTAGATTTCCCCAATTCAAAAGCAGGACCAAACGGCAACACTCAGACTCACTGAAATGCCCGATCTTCAGCCGTGTGCTCCAGCTAAGTGAGGAGCTGGTCCGTGCACAGTTCTGGTATTGAGAGAGCTCAAGATTTCCCGGCTTGCTATGCTGTTCCTACTGTACAGACATGAAGCAACCCTCCCCGGGAATCAGGAGTTCTCAGAGATGTTCCGGTTTCTGATATTACATGAGTTACCCATACAATGGCCACATACTTGCTGTCATCTCCACAGAATCAATCCTAAAAACAGCAGCAGCTGATAACTTAGTACTGTAGACTCTCACTTTGGGTGTCACTCTTTACACTTGTGGGGTACCACACGATCAATCGAAACTGTTATAATTCATCCTGACTATACGCTCGTCATAGCTCCTTCTACGTTTTAAGTATATTACATCTCAGAGAAAATGTGAGAGAGATCACTTGAACTATATAAGTCCATAAAATAAGGTGTGTTCTCGAAAGAGATGAAAATGTGAGTTCACAACACATACGTTACATAAGAGGGCTTTTCTACAGCACCATCGAAAGAACATTTCTTGGTGGAAAAAAAAACAGGTATGCAGCAGTGACCTAGAACCTTTCAGTACTGCAACTGTCAGGCCTTCCAAAGATAAGTCACGTTTTTCTAGAGGCCAAAGGAGAGAACAAACCCAGTGTCCACCAACCCAACAGTTCAAACACTGAGTCCTGTGGTTCCAGACTGTGCGAGCAACAGAGTAACCATCGCAAACACATTTTTAAAAAATGATCATCAGGAGACACTTGCTAGGGCCAAATTACATCGTTTCTAGAATTGGATGGGGGTGGGGGGAACTACATACAATAAACATAAATCCCTTGCTCCTCTTACGCCAAAGTTACAACACAGCAGACAGCAAACAAAACCAAGCCCGCAGTTGTGGAGTCTAACAACAAATACGGATGGACTGGTGCTCCTCCCAAAAACTACTTTTATTTATTTATTTTTTTTAAAGATTTTATTTATTTATCTGACAGAGAGAGAAAGCACAAGCAAGCAGAGTGGCAGGCAGAGGCAGAAGGAGAAACAGGCTCCCTGCCGAGCAAGGAGCCCGATGTGGGACCCGATCCCAGGACCCTGGGATCATGACCTGAGCCGAAGGCAGCCGCTTAACCAACTGAGCCACCCAGGCGTCCCCCAAAAACTACTTTTACATCTGCTATGGGAAAACTCAAAAGGTGGCCTGAAGACAAAATACAAATAAGCAGCTAGAAGTCTTCGCATTTACTTGGCAGCAGCAGTGGAAGCAGAAATCGGGATTCTCTTCTTTATTCACACATGGACATCACAGAATAAAGGTAACTTGGCCTAAATACACCAACAAATGCTCCAGCAGCTGAAAATGTTTAAAGTCAAGAAAAATCAGCACACTCCAAGAATGTAAACTTAAAACGTGGGTTCTGGCCCAACTGCATGTTCCTAGGTAATGCCATCAGCACTGAAAACTGCCCAGGATTACCTTCTGTGTAGCTGATGCCGTGGGAGTGAGTATCACATCTTTAACTCCCAAATTCTACTCCAACACTACTACCCTTCATTCCAGGCTCTCCAAGGCTTCTAACAAATAATGTTGTACAGGGGCAAAGTATCAGGCAAAACAAAACAAAACATGATGAAAACCAAAATGTCTAAATAACAAAAACCCAATACTGCTGAAATGTAAGTGGTGAGTGTTGAATATGTAACATGGTGACACCTGCTGGGTGGGAGGGAGCTGAGTTCCCTTTACTCTGCCAGAATCACCAAAGCAAACCAACCGTCAGAGAAAAGGAAATGAAGTCTTCCAGGACTAGACAAGGCTTCAAGCTGACACTGCATTTACCATGCTGCCCTTCACTGCCCCCACCAATTCGGAGTGAAAGGCTCAACACACCCTTTACAGTAGGAGCAGGATCAGGACTCTCCACTTCGGGGCAATCGCTTCCACCAAATCGAGGCTGTGAAGTCCTAACAAAACGCTAATCTGAGATCAACGGAAGCCTGGGCCTTAATCACCACAAGAGCAATGCTCCTGAGACGCAGCATGGCAAACGGGTGAAGGATTCTGAGTCCAGTCCAGGCAGCCTGCGCTGGAAGCCCAACTCTACCACTTAACTAGCTAAGTGTCCTTGGGCATAGCATCCTTTTACCTCAGTTTCCTCATTTCCAAAATGGAGAGAACTCTCTTCTAATAGGGATGCTTCAGGAAGCATATGAATCGATACATGCAAAGTACTTAGAAAAGTGCACGAGAATAAGTATCAAAAACCTTTAGCTGTATTAGTATTACTACCACCGCCGTGGCGTTTAAGTACAGACCCACTTTTCCTTCTCTCTGCATGAAGATAAAGCTTTTCTTTTGCTTCCCTTCTCCTTGGTAGCCTGTTAGTTTCCCAACAGGACTGATTCTGTGAGCCCAGAGGACACAGACACCAGAAATGCTTGCGGGTTTTTTGGTTTTATTTATTTGTTTGGTTGGTTTAGCAATAGGCATCCACCCAGCAAAGCCTTGCAGAAGCATTTGGTGAAATCAAAGTTACCACTGGTTACTGCTACTACCAGCAATACCCTCCATACGTTTGCAGGAGCCTTTGCGTCTGTATCAGATGATGATCTAACAGCCCTTTCTACCAGGTGAGAGAAATGAGATGCACGTCACTTGTGCGAGGTCATTTCACCCGTATCAGCTGCTAAACACCTGATTCCCTGGTACCTGTGCCAACATCAGCTGGATGTTGGCTAACAAAAAGGAAGCCAAAACCCCAACTACTACTAATAAGCATTAACAACTGAAATGGAAGGGAAAAATATATACATCACATCCTAGGCAGATGTCTAGCCATTTCCCCAACATGCCTGTTTTTGTAGCTTTCGCTGGTTATGGCCCATCCCCACCCCCAAGCACCCACCATCTCATTATCTAATTCTGGTCCTACTTAAAGTTGCAGCTCAAATGTCAACTCCAAAAAGTCTCTCTCACATCTTACAACCTACGGTTGTCATGTGCACATCTTAGAACACCTGCCACTTTCTATCTAGTATTCCCTTTTAGAATGTGATCCAAGGCACTGACTGTCTTACACCTGTGTTTCTAGAGTTCTCAGCATCTTACTTGCTCACCATGGCATTCGAGTGCTTGCTGAATTGATGAAACAGGTGGATGGCCAGGATGGCTCCTTCAGCGATGTTAGAGCTGTAAGTGTGTTCTAAAACTGCATCCTGCCTTCTTCCATGGCACGTACTCTTCATTACTTAGTGGGCACGTACTGCTCTATCCCAAGAGCCAGTCTGCAAGGTGCATCAACTAGAGCATGTTAGAAGGAAGTAGCTTCCAGGTCATGCCAGCTGAGTTTTGAGGACAAGTTCGAGATAACAATTCTTACTACCTAAGTAAAGAAATTGAAGCAACAACTAGAGCCAACAGCTATCTTCCTGGGCCTACACACACCTCCCCTCCCATCAATGCTCCAGCTTTCAGTCACTAACGGAGCCACAGCGGCAGCAGAAAGGTGAGGTGGATCTCGGTGACACCAAAATAAAATGCAGACCAACGTCATTACGCAGCTTCCCCTCTAACTCCGCCACCATAACCTAAACCAAACCAGGTTCCGGAAGCTGCCCTAAGTACCCACCCAAACATGTGTCCATCATGCTACAGGTCAATTCCTGTCTCACACAGGAGAAAGGAGGACAGACAAGGTGTAATGACTGCCTAAGCAGTGGCATGTTGGGACTCAGCTTTCCAAATGTATGTAAACATATTTTCCCTCTCCTTTTGGTTCAGAGGTTTGTGGACAGATTCAAATCAGTCCCTGATACCTTAGAGTTGAGCCATCATACAGATGGACTGTCACTAAGTCCCCACATCACTGCATCACAAGAGATTTCTGGCTGCAGGGTTTTTGTTTTTTTTTTAAATCTCTAACAACTCAACATCCAAAGCCCTCGAAGTACTAGCACTGGGTCCTATCTATATGCATGTCCATAGCTATATTAAAAAAGACCAAGGATTAATATCACCTGAATTTGGGCTATTACATGGCTCAATATTTTCCCAAATACCCTAATGCATTTACCAAACACTGTATCCAAATGTGGGTGGATGTCAGCTCTGACCTTCAAGATAGGCAGATGCATTACCGCTCCTGGCAATGTTACGCCCCTTGCAATATCAAGGATAAGCAAATTTGGAGACTACATTGTTGTTAATGGAAGGATTTACTCATCAGTAGCATGCAGTTTTATCAGAAATTGATATTTGAGAAACCTGATTGGTAAGCCTTTCATTTTTAATCCGCATATTCAATTTGTTGGTTGGTTAAATGTGACACTTCAAAACACCTATCAATTTGGCTGAATCCTTAATAAGATTAAATATGTGTTTCAAACAAAATTTAAATGACATTAAAGTCCGTAAAATCTACCCATGTGTTGATAGATATGTAAACTCTGCCTTGCTATCTACCTCTATATATATAGAAAAATACATACACTTTAAGCTCAAAGAAATGTTGGAAATGGCCCCTTCTTGTCGCAGAATTTTGCGAAGTCACCCATTTGTCACTTGCTGGCTAAGTGACCCTGCCACCTCATTTCACCCTTGGGATCCTCAAGTTTCTCAATCCTCAGGGCAGATAGGACACCCCCCACCTCACAAGGCTACTGAATATATACGTGCAAGCACCTGGTTCCTATGTGACTCTTCCTGGAAAGCCCACAAAAGCCCTTTCTTTTCTTTCTTTCTTTCTTTCTTTTTTTTTTTTTTTTTTACATTCGGTGCAGGAGAAAGCAGCTTGTGGATGAACTCTGACATCACAGGTATCAGTGGACTCATGAGCAATGGAGTGGCGAGGGTGTGACCTCTGATTCCAAACCAGATGGCACGGCTCACACCCTCACAGCACCACTGGCTTACCACCTGGTGACACAGGCATGACCTATCCTGAACAAGGGTGGGCACGACCGACTCCAGCGCAGCACGTTATCCGCCACCCAGGGGTTCTCTGACCCTGAGGAGAAGAACCGACCTCCAGAGGCAGAAGGAAGGAAGCCACATCAGAAATCCGGCAGGGGAGGACCCTTTCTGGGGAGCTAGGGCTGAGGAAGCTGCTTCAAAGCACACTCAAGAAACTGTGCAGGCTGCTGCTAGCCAGTGGTCCAACCGCTCCCCCCACACCCAGCCACACCCAGGTCCTCCCAGGAAGATAGCCATCTCCTGAGACGCAGCATGGAGTGGAGTGGGGCTCTGGGGACACAGAGTCGGGTGTGCCAGCTAGGCCCACTGGCGGCTCACTAGCCCTGCGACACCGGGCAAGTTACTTCATCTCTCCAAGCCTTGCTTTCCTCATCTGTAAACATAGATAACATCTGTGCCTACCTCTAGCATTCTTCTGAGTCTGCAATGAGGTAATGCGGATGATAAATGGCACAGAGTCTGGTACAAAGTATTCAATAAATACTGGCAATTGTTATGGAAAAGGTCTCTGTTGCTTTCATCAGTGGACACCAGACCAGCTGAGTGGAACTGAGAACAGAAAGTCTTGCCATTTGTTCCCTGCACAAAAATTTCTTAGATTAGGAATTTGTATTTTTCATGGGGTGCTCCCACACATTATTGTAACTGATTCTCAGAGCAACCCGAGATGAGTGAGGAGGGCAGGCGTTCTCTCTTTCGCAGGTGTATAAAGCACCCCCTTGCTTATATTCACCCATTCGAATCTTATCACAAAAACTGTATCTGTTTTCCTGTCTCTTGACCTATTTGTGAGCCTCTCGAGGGCAGGTTTGGAAGTTGTACCCCAGTGCCTAGCAGAGGGCTAGAGAGGCCCTCCATAAGGCTGAATATTAAACAGGAGTTCAGTAATGCCAATAATTATTCTAATGATCACCTCTCCCACTCCAGCAGAAGTTTTTGTTTGCTGGTTTTTAATGCAAGGGACCTTAGCAAATAAGTTACAGTATAAATTCCGACTGGGACGGGAGGATAAAGAGAGGAGATCACAAATCAACTGCTAAAATCACTGAATGACCAATGCCTCAGTTTCCTCTTCCAAAACAACTGATGAGCAGAAGAGCTACTCTTTATCAAAGAATAAAGTGAGCAAGAATCCATAGCATAACTTATGTTTGCAGACAACTATGAGCTCATAGGAAGATGAGGTAAGAAAGGTCACTTCAGAATCACTGGATGACAACAATGGCTAAAATGATATCTGGACCCGCCCTCTCACCATCAGACTGTAGCACAGGGGAAGCACAAACAGTCCCAGAGAGAGCCAGCTCCAGAGCCCTCCCTACCGTTCAGGTCAGGGCTCCAGTGCCTCTCCCTCAACTCCAGGCCCCTTCCTTCCCAAAAAGCCAACTGAATTTACTACCTTGATAAGGGCTGCGGTATGTGGTTCTGTGGCCAAGAACTCCTAGTCAAGCTTGGCTCCAGTCAGACCATTGCTGAATGAGTAGGACTCTTAAAAAATTGTTTCCTTGTGTTTCAAATGAAAAAATAACCTCCCATCTCAAAATTGAAATCATATATATTTGCAGAAGAAAACCAAAGTTTTTTTCTTTTTTTTTTTCTTTTCTTTTTTTTTAAGGAGTCGGGAGGGGATTAGAAGCCACTGACAGCTGGAAAGCAGTCCTTTGGCCAAAACTAGTTTTCTCGTGGCTATTTCTTCAGTTTAAAAGGCCAGGCTTGCACAGTAACACTGGTATCTACGTTTCTGAGGCCCTGCCTCTATTTGCTCAGAGTATTATTAACTGCCGGGCTTCTAGAAAAACATTACTCATGCTGCATCACCATGAGCAAAGACGTATTATCAGTTAGAAAAGTTGCCTTCGTTTTACAGTCACACAATATAAAAATCTGAGTGGCTACCACACCTAGAAGAATGGATTTCAGTTTCACAGGGTACACTTCTACCTCTCTGGCTACGTAACTGGATTACATTAGTGGGACCCTAAGCTCCTGTTTCAACTACTCTTGCTCCATTCTTACTCAAGGGAAAAAGTAAAAACAGCAACAGCAAGAAGAGACAACCCGATGTCCAATCAACTTTAGTATCTCTCCAAGTACTTCAGTACCATGGGCTTCCTTCTCCTCCTCACCGAGTTCAATTCCCCAGCACCCTGCAGACTACAGGGACTACATGGGAGGTCCCTAGGGTTCTATCTAAATTTCATTGTATCAAAAAAGTAGACAGAGCCAGATAAGCCCTTCCTTAAGTTATAGTTTAGCCACATCAGAGAGCCAAAACCATTACCATGTGATTCACGCTTTCATTCAACACATTATTTATTATGTGGCTGGGGAGGCCACCTCTTTTCTCAGGGGTGGAGAGGCCACAGGGAGGAAGAGCGCCTAACTCACTTTAAAACAAGTACATAATGAGTTACTGCCTTCCTCACTTTACTCGTTCATCACTCTTGTGCCAAGCACTAGGAAGGCACACAGGGATAAGCAAACACACACAGACCGTGTCTTCCATACCCAGTCAAAGGTACTTTCATATATAACTATGGCAACCCACCATCTAGCTTGCCTGGGACTTGGGGAGACTGCTCAGAAGGAACAGCCAGTGCTAAATGAGTTTGTCACTCATCAATAATCAATACGATGTACTAATTTAAGATTTAGAGCCATCCCAAGGGCTATTTATTTTTCCCAATTTTTAACAGATCAAGAAAATGGGGTCCAGGGAGGTCACCGGTGAAGTCAGGATTTGAATGCAGGCTTATGTGACTCCCAAGTCCAGGTGCTTCCCACCAGGCTGTGTTTCTGAGATAAAATGTCCTCACACTGAACACTGCCTCCAGCAGCCGTCGACAGCCCTCAGCACCACACCACCCCTGCCAGGTTCTGACGGCTTTCCTCCTCTGCTCCCCCTGCCACTCCCACCCAGTCTACCACGGACTGCGCAGCTGGGATTTCATCTGCTTGGCAGTTGTTCGCAGATAATGCATAATCGCCCTCGAGCACTGCAAGACCGAATTTTTTTTATAGCGAGTCGCTTAAACCTCTGTAGGAATAAACGTCTCCTTCAATAGAAATCAGGGCACCATTTTCAAGCATCAGAAACACACTCTGCACTAGACTTGTACTCAGCTCTCAACTACTATACATTCAAGCCAGAGATCTACAGAAACTCACTGGCATTTAACAGTTCAAACAGACCCCGCAGACTTTCAAAGACTTCATATACATTAAAATAGACCTTCAAAGTTTCTCTTTAAAAAAAAAAACCTAATTCAAAAGGCCAAGGCCACATTCTAAGAGATAACCACTATCTGTACGTAACGGCAGTCACCAAAATAAGGTCTTTGGTTTGTATAAGGATTTCAGGCAAAACAGACACAAACTCCAACTAGTCCGTACTTACATGACAGCTCAGTCCAAAATTCCATCACAATTACACTTCGTGGGGGGGCCAAATTCACCCAAATAATGACACAGCCTATGTAATTTCCTTACCACCAGAGAACAGAGCCTGCAGACTTTTTATGTTTTGCTCACATTCTTCATGAATAAAGCGTGCCTCAGTGATCCTCAAATTAACTCTCCACTTGCAGCGTTTCAGCATTAAGAGACTTTAAGGCCAGATCTTTCACAAGGCCTTTGTGAAGCCAAATATAGGCTGGCCTGTGTCTCCCTGCTACTGTGATTACTGGATTTGCCACTTAAAGGCCCTATGCCTCTTGAAAACAAGGTTGGGGGAGAGAGAGAAAGGCTAAGAAAGGCCT
Organism: Potos flavus; assembly: GCA_028534135.1. Classification (NCBI taxonomy): domain Eukaryota; kingdom Metazoa; phylum Chordata; class Mammalia; order Carnivora; family Procyonidae; genus Potos; species Potos flavus. The sequence goes on from CM052885.1 coordinate 58,554,267, forward strand.
TTCAAAAGCACACACAGTAGAGGCATTCACCAGTCTATGGAGGGTGCTTAATATTAGTTTGGCTACAGTAGTTCTCTCTGACAAAGTGCTGGGTGCCCTGGCTTCGGCAGTAGCTGCTCTAGATGCTTTTTATGAACTTAGAGCCAGCACCATGGTGACCTTCCACCTACATCAAAAGTCATCAGACTCGAACGACTGCCGTCAGCCTTGTATACTTTCTAAAGGGGAACATAAAAGGAGCCGTTTCAGTTGGGTGCGTTTTCAGGCAAACCAAACACTCTTCTAACGTGCTGAAGGAAACCACACCCAGAACAGGTTTCAGGGGTGGGGGTGGGGGTAAGATACCCAACTCAAGTTCAAAAGACTGGCCCCTGTTGGGCCCTGCTTTGTCATTTAACCAGGACCTGTAATAATGTCTGCCACTGATTCCTGAGGGCCTGCCATGTACCAGCTAGTGTCACAGTTCCTGTGGAGAACCTCACTTATTCTTTTTTATTATTATTTTTATTTTTAAAGTAGGCTCCACACCCAGAGTGGTGCCCCGCGTGAGGCTTGAACTCATGACCCTGAGATCAAGACCTGGGCTGAGATCAAGAGTCAGATGGTCAGATGCTTAACCAACTGAGTCACCCAGGTGCCCTGAATCTCTCATTATTTTTATGACAACCTTACTTCATAAAAGTTGTATTACCCTCATCGCAGAGATGGGTGAACAGGCTCAGATTAGTAAAAAGATTGCCCTGATCTTGTAGGAGAGAGAATCTCCAGGAGACTCCAAGCTTCTGAGCACAGAGCCCTGAGCTCAATTCCAGGACCCCATGATCATGACCTATGCCGAAACCAAGAGTTGGACACTTAACTAACTGTACCACTCAGGTGCTCCTGGGATTGCAGGATCTTAAACTATTCTTTCCTTTGAAGGAGTCATAATTTGGCTATGAAATAATTATTATATAAAAAGAATTTTGGAGCAATATAAAGAACAGCTAGAAATTTAACTTTGCCCAATAATGACTGCCAATCCTGCTGTGGTAAGAACATCATCTGAGTGGCCTCTAGACTCCTACTGATTTCATTACTTGTGCTCTTTTCATCAGGAAGGTTCTGGAGTGGTGCTAGTTGAGAACAAAAGTAACTTATCTCCCCCTTCCCTCTAAGGATCAAAAACTTCCAGCCAAGTTTCAGCAGGTGCTTTTTCTCCCCTATCTAATCAATACCCACTAATTTTAAAGCTTCACCTGCAGACTCATAGGAAATGAGCACTTATCAAGTAATAGATATTTAGTGTATTTTAAATCTACTTTACAGCCATACCTGAAGGCACTGCTAGGTGAGTTTGAAAGTAGTCTGAACTCTAACACCAAGGGCAAGAAAAGTCACATCAATTTAATAAAGAAGATTTACTAAGATGGAGCATGGGGTTAGAGGGTTGCTTCTGCTTTAAAAAAAAAAGAAGTATATAAAGGGTTGAAGTCATAAAGCAGGTATGGCCTTAGCAAGACTCTACTTCTCAGAACACCATGCTAAAATTCTGTAATTCTGTAATTCTCCATTAATACCAAAAGGGTAAATGACAAGAAATTGTGCTTTTTTTTTAACCGCACTAATTTCAAAAACTGCAGGATTAGCAAGTAGGAAAATCCCAGGCAAATTCTACAAAAGACTTACAAAGCTAGGAATTAACCAACCATGCTCTTAAAGCCCTGTAATCTCCTAGCGTAATACTAAACTTTCTTTAATTAACTATTACACATTTAGATACAAGATTATTTTTATAGTTACTTTAAAATGCTCTAGTTTACCTAAAAGAAAAAGACCCCATGAAACCCTTACCTTTAACGCAGACTTCCTAAAAAACACATAAACTTGAAAACTGCGGAAGGTCATAACCTTTCTGGGACTATTTCCCTCTCTGCTCATAGGGGTAAGGAGGCAAGTAAAGATTATTTCCAAGGCAGCACTTCTTACACTTGAATGTGCATACAAACCACCTGGGGATCTTGTTACAATGAAGTTCTGACTCAGTAGATCTGGGGTGGGTCTGAGATTCTGGGCTTGGGATTTCCAACAAACTCCCAGGTCATCTGCAAACCATACTAAGTAACCAGGCTCTAAGTACCTTGCAGTTCAAATTTTGAGGAGTCTATGCTGTTTCTAAGTTTCTCACCCCGCAAATGCAACAGCCTCCAAACTGGTCTCCAGCCTCTCTCTTGACCACTACCCTCTAAAGCAATCATCATACTAAGCAGTCAGACCCACCTTTCTTCCGAGGGGAAAAAAAAAGTCAGAACAAGTCAGTCTTCTATCTAAAATCCTTCAGTGGCTTTTCACTGCCAGACTTGCCTCTGAACTCCTTAACCTGATTTACAGGACCACACATCCTCTGGCTTTTCAATCATCCTTCTAGAACCCCTCAGACCTGCCCTTCCTGGCTCTGCACTTTATAATATACTCTGGCCACCCTGAACCCACTCCACTTCCCCTGCCCTGGTCCCACTCACACCTCTTGGTTCCCTACCTTGGGTCCCTAACATGGAACAAGTTTATTTGTCCACTTGCTCCTATTCCTCTGTAAGCTCAACCAGCATTTCCAGCATTGCCAAAACACACCTTCTCACATACTTCCTAACTGGGGACAGTCCTCATTGAAAAGCAGGCAATCGACATCTTTTTGTTAATAAACAAATAGAACAAAAACGCAAACTATCTTTAAAATCAGTTTTATTACTTTATTTCTTTGACTCTTCTTGCTCTAAAGTTGCCCAGATTAGTAGTGACCGATGACTGAGCTTTTAAATGGCAAATCCTTTGCACCCATGAACTGGTTTAACAGCTGCCAGAGCTTTAATGAAGCAAATCCGGCAAAGATTATTGAAGTTAGAAAAATGCTTACAATGCCCTTATCATTTATTTCATCTGTCATTAGTTTTTTTGTAGCTGATGGCTTAAGAATTGATAGAAACTTAAGAATTGATAGAAAAATTGATAGAATTGTCAGGCAAGAGGGAGAAAAGACACCAAGATCTAAAAACGGCTGAGATCGGGGCACGTGGGTGGCTCAGTGGGTTGAAGCCTCTGCCTTCAGCTTAGGTCATGATCTCAGGGTCCTGGGATTGAGCCCCGCATCCGGCTCTCTGCTCAGCAGGGAGCCTGCTTCCTCCCTCTCTCTCCCTGCCTGCCTCTCTGCCTACTTGTGATCTCTCTCTCTGTGTGTCAAAGAAATAAATAAAATCTTCAAAAAAAAAAAGTTTAAAAAAAAAAAAATAAAGAAATAAATAAAAAACGGCTGAGATCTACCTGGTTGACTGTGATAACACGCACAAGTGAGACTCCGACTCTGAACAAATGGATGCCTGTAAGGCTATCGTGAACTGAATACTTGAAGCTCGGTCACTATTCGTTCCAGAATAGTTCCAGAAGAGAGGAAAACGAACTCTGAAGTCCATATTTAAACTGCTGGACCATACTGGACTTCTTACAGTTCATCCATATATAGCAGTTTTCTTTAAAAGAAAATACGATGATGGAAACAATAACCGCACTTGACATTTTAAATAGTACATGGATGTTTTCAAGGAAGCATCATACAGATTATAGCATTTGCTGTTCGGTGCAACCCTGGAAGGTAAACCTGACAGGTATTCAGATAAGGGAAGTGGCCCAGATCTTCAGATATCCAGAACAGGGCTGTGGCCAGGTGCCACTGCCTCCCTCCCAGATACCAAGCTGTGGGGATTTCTGTTTTTCAAGTGAAATGCAACAGATTCTTTATTAAGAACCTAAATGGAAAAAAAAAAAAAAAAAAAAGAACCTAAACGAGATGCCTTACTGAATTGTCCGCACAACCTTCAAATACTATTATCTTTATCTCTATTTTTTTTTTTTAACTTAGATCTTTCTGGAATGGTCTTCCCACCAACTTGATGGGGAACTGGAACAGATAATTAGCACCTCTGGCAGATGAGGTAACTGAGGCCTGCAGATGTTAAATGGCTTCTCTAATTTCAAGGGACAGAGGCCATGCCATTCCTGACTAATTAAATGTCTTTTCCACTATTAAACAATTTTATTCTAATCATACTTCTTCACAACTCTTCATTCTTCAATAAATTAGAGTATCTGGTCCCATTTAGGACTGATCCATGCAATCGGTTCCTCCCCATCTCCCTCCCTCCCCATCAACAAATCGCAAAGATTGTAGGAATGATCCAATACGGGAGCATTTCTCATACTTGAGTGTGCACCAGAGCCACCTGGCAGGCTATAAAAACACCAACTGCCAGGCCCCACCCCACAGTTTCAGAAGTCAGGCCTGAGAATTTATATTTCTAGCACGTTCCCAGATCACACCGCTGCTGCTGGTCTGGGGATCTACCTTTGAGAACCACTGCAAAAAAGCAGTCCATAATAACAATTGCATTTATTCACTCTTTAACACACTTGGTAACTGCTATGTGTCAGACAGGTTATGCCAGACTTTTGTCTTTATGCCCTTAAACTTTGTGAAATGTAGAAAAAACAAAAAAGGTAAATCAACGCTCATCAAAAACAATATGTGAAAATCACAGAATGAGCAAGTGCTTCAACTTTAAATCTTACAGGAAGGGAATCCGAGCAGAGAGTCTGATCTCTCCTCCCTCTGGGAATACTTAGAATTAAGTGGCATCTGAACTGGAACTCAAAAGTAATAACCTGACTGAAAAAATAATTCCCGGTGCAAGAAACCTGGAGAGCAGAGGCTCAAGAGCAGGGAAATGCAGGGTAGGTTTAGGGAATCCTGAGTATTGTTAAGGAAGGAGTAGCAAGAGCTGGAGATAGGAAGGTCAGCTGGAGCCAAATCACCATGCAGTCAAATCCCAAAACTTTCTGCAGAGAGCTTTAACCAGGGCCCAGCTCTCAGGAGGCCCAAGAGTTGTGGGGGAGGTGTGGTCCAGGAAACCAAAGAAAGAGACTAAAACAGAGGGAGATGCAGTGGAGCAGACCCCTTTCCAGGCCCTAGGCATGTGAAGAGGTGACAGGAACAGAGTCATCAGAAAGCTTCCCTAGCAGTCAAGTCATTCAGTCCCATTTCACTACCCTAAGAAAAATGGTCTCTTTCCCTCAAAGGGCATTAATCCATCACCTCCTCTTCTTCCTAGCTGGCCTCCAACAGTCCTTTTAATGGACATCCAGGTCAAACACTGGATTTAAGCTAAAGGAATCGGTATTCCCTTGACCGTCAGAGTTCTTTGCCCACCAAAAACTGGGAGCACCACATGTCCAGAAATCTGAGCAGTCCTGAGCTCATTAATTTTCCATGACACTAGAATGCATTCATGGTATCTAGGGAGTAGGTGCCGTGGCTCAAACCTAACCGACACTGTGTGGTCCTAGAAGAGATTATATTTGCAGTCAGAAAACCTGGATTCTGGAGATGTAGCCTCGTACTAATTGATTTTAACTCAATAATCCACTTATTTATCTATAAAAAATAAGAATATCTACCCCAGAAAGATATTATTAATACCAAATAAATGCACACTTATTTAGAATTTATTATGTACTAGATTCCATGCTGGGTACTTTGAATAATCTCATTTAATTATGCAAGATGATACATATTAAAGTTAAGTGCTGTACATATTAATAGTAATTATTATTATTACTACATCAATCAAAAAGAATTCTAATTCACAAACCTGCTAAGAACTTTCTAAATTGTGAGCTGAAACTCTGGTAAACTGGTAAAAAAAAATACATATAAATATTTTTAAGATTTTAATTTACTTATTTGAGAGAGAGACAGAAATAGTGAGAAAGAGCACATGAGTGGTGAGGAGAGGGAAAAGCAGGCTCTCCAGTAAGCAGGGAGCCCAATGTGGGGCTCAATCCCAGCACCCTGGGATCACGACCAGAGTTGAAGGCAGATGCCCAACCAAGTGAGCCACCCAGGTGCCCCAAAGTTTTCTGGGCTTAGACTAGTTATAGTATTGGCAAGTATCCAGACCAAAAAGCCAATCTTTTACGTTTTCATTAAATTAAGAAATGCTCTTTTAATTCTTGGCCCTCACCCCTAAAAAAGAGTTATCATTTGTCACCAAATCTTTTCACTGTCACAATGGGAAATATCTGAAGGCTAATACTTTATATCTAAGACCTTTAAATTTTCTTCATGACAAGAAGGAGGTGTAAGTCCAGTAATACACTTTCTATAAGGTTTAAGACATTATGCAAGATAAACATCTAGGTACCCTAACAAACTGGCAAGTTCTGAAAAACTTGAGAGTAAGTTTTCTTCACAATTTGTGGGCATAGGACCAGCAGTATTTTTTTCCCTAAAAGAAGAAACTAGGACCAAAAAAAAAAAGAAAAGAAAAGAAAAGAAACGCAACAAGGCAAGTCTGATAGCATGTAATAAACTGCTCTGTAGTCTCCCTCTATATCCCGCCAAAGACAGACTACTCCATAATTCTTTCTAGACAGTGGGACAAGTTCACTGAGCCAGAACAGCTAAGAAAAAGCACCTTCTCCAGAAATACCAGGTGCTAGATGTCAGGGTTAGGCTGCAAAGAAGGCAGAAGTTCATTTTGATGCTTTTCAACTAGATCCTGTCTTCATTACAACTCCACTGCCAGGGCCAAGAGAATCAGTGCTCTCTGGGAAACAGGTAGGCAGGAGAGAGGAATCAGGTTAGGGTGCCCATTTCACAATGTAACCTCATCACTGTTATTATTATTATTGTCATTATTGCAGAAATAAAATAGTTTTGGGGCACCTGGGTGGCTCAGTGGGTTAAGCCTCTGCCTTTGGCTCAGGTCATGATCTCAGGGTCCTGGGATCGAGCCCCACGTCGGGCTCTCTGCTCAGCGGGGAGCCTGCTTCCCCCCTCTCCCTCTGCCTGCCTCTCTGCCTACTTGTGATCTCTCTCTCTCTGTCAAATAAATAAATAAAATCTTAAAAAAAAAAAGAAATAAAGTAGTATCTAAAAGTCTAGGAGAAGGTTAGAGAACAACAATGTGCAGCCTGAGCACAATAATGCCTGTCACTCTGGTCAAGCTATTTGTCTTCTCATCTTTAAAATCTCTCAGGTGTGTTACGAAGACAAGATAACATATATAAAGCTCCTACTAACATGACTGATACATGGTAAGCACTCAATGAAATCTTTTTCGGGCCAACCCCAACAGAGGAGACGAGAAGCTTTATGGAATAACTGGAATGTGAGCAGTCCTAAAAATTTATAGGAATGATTTCCATAGGTAAATGGATGGGTGGGGCATTTGAGGCAGAAGGCAGAGATGAAGCCAAAACCCAGGGCTTGGTTTTATGAAGAGCTGTAAGCCTGCCTACCTGGAAGATTGGATTGGAACGTAAGACCCGGAACAGGAAATACTCAGGGTAGGGCTTTTTTGGGGAGGGTGCCATGCCAAGTTAAGGAGTCTGGAACTTAGTTTACACCGTAGGCAAAAGCAACAAGCTTCTGAGTACAAGAGTAGCAATATTCTCCTATAAGGAATTAAGCTGGCTGATCTGAAACTAGAGAAAAGGTATTATGAACCTGTTACTACAAACACATTTTTCTGAACTTGTAAGGTTGAGTTTTTTGTTTCCGCATTTCTTATTTAAAAAAGAAAAAACTAATCCAACTTTAAAGATACATGCACAGGCTCTGAGGAAGGTAACTTAATTTTGTAGCTCAATTTTGCAGATGAACAATGTGAAAGAGAGAAAGCATGCATTTTGGGTGTGGCTGTTAGGTGTGCTGCGTGTTGGTGGTTAACATCTGAAGCCATCCCAGGCTGAAGGTCCTGTCTCTTGTCTTATTGCAGGAGAACTAGTGTGATAGACATCACTCCACATCTCGGTCCCCTAAATCAGACTGTAAATAAGTCATACTTATTTGCTTCCTTTCTAAGTTGACCAAATACATTTTAATATCATATTTTCCTTGACCAGAACATCATATCTCATCCCCTGGTCCTGCCTGAAATTTTTAGGATCCACTGTGAAAATATTTGAGATCAGCAAAAATGCAGAAATATCTCGCACAAAAATCACAGTACTCTCAGACTCTCAAGCACAGATGCTACATTAATAAATTCATTTAATAGGCATTTAAAAAAATCAATTCAAAGGACCAATTTATCAATATTGGGTTATAAGTGCTAGGAAGGATGATACTCAGAAGAGTACAAAAAAAAGGGGGGGAAGGGCAGCTTTGGAGGTATGTATAAAATTTAATCAGATTTAATCAGATTATATAATTACCTGATTAAATCAGATTATATAATCTATACATTATCAAAGATGTGGTGATTGGAAGAATGATAAATACAAACTGGGGGTAGGTATGGGCAAAGATTTTAGCAAAAATTCTCCCTAAAGTTGCTTAAAATGCCATCACTTCCATTTATCATTACTAAGGAGGATGCCCTGTTAATTCTCTTGGGATCCACCATACTTGAAAGTTAATTCACCCTTTCTCAGTTCCTCAATATGGGTGGTTTTCTGTTATAGAAATACCAACACCAAACTTGTGTAACTCCTAAACCACAATATGCAGAAATAAGAAAGTTAACTGGAAGGAACTACATAAGGGAGCAAAAGTCATTCAAAAAAAAAAAAGCTACCACACAAAATGTGAAGCCCACACCTTTCGAAGGGATTTCCTTGAGAAACAGTAACCAGGTAAAGGTATCAGGGGAGCATGGTAATTTTTTTTTTTTTTAATTTTCCTCTATCCAGAGAGGACAGTTTAAGAGATTTCCTGTGTGTCCGCTCCACCCTTCTCAGTGAGCAGTTTTACAACCATCCTCAAAGCTTTCAGATAACAGCCTTTTGTTACGGGTGGGCCTGTGAGTACACTGCTCCCCACACCTTCTTACATCTTGGTTTTGCATCTTTTCTGAGACTACAGGAGTGGGCTGACTAGATGTTGGTAATAGGTTTTCTGATCAAGAATCCACCGCTGGGTGCTTTCTCCTCGACAGTATGACACAATGAAGCAGGGAGACTTAGTCATGCTTACTAGAGGTGCATTCTGAATTATCAAAACCTAAAACTACAGGGCTTCCAGCACAGACTCAGAAGATAACCCAGCACACACCACCATTCCTCTCTTTACCATCTGCAAACTCCCCCTACTCCCCTTTCCCCTACCCCAAGTTCTCCCAAAACACAAATTCCACCTTCAAAGAGCTCAAGGAGAATGAAGCAAAGAGACATAACCATTCCCTGGAGGGAATGGAGCTTCTTCCTATAGCTAACTGCCCCAGGAATGCAGCACAGACTAGCAAATGTTTAAAATCACGTCCTGTTCTGCCTCTTGTTTTCCAGAAAAGTGTCATTACTGTCAACTATTTCACAAGACAAATAAACCTGTGAATGAAATATATCTTCCCTCCCTTTCCCAATGAAAACATTCTAGGATTGAGCTGCTTCCTTCCTTCCTCCTCCTCACAGGAACCGCATTTGTGGCACTGAGAAGAGTTAAAATAAGAAACACATAGTGTGTGAAGGCCACTTTTTCACAGCATTAGTTAGAGCCACTCCTGGCCTATTACTGATTCCAGGGGCTTCCAAACGGAAGGAGTTCTGTTTTCAGTCATGAGCCCTTTTTCATGTATGAGCTCTGAGAAACCGCCAGCCAGGCCTGCTGGTAGGGCAGGGAGAGCTGAAGGCTGCAGGGGCCACCGCAGCGGTGGGCTGCAGGCCCAGCATCCCCATGCTGCTGCACACAGGACCCTGCTCTCCATAAAAATATGTACGGTAAAATACTGAATTCATTCAATTATTTGAGACTAATACAGATGCCAAGAAACCTATAATTGATCCAACTAATCCAACCCGTAGCATTGGAATGACAGTAACTGGCTTTCATTATAAATTATATAGCCTACTAAATTGATGGGAAGGCTCTCCCCAACACAATACATCAAAAGAGTTAAAATTAGGCTTCGGAATCAAAACTGTAATTTACCCAAGGCTTAGGAACAAAAAGACCACTCCCTTCTTCCCTTCGCTATTGTTCTACGGGACTGGGTGTCGAGCACTGCACTTTACACCTTTAGGATTCCCAGAGGTAAGAGGCTAGGGGGCTGGGAGCCAGAGGCGACCCGGAATCAAATGCTTGCGTACTAATAGGTCTATTAGCACTGATCTACTATGCGGCAAAGATAGCTAAAAGGCCAGAAAATGTGTGCTCAGTGAGTAGCAGATACCTGACAACCGAAAGGATAGGAGAGAGAGAGAGAAAGGGACTCCAAATGGTGGCTTTTCTAGAGTAGAGTGAGAAACTGTCTCCTTTAAGGAGTGAATGGGGTGCTCGCAGCCAACCAGAGGCTTTGGGGCCGGGCCGTGAGGCGGCCCGTCTTCATTAGGGTCACGTACCATATGGCACAAGTAAAATCTTGGAACCCTCGTAAGCACAGCCCGAGGGCAGGCCCGGCCTTTGGGAGGCGGGGGCTTACCTTGTAGTTGCTTGAATCTCCCTTCCAGCTGGTTGTAGTTGTAAGGCACCTGCCCCGTGTAAGCTGGCGACAGCGGCCCCGAGATGCTAGACGTCCTCTGCAATTCCATTATGCCCGGCGTAACGCCCCGGCGGGCTGCACGCTTGAAATCCCGCTCCGGCCCTCTCCTTCCCCCATCCAACACACAGCAGCTTCCGCACGGCTTGGCTCCCGGCCCCGGCTAAAAGAGCTGGACCTTAGGCAAGCCCCATTCCGGTCTGAAAGTCCAGCAGGCGGATCTGATAGGAAGTTGGCTGCAGGAGAGTCCACCTTAGCCCGATCGGGAGTTACCACTCAGGGATCTAATTCCCTTGTTGCTTTCCTTCCTCTTGTGGCTCTCGACTAGAAGCTTGAAATAAATTACCGAGGAAGGGCGGGAGGACGGAGGGAGGGAGGTGCAAATCCTACTTTAAAAATTTTTTTAAATATGGCCAATCCTAAGCGTGCCCCGGTCGCCGAGCCCAGGAGCTCGCGGGAGCAGTACACACACCTCCTCCCGGCTGCCCGCGGCGGCCGCCGGTTTGTAATTTAATCAGGAGCCACTCTCCGTGCGCTGGGCGGTGATGTCACCTGATTAGCATAACAGCATTGTAGAGGAAACGCAGGCTGTACCACGAGGAGGGGCGCGGGGGAGGCCGGCCGGCGCCCGCGGCCCCCCACCCACAGGCGGCCCCGGCGCGGCCCGCGCCGCCTCCTCCGCCCCGTAGCCGCCGACCCCCGGGCCGGACCCAGGACGCGCCCGCCGCGGTGGTGCCTTCCCAAACAAAGCTGCTGGAATTACAATCTTTTGTTGAGAGCCTCATGTAACGGAAAAGTCTCCGATTACTATCACATGAAAAGGAGGCGGCCCGGGAGGGTGAGGAGCCCCGCAGGTCCCCGGCCGGGCGGCTCATCCCCTGCCCTGCGTCTGCGGAGATAACGCGGCCACGCGGGCCGCGCACCTGGGTACGCGCGGCGCCAACCACGCGGCGGCGGCCGGGAAAGCCACCGTGGTGAGACACAGTCACTCTGGGCACTGTGCAGGGCCACGGCGAGGGGAGGTCTAAGTTGAGCGCACAGAAAAATCTCAACAGACTTCTGCGGCCCTCACAAGATGTTTAGCGGGAGGTTTGTTAACGACCCTGTAAGACGAATTCAATGCTAGATTTACGGGAGCACTGATTTGCAAGGCATTGTGGGAGGAAGGCACACAGGTAAACACCTCAAGGATCCCTGACCTGAGGAATTTACGAACGGATGGGGAGATAAAAGAACAGAAATTACCCTCAAATCCTACTTTGATTTGTAAAATGAGGCTCCTGAACTTTTGGGTTCTTCAAGATATTAAAACACTACTCCTTAATTTCTCCCACTAATCTCAACCAAAACAAAACAAAAGCAAAAAACACTACTTCAAAGAAAAGAACAGTGATCAAAATGTATTTTAGGGAAATAACTGACCCTAGTTATTTCTTCCCACCTTCCCCAACTAACTGCAGGCAGACAACAAATCACAAATTTGGTTTTTCCACATGGAGTCCTGCAGCAGTACTCACTGAAGAAGGTAATTTCGCTCCTAAAATATTCCAATCTGCACTAAAGAGGTGGGCCTCCTCTCCAGGATTACTTTAGTCCCCAGGGCACTTGTAACTCAAGCAACTGCATCCTGTCCTGAGCTAGAGTTAAACCTGAAGTTTAGTTAGCTGTTCAGCTGAGCAACTCCCATTCCTAACATCTACAGCACAGGCTTTTAAATACAACCAGTGTCAACCTTTAGCTTTCCAAAGCCAGGGCCAGGATTTAAAGGCATTTCTCATCATCCAGGATGTAGAGTAATTTCTAAAGCCCTTTTAACCGCCCACAGCTGCAATTCACAATGCTGACAGGAATGTGGCAAAATGTGGGGTTACTGGAAGAAGCAACGGACTAGGATTCTCAAGACGTGAGTTTCTAGTCCTAGCCAAGGCTCTTAATCACCTATGACCTTGGAAGAAACCCTGGATTCTTTCTAAACCTCCCCTGTCAGACAGGGATAATTAATGCCTACCTCTACAAGGTCAATGAGGGAATGATGTGAAAATACCCTGACAATGATCATTCCATTCAAAAACTAGGAGTGAATTTTTCAAAATACCTCTTGCATATTTTCCCCCACGTACCACATCAAAGCCACGAAAAGTAGAATGGAGAATTTTCTCAATTAAGATCTTAACAGCACCTTTTTCACTATTAAATACAGTATATATTAATATTAAATAAACTTCACTATTAAATATGAAGTTTTAAGTTTCTAAGTGTCCAGCTGTGGGCCAAGACAGTGAAACTGCAAAGTGCTTGCCAATTTACAATGCTTTATTTTTAATCTTTAAGCCACTTAGTGAATAGAGTATGAGTCACCATTCTTGGAGGCTCCCTTTCAGCTCCCTCTGGTATGGGGAAGTAGGTGAAATAAGCTTTCTAATTAGCCAGGTTATGTACTAGGTGATGGGGTTAGAGGCTGGGACTAGTATAGCCACACTCAGTACTAAACAGCAGACTCAGAACAAGCCAGGCAGAGTGAACACATGCCAAGTACTGGAAAGAAAGGTTTTGAGGTTGAGGAAGGGTTTACTAACCCTGCAGGGACAGGAGGTGAGAAGTGGGAATCTATCTGCTGTGATGGGGCAGGGGAAGAAGAGAACACAACCGTGATGACTCATCTGACCACCTCCAACTCAGCAGTGGGGAGGAGGTAAAAGAAGGCCAGAGGCACTCATTCTTTATTCCATTCAGTATTTTCTGGACACCAACTGTGTACAAGGTACACTGCCCAGTGAAGGCTTCAGAAATGATCAGGTGAGTTCCTGGCAACGGAGATGGGACAAATACACAAACAGTCCAACACCAAAGAAATAGGGGCTAAAGGAGGGGGGCTGCAAAAGTTCAGAGGACAAGGGAGAAACAACTGCCTAGGAAGATAGGCAGAAACAACTTCAGGAGGGCCTGCCATTGTGACCAAACCTTGAAACATGTAGATTAGCAACAGGCTGGGAGAGGGGGGAAGCCTCCTCTCCTAGTGAGGCGTGGTTGGGAAATACAGGCACCAACCGGACTGTCCCAGGAACGGCACCAGCGAGTGCTAGCTACTCTCTGGAGCATGAGGGACGGTCAGGCAGGAGGGAAACCTGAGGGAACTAACCCTGGGCTGGAAACTACTGGAGACTTTTCAGCTGAAAGAGGATGGGGTCTAGGTTGGGCTCTAGGGAAGATTAATCTGGCAATGGTCAGTTAGAATGGGTAGAAAGGAGAGAGGGTGAAAGCAGTAAGGTCACTCAGGTGGTTACTGGAGTTCTCCAGGTCAAAGGACTAGTCAGTGTGAGGCAATAGGAACAAAAAGGAACAGACTGATGCAAGAGTTAATCCATAGTACGCTGGTAACCAAGTGTACGTGGGTGGGAGGTTCAAAGGCTAGGGTAACAGAAGACTCGGGTTTGCAGAGCGGGCTGTGGGCTGGAGGGAAGGACTGAACATTTCTTTCTGTATTTGAGTTACCTGCAGCACAGGGGCGATAGGTCCAGAAGCAGTCAAGGAGGTGGAGCAGGAGCTCAAGGCTGAGCATAGAGTCCCATGTACAGTGAGAGACACTGTAGTGGGCTTAAACCTGGGAAGGAAGGTAAGAGACAAGCGGCTGGGCACAGAGCCCTGGGGAACTCCAGGGTCTGTGAGGAAGAAGAAAATACAGTGGAGATACCAAAGAGCTAAGGAATGACAATCCAAGACAAGAAAGAGATACTCAAGGAGGAAAGGGGTTAGGATGGCATCATGTGTTGGAAAAGGAAGAAGGAACCAGAAGTCAGAGAAAATGTGATCCAGTACGTGAATGAGGAGGTCAGTGGGGTGATAAAAGCCAAAGCGAGGCTACAGGGAATGAAAGAATGAGGAGCAAAGGGAAGAGCAAGAAGGCAGAGGTGGTGAATAGTGAAAGGAGCAGGGGAAGGGGCTCTGGGCCAGGTCCAGCTAAGCATATCCTCTGTGCAAAGGTTTCGGCCCTGAGTTGGCACAGGTAGGAAAAGGCCAGAGGGAAAATGGCTCAAAGGTATGGGTGGGGCAGTCAGCCTTAGCCAAGAGGAGATACCCCTTACCTTCAGAGGCAGGAGGGAAAGGACAGGGACATTGTAAGGAAGAAAACAAGAAATTTAAAGGAATTTACCCAACTCTAACTTAAAGCAAGAGGCCAGGGGTCCTACCCACAGTTTATCTGTAGTGCTCTAAGAAGAATCCTGGAGATACTTTCGGCAGAAACGTATAGAATGTGAAAGGGAACATGAAGGGGAGCAAGATAGTTTTCAGAACGCTCAGTAGTCAACCAAGCTTTCTGTGGAAACAGATTCTGATTTCAGCCTATCCCCTCGATGTTTTCTAATCTAAAAAACTAGTGTCCCTCACCTAGGCCAGGAATATCAACACATGTGGCCAGCTCTGGGAAGCGGCTGTGCCTGCCTTCAAGCTGCACCAGGATTCCAAGGCATAATGACAGGTGGCCACACTGACAGGCACAGTCAGTTATGGGACTGAAGCAACTGGAGCCCAGGCAATATGTATCCATCATCCCCATGGTGCCAGAATGGTAAGACCAAGTCCTACGGTTATGTGCGGACAGCACAAATTAGGAGTGCTGTGGTCTGCTGAAAGGCCCCAGTCCAGAGTACTCGGGTTCCCCCATCTCCTGAGTGCCATGGAGAAGCAAGGTCATTCCAAGTGTGTCTAACCTTCACGGGGCCTCACCTGGAGATCAAACAGGTTGGAGTTTATGGTCATAAAAAATTCCTTCTGGCTCTAAATTGTATTTATCAGTGATAAATAATCTCCCCTCTCTCTGAGACAATTGTTGTAGCCCCGATTATCATCAATTTCCATATAAACAATTGGCCATAATAACAGTATCACATTAGTCCAGCACTTTGTAATTTTCTCAAGTGACTAAACCTATGAGGTAGGTATTAGGTCCATTTTGCAGACAAGGCAACTGAGATTCAGAGAGGTACTGTGCCTTGCCCTAGGCCCTACAGCTGATGAATGGCAGAGCTACACCTAGACCCTAGACTGACCAAGTTTAGCCCTGTTTATCTCATGTACTTAGAGCATGTTATCAACTTACGAATGGTTTGCAAGATTTTCAGAAAAACCATAAACAACTGGGTAAGTGGTATCAGGGTACCTAAAAGTCAAGCAAGCCTCCACAGGAACTTATGCAACACTTATTTGGGTCAGGAATGGGCACATTTTCTGCTAATTCAGATGGAAGTTGCTACTCTAAAGGTTCTCTTGTTGTGAATGGGTTTTGTTTGGTCTTGTTTGGTTGGGTTTTGTTCCTTTTCTCATACTTGGACCTATACACTAAGATTCATTATATGATTTAGCATGTAGCATGTGAATGGAAATACTAAGCGATGAGATTAAGCCTATGTTTGTTCCAAGAGGCTTTATGAAGTCTGAGAGGTTAAAAAAAAAAAAGAAAAAGAAAAAAGACAAATGCTTTCCCTGCACCACAGCAAGCTTGAAAGGGTAAACTATGGAGTGTTCATTTCCTGAACATCTAAACATTAGCAAGACTGCAATGCCTGGGAAGGGATGGCCAACATGCTAAGATGTGATGGGATGTGTACACATTCGAGGACTTGAAAAACCAACCCACGAGCTGGGAAAGAAGTGGTGGGAACAGGGAGGGACAAAACACAATGAGGTTTCACATATAAAGTGTTTTGCCAAATTATCTGCCCTTTCCCGATCTGCCTTTCCTTCATCTGGACAAGAGCTGGACGACCACAGCCATTTTCTCCTGAGTGTTTCTTTATAGGAAACCAAAATAATATTACTAAAATAATCCTCTTCCACTGGTGTGGCCAGATAGAGAAGCAGGCTCCAAATCATGCCAGTGCATTTATGCTCCCCGGAGCTGAAGTTTATGTGATCTGTCTCATCTCTCTGGCCCACCCTCCCACCCCCTTCTCCAACCAGCCTCCTGCCCGCTTCTCGAAGTCTTGAATCCTTGCCTGTGGGCATTCTTTTTCTGCCTCACCTCTACTGTAAAATGCCCCGAGAGCCTCCCACCCCCTAACTCCCTGGTTACCGCTGTCCTTTCTCCCACAGCCTGCTTCAGCATGTTTATTCTCAAAAACCCATCCCTAATTATTCGAGGGAACTGCCCCACGTACCAGAAAGCTCAACCAACTAACGAAGCATACCACCGTGAAATCCAGTCGAAAACAGAAAACAGAATTACCTGAAACCTTCTTCCCCTGCCCTCCCAAAAGGAACAATTTTCAACAAATCCCACCGTCAGAACATCAGTGCTTCTTTTCACTGCTAGCTGCCTGCCACCCTTCCGGAACGTCTCCTTTCTCCCCAGTGGCCCTGCGCACACAGGGCCCACAGCCTGGGCAGCCGGAAGCAGTCAGCAACGCTTCCTCATGACCTCCTGAAGATCAGGGCTTCGACCACTCCTCTGCTTACGCCCAGAGCATCGCCCACAGCACTGGGGTCAGAGTTTAGAGGAGGAAAGGTGCTTAAAAACTGATGTGGAATCTAGGAATCTGGCTCTGCTACTTTCTAACTCTATGATTCCCTGAGCCTGAAAAATTGGTACAACAACGGGACCAACTTCATAGGGTTGTTGTATAATTAAGATAAATGTTTAGGAAAGAGACATGTTGGGAAGAAAGCCATACTCTCTGCACAGCTAGGATTACTCGTCTTTAAACTCCTCGCAGGAAATTTCAAAAACTAGTTCTACCCCCACCTTTGGCCACTAAGGAGGCTACTGGCTGGAGGATGTTGTAGGTTTCCTGTGGAATCACTGACCTCAGGCCAGGGACGGGAGCGGGTACCACTCTGGATCTCTAAACAAGGGCAGTCCAAATGGCAAGACCAGTCCTCTACCTGGGAGGTGCTCACAAACCCCATTCCCTTCTCTGTCACTCACCCCATTTTACACGGGGAAACGCATATTCAAAATCATATTTTATAATAAAAATAAAGCAGTAACACCTCAGGGATAACAAGAACACAATATTCGCTATGAAACGAGTTACCAAGGGCCTATGTTTTTACAACGGCCAGTGTTTATTTGAGGTGGGGCTATCAATTTGATAGTTCAGGACTTAGAACACCTCGACAAAAAATTAAAGGGAAGACTAAAGGTATTTTTCATCTACAGAAATTGCTAACTCTGTTCCTTAAAGGATATAGATTTTTTTCCCTCTCTATCTCCTATATACACACATACACACGTGTACCTTCTGCAAAATTATCTGATTACATGGCTGCATCTGAAATACCAGGGCAATCTAATTCCCATTTGTATGTTTTTTCTGTTTCTTGTTCAGCTGATCACAGCAGAATTGAATACAAAGTACCTGACATCTCTGCTGAGAAGGAGAAAAATGGCAAATTACACTCAGTAACAAGTACCCAAGGTCCTGGGGAAGGAATGCAGTTTATTGAATCTTCTACCCAGCCAAACCTTATCCCTGCATTCTTTTTTTTTTTTTTTTAATTAATTTTACTTTATTTTTCCAGTGTTCCAAGATTCATTGTTTATGTACCTTATCCCTGCATTCTTATCGCATCTGTTATCTGCACATGCAAAGCTTCCCTGTATGGGCAAAAGAATGCCCCAGTCCAGAGGCCCCACCTTTGGCAAACAGGTGTTGCTGTGCCTGTGAATATAACACCAGCCAGAGCCAAGACTGGGCTTCTCTGCTACAGGCAGAGTGGTTCAAAGGAAAAGAACATCTGAGGAATGCAGCTGGGGCCAGGCCTGCTCTTGCCCAGGATGTCTGGTTCTGCTTTCCACCTCCAACATGGACGAGAAGGCTGACACGCATGGGTGTTCACAGCCACTGGGCCAAAGTTTTACAAGGAAGCAGATGGAGCAGTGAGAAGATGCTGCTTCCTGGTGGCACAGCTCATGGGGAAAAACTGGAAGAGAGGAGACGCAAATCTATGCTTTGTGAAAACAAGCCTCTGGACCCTGCCCTCAGGTCTTCATACCCACATTACCTTTTCCAGAAGCTTACCATAGACCGGCTGAAATGAGAAAAGGTGAGAAGAGCAGATTAAACAGGTCCCCAGAGAGGGAAGAAGGAAGAAGGAGGGGAGGGAGGCCTTTGATGACCTCATCATCAAGGCATAGACCCCATATCTCCTGGTCCACAGAGAGTCAAAGTCAACCCACTTACACGTGCTCGGGCCCTTCTGGGAACACAGGCCACACTGGAGGGACCCACAAAGTTATAAGAAGTGACTTTTTCTTGGCGGGCACTTTCAACCTAGCTGAGAAAATAGGTCAGACAAATGGATAGACGGATGGGGACACGGACACACACACATAGTAGCATGTAACAAATGAAGAACAGTGACAGTTACAGAAAGTACCATTCTGAATGGATCAACAACAGCCCCTCTCTACTTGGCTGAGATAAAAACAGAGCAGAGTGGGGTTTCTCCCACATGAACCCTCTCTGTGGTTCTACTGTCTTATCTGCGATTTTAATGCGGCTCCTAGCCAAATCCCTGCCAACAAGTGCCACAGCAGCAGAAGAGTATAGGTCATTATATTTGTTAATTAGGGGCGGGGGATGGGGGGAGTTGTTTCTTCCTCTTTGAAACACAGGTCCCAACTACCCAGCTGTAGGACTATGGAACACGGTGTGAGGCCCTGGCATGTTAAAATGTGAAATATTTTAAGGGTGCAGTCATTTCTTCCTTCTCTGCACCTGAGTTTCTGCCAATCTCTCGATGAGATAACACAGCCGCCTTCCCACAAGACTTTGCTAGGCAGCCACTTGCTGGGCACAGGCCCTGAATAATTCATGCTCAGCCCGGTCACTCAGGAGCACCAAGGCCCGCCAGCTGCCATTAGCTGGGAGGCCGGCTCCAGACTTACCGTGAAGAATTACCGACTATCAGAGGTACCGACTACCTCTGAGACCTTCCGTGCAGAAACAACCACTCTTCCCACTTTTCTTCTCCCGTTTTTAAGTAGGTACGTTCCCACCAGATCCAAGTGTAACTTTTACTCTAAGGGAGACAGATGCCGGGTACCAATGGCGTGACAAGAAAGTGACGCCCTCCAACAAAAGCACGGTCGGGATGTCACTTCCCCGCTCAGGACACTGAGATGACATGGGAAAGAACCAGACACTATGCCTGACATGACAGATGCTCAATAGATGCCCAGTCCTCGTCCCTTCCTCGTCCTTGTCCCTCTGCTTCGGCAAGCTTGATCCATATCCCGCCGCCAGCTTGGGCCTTTCCCACGTACACGCCTTTGATCTGGGTGCCCCCTCTCCTCTGTAGAGGTCCATCCATCCTTTAAGCCAAGCCCCAAACGTCCCTCCTCCAGAAAGATTTCCCAGATTATCCCCACTGACACGAGTGCTCCCTCTCAGAAACCCTACACCCGTACCGTCAGCCCCCCTTGCCTGGCACCTACATGCCCAGCCCTAGAGTATTGCTTTTCTTGTGCACCAGTCTTACCAGCCTAATTAAAATAATGGAAAGGGCACCAGTTACAGACTCAAGAGAAGTGAAAAACGGGACTCCAGTCTCAGCTTTTGTCACTGACTGGCCTGCCTTGTGACCCTGAGCCGGTCCCCTGGCTTCTGGAATTTTCTCCCTAAAAACCAGGGGATCTGAGATCTAAGAAAAGCCCTAAGGTCCTCTGGATAGAAGGCTCTTGGAAATACATCACAACCTGTTTTCAGGCAGATGCAAGTCTTGGGTAACCCTCACTCTACATCCCCAAGCCCAGTATCCTCTACAAAGCAGCTGTTCAAAAACGACTCAGCAGTTTCAGAAGTCTGAACAGAGCAAATGGAGCTGGCACCATTCGGGGGACTGTAGAGCCTACTCCACCTTACGTGACACCCCTGGGTCTACACGTTCATCCTTCACGAAAAGAAGATGAGAGCTCCAACTCCCCACAAGTGTCAAGAAGGTCCCTTCCAAAATCTCCCCACCTCAGCCAGCCATTTCATTTACAGATAAGGAGAATGAGGCACATAGAGGCATGCCCAGAGATACAGAGTAAGTTACCGCAGGCCAGAAATTAGAAAGCAGACCTTCTGAATTCCTGCTGCCTTTGATTTCTAGGGCAAACCAGGAGCTGAGGACAGAGGGAGTGGCAGGCATTTCTCAGAGCTCTCTGTTAGGGAGGTGGGCCCAGTCCCCTCTCCCATCTCACCTTCTAGCTTCCAACACCAAGGTGAAGCCAACAGGCTCCTACTAAGTGGCAGACAATGCTTATTTTCCACGTTCTCTGATGTCCAGCATGTCCCAGCACAGACTGAATGAAGACCCAGCCCCTGGCACTGATAGCTTCGATTCTACCTCACAGACCAACATAGCATCGAACACACTGTCAGCCCCAGGAAACTCTCAGTTCCGTGCACTGGACTTTTCTTTATAATTCTTACAATGTTCTGAGGGAAGAGTTTACTTAGGAGGCATTTTTTAAAAACATCTGGCAAATGGATTCATTGATTGTAACAAGAATTTTAATGACAGGTAAGGAGTCAAGTGAGCTAAGAGAAGAAAGACGAAGCTCTTTTCTGAAACCTGACATGTTCATCTCCAAGCACCTCTCCACTCACCTTTTATTAACCATTTCCACCATCCTCTTTATTATCATCTAACCAGGAAAACACACCAATTGTAGCCATGATGGTGCCTTTCTCCACTATACCTTATTTTTATAATAATAAAAGCTTCAGTAAAGAAGGTAGAGAAAGTGTAATGCTTGTGCACTGCTGGTGGGAATGTAAAATAGAGCAGCTGCTTTGGAAAACGGCATGGAGGCTCCTCAGAAAATTTAAAATAGAATTACATATGATGCAGCAATCCCACTTCTGGGTATACATCCCCCCACCCAAAACCTGCCCACGTTCACTGCAGCATTTTTCAGAAAAGCCGAGCAGTGGAAACAACCCAAATGTCTGCTGATGGATGCGTGGATAAAGAAAATGTGGCATAAACACACAAAAGAATATTATTTAGCCTTAAAAAAGAAGGCAATCCTGTCCCATGCCACAACATGGATGAATTTGGAGGATGTCATGCTAAGTCATTATGAGGACATCATGAAGAAAGCCAGCCACAGAAAGACAAGTACTGTATGATTCCACTTACATGCAGTATCGAGAGTAGTGAAACTCCTAGAAAGAGTAGAATGGAGGCTGCCAGAAACTGAGGAGCGGGGAACGTCGGGCATGGTTCAGTGGGTACAGAGTTTCAGTTTTCCAAAATGAAGAAATTCTAGAGATCTGCTACCTAACAATGTAATATACAGTTAACACAACTGAACTATATACTTAAAAATGGTTAAGATGGTAAATTGTATGTGTTTTTTACAATTAAAAATAATTTTTATTATTTTTATTTTTTTTTAAAGATTTTATTTATTTATTTTTGCCAGAGAGAGAAAGAGAGCGAGCATGACTGAGGGCAGGAGGGGCAGAGGGAGAAGCAGACTCCCCGCTGAGCAGGGAGCCTGACACAGGACTCGATCCCAGGACCCTGAGATCACGACCCTAGCCGAAGGCAGATGCCCAACGACTGAGCCACCAGGCGCCCCTAAAAATAATTAAAAAAAAAAAACACTTTACTAAAGAGTCAGGGGGAATGCAGTACCAGGCATGGGGACAAGCAGTAGATCTAAAGCTATGCTGTCTGTGTCTGGGACTCTGAAGCTCAAATATTCTCAGATGCTGTTGACCAACACACTGATCCCTCCAAGCCCACTCTTCAACCCTTAAGAAAAAAAATTTTATGGGAATCCTGTCACCTCTCATTTTTAAATATATTAAAAAAAAGTCATAATAAATTAGTTACTCATTCCAAATTGCATCCAAGCCTCACATCTGTGCAGAGCACTGTGGTAACCTCCATTTATTGGTTACCGCTAGGGGTTACCGCTAGGGAGGCCTTAGCATCTCCACAAGTCCAACCTCCGTGAAACTGTTCAAAAACATTGTTTTTCCAGTCAGCATCTCTGAGATTGAGTCCCCAAAACATAGAAGCAATCAATTGGCATTTTAGGAACAGTGAGTAGCAACACATCATAGTTAAGCAGGAGTGTGCACACTGACACACTTTGGGTATGTGTGTGTGTGTATGCGTGTGCACACATGGGCCCACATGTGCACAGGATCACCTTGGTGGACATTAAATAGACAAGTTTTCCTTACTCCTAAGGTTTTTATGACACTCTAGCGTCAACTACCCTGCAATACTTGTATCTGCCCACTCAGCTAGAGAATACTGATGGCCTGTCGGTGTGGGCACATACATAGTTTTCTGTCAAGAGTAACTTTAGTGTCAGGGCGCCTGGCTGGCTCTGTCGGT